>OY282449.1:27008662-27608662 GCA_958295655.1 Palloptera scutellata | reverse complement strand
ACGAAAAAAAAACACACAAAAAAAAACAAGAAGCAGAAAAACGAAAATCCAAAAGAAGGAGAGGATATCTGTAAATTATGAGGTAGAAGAAAAATTAAGTTTTTAATGCCAAATAAAAAGAAAAAGTTGATCAAAAACAAGTCAGGTAAGGAACGAGACGTAAAGAGAACATTTATACTCCATAGTCCACCACCCAGCGAATATTTGTAATTGATTCCAGCCCAGATTTCAATAAACAGTAATTACTGTATTTTCGAGCAGTTAATGCATTTATTCTAGGTATGACCTTTGTATTACCACTATCCATTCTTTTTGCAACTTGTAATCAGCTTTGGCTAATTGCATCACAATAAACTCAGCAATTAATTCAAAGATTCGATCTGCTTCAGTCGTTCTCAGAGATTAACATGGCATTGCCACGGCATTTTAAGTTATGGATGTTTTTTACTGATTTTTTTAGTTGGAATGGGTTGAAGAATTAAGCCATGAGCTTATTCCTTCTATGTCTGGAAACGAGTAGGCACATTGATATTGTTATGGAAACATTGTCAGCGCTTACCACCACCTTCCTTACAATCACATTTTATAAATTTCGACGGAATGCATCACAATAGATACTTTGGTTGCATATAAAGATTCTTCTCAGTCTATCTCCAAAAATTGATTAAGAAATGAACTCTAACATAAATTAAATGATTTAATATTTTGAACTAATAACTTGCATCCTAAATCAACGTGATTACCATCGTAAATAAATTAAACTAGTTTAAGCGATTGCCATCGCATTACCTTTGCCTTTAATCTGAAAGTCGACTATGTTTCATGACGATATCTCGTAACATAAGAAATTTTTAAGTTTATTCCCCTAGTTAAAAGCAACAATCAACTCTTTTAGTGCTTTTGCAACTGATTCATGAATTTTTACTGGGTTCCGAGATACATAAACTGCGCCAACAACTACCTTTGCAAAAGAAATAAGTTATAACATATTTTCTACTTTGCGATGAAGTAAGGCGTAAAAGATGACCCAAATTTGAAAAATGCAACACACTACAATCAACCGCAGAGTAGTTTTAGATGAATATAATGATGGGTCTAAGTGACGAAGAAGAAGAAGAACAAGTTATGCTTGTAAAAGCGACGGAAAATGAAATAATTTCAAAGAAATTGTTGCATACATTTGGGTGAAGAATTTAATTAATCAATAAGCAAAATTATTACAAAATATTTGAATGTTTTTTATTAAGTTTTTAGCGACAGTAATTACAAAGTTATAGTTACAACAAGTTATGCTTGTAAAAGCGACGGAAAATGAAATAATTTCAAAGAAATTGTAGCATACATTTGGGTGAAGAATTTAATTAATCAATAAGCTAAATTTTTACAAAATATTTGAATGTTTTTTTTTTAAGTTTTTAGCGACAGTAATTACAAACATTCAAGCAGAAACATCTTATGAACAATCCTGAAAGTATTCATCATATTTACTATAGAAAGTTAATTTTAACTTTTGTTGAAAGTGACTTAAATACAAAGGTAGAAAATCTAGAAAAAGTATGTATGTATATAGTTCACACAAGCCACAAGCCAACTTGAAAAACTTTTTAACAACATGGACACACTTAAAAAAGAGAAGTCCTTTTTATTAAAAATCTTACACATACACCAGCAGACATTCACTCGCAAACCCGAGCGAATTCAGCTCATACACAGTGCTTTGGTTGCTTTTGTATTACATAATGTCAAATAAGTTTTATGAAATTCTGTCAGGTACACTGCGGAACTGCCCTAAAAACCAAAAGCTAGAAAGAAAGAGAGACCAAGATCATACCCAAAACCAAAACCACACTGAAACCAACACATAAAAGTTTCTATTAAAATTTTAGTTTAGTTCTGGGTTTTTAGTTACTAAACTAAAATTCTCTTTTTCACATACATACATACATGTTTTTGTATATATATATATATATATATATGTGTGTGTGTGTGTGTGTGTGTGTGTGGGTTTGTGGCTGAGTGTGTCAATTTATATGGAGCAGCAAGCTAAAGAAGAAGAAGCAGCAAATTCTATACACGTAAAAACTTTGCAATGCAAATTCTAATGAAAATTTAATTTTCCCTGGCGATTTTCTTAATTGCAAATTGGAAAAGTGTTGCTTTCATTGTTGATATCATACTACTAGTTGTTGTAATTGTAGTTGTAGTTGTAGCCATATGTAGTTGTTGTTCCTGCACTGGTTGTTTGTGTATGCTGCTGCTATTGTATGTGTACGTAACTTGAATTTAATTTGTGAAGTTGTGTTGTATTTACATACATATGTGTCTGTGTGTGTGTATATATCATATATGTATGCTTTAATTAAAAGTTTGTTAAGCATGTTCATTTGCATTATATGTGTTTGCATTTGATTGTGTGAAGTTAAAAGGAAGTGATACAACCAACCTTCGTTTAAATTTAAATATTTGCAAAAAAAAAAAACAAAAATTCCAGTGAATTTATTATACTTGGAATTCAAGAAACCCGATCCATCAGAATTCCAAATTTTATTTGCAAAATCATTTAAACTTGATGTTCTTACTGGTAATCGTTCATTTCTCTTGAATAACTTGCTTGATTGAATAACTTTTCTGTAATTACTAAATTATTGAAAAACGAGGGTTAAATTTATCAATGTGAAAGAAACTGATCCTTGTGGTGTTTTATCATGTCAAAAACTGGCATTTATCAAGGGAATGGAGGTATGTAGCAATATCTTTCGCTTAAATAGTATAACGTGATGCTCAGCGTCTACTTTATCAGATTACCTAAATCTTTATCTTTCCCAGCGTTAGTAAAACTAAGCATCTATGTTAGGTTGGGTTAGGTTGCGAACGACTGTGCGGATAAGTACATAAATATCCGCCCTTCCACTCGGAAACAACTATGGTAAATACCTAAACTCAGTTTCAGAATAAGTAATCAGAGGATCTGTTTGGGTATACATATATCACTAACATGCCCTATGATGAAATATGTTAAACAAATATCGGACGGCTTAAATCAGTTGTCAGCTGCTTATTTGTGGGTCTTATTTTCTGTTTTGTTTGTTACTTGACTAACAAAATATCATCAAGCGAAGGTATAAAAAATTTAAGAATTTCCTATTTGCCTACAAATTTATTTTTATTCTTTCAATGACTAAAGGTTCTTCGTGAAAATGACACACTGAAAATGCTTTTAAAAATACTTTCCAGTGGGAAAACATAGCAAACATTTCATATGAGCCGAGCCTCAAACTATGCAATACATTCTTCTATTCATCAATCTTTATGTGTGTGTTTGAGTGTGTATGTGTGTGTGTCAGAAAACAATTGCCAACGCATTAAGTGGAATTTTTGTTCATTATCAGCAATAAAATTTCTCAAATTATTGTGAGACTTTGAGTGCCTTAGCTTATGATCCCAGTTTCATGCCACATTCCATCCACCAACGATATTACACTGATAATGGTAATAATTATGCTGGTGCTGATGATGGTTGTGGTGGAGCCCTACTGTTGCAGCTAATGCATCACCCTCATCTGTTTTTCGTAATTGTCAAAAACGTTTGCGACAGCACATAAAAAATAATTTGTCGCACACACATTACATATACACAATGGATGGGCTTTTGCGTGTGTGTGTGTGTGTGTGTGCTTTTCAATTGTGCTTATTAAACACTACTGGCAGCGGTACCGTATAACGTTCGTCCTTCAAAATCAATTACAAGATAGCAGTCGAGCGTGAGATTCTATCAAATGTTACTGCAATGCATGCAAGTATGTATGTAAGCAAACTTCAAATACAGGGTGTTTATTTTAGAAGTCTGGTTTTCAAGAAAATTAAAACGCATATAGTTTAATGTTATGGCCAGGAATTTAGCATTATTATAAAGATAAGGATTTGCCATTATGTTTTAAAAACGATTTCGGGCAAGTGGACGCCGTGGGCCAGTGGCTGGTTCGGATAAATTCCAGCCGAGAGGCCAAATTTTCGATCACTTTTTGCAGCAATTGGGGCCATTGACTGTAACATTATGACCGGCTTCATCTTTGAAGAAATATGGACCATTGATTCCCTCTGCCCATAGAGCACACCAAACAGCGACTTTTTGAGGATGTAACGGCGTCTTAACAATGGCTTGTGGAGTATGATCACTCCACATGCGACAATTTTACTTATTAACGAACCCATTCAACCAAAAGTGAGCTTCATCGCTGAACAAAATTTTCTTGTGAAAATCGGGATCGGTGGCCATCTTTTCATCATTTGGGTCCATTCACCGAACGTGCGATGCGCTTGACGGTCGTTCGGCTTCAATTCTTGCAAGAGTTGGATTTTGTAAGAACGCAAACCAAGATCCTTCGCGCAAAGTCTTCCATAAAGTGGATGGGCACAGCTTCAATTATTGCGCGCGATGGCGGATAGACTCATTCGGATTTTCTTCGATACTCTGCTCCACAACAGCAATAGCGTCTTCGGTGCGCACTCTACGGCGTCCTCTGAGGATGCTCATTATCCGCTAGAGTAAACGTGGTGCGAAACCTATTCATGGTTGCTCGAATTTCCCACTCTGCTGGGCGATTATGTCGACCGAATATTGGACGCAGCGCGCGATGCGTCACGCGAACCGAACCATTACTTTGGTAATAAATTTGCACGATTTGCAAACGTTGTCCAGGAGTAAGTCTATTCATTATGAAATGGCAAACCAAACTGAGCATAAATCAAGTGACAGCTGTCGAAAAGACCAACTCCGAAAAAAGTATTGCCAGATTGAAAATCACACTTCAAAAAAAAACACCCTTTACATGAAAACTCACTTGAAAATTAATGGAAATTGAAACGTAAATGGAAATGCAACAATTGAAGGAGTGTGCGAGGACTGGAGAAAGGAGAAGTAATTAAACCAGCAACGCGATATGCATGCGCACACAACAATATTTGAATATTTGTGCTGCGGATGGCAAACGACAAATGGCAGCCCTACAGCATCAAAATATTATTTTAAATTTTGTCCTTTCAAATTGATTTTTTTTTATTGTGCGATAGTTTTCCTTTCCTGTTTTTGACATAACTTTTCAAATGTTTCATAGTTGTCCTGCTGTCTTCAACATCATCTCTCCTTGCCCATTTTCCCTCTTCATTTCTCGCGTCTTACCGCGTCTTTCTCACTCTAAAATCAAAAGAGTCGAAAACATCATTAAGCGCAGCAGCTGCAATGTTTATTTTTCAAGCAGAAATAATAATGAAGAAAACTTCAAGTACTTACTTGTGCTTTTAAATTATAATAAAGCTTTTTTCTGAGTATATTTTGTATACACAATAGCAGCAGGCACTATGCCACAATCATTTACAGTGCTCCCCCCACAACTCGCACTTCATTAACGCCTCCCTGCTCCCTACTGGCAGCTTTTTTTTTTGCCCAAACTATTGCTCAAAAAGTAATTTGCGTTTAAGATAATGAAAGGGGACAACGTAGTAGCAGCAATACCAGCAATACCAGCAGTGGCGGCAGCAGAAGCAGCGGTAGCCATCATTATTACGGATCATTAAAAACTCTAACGTTGAAAATGGCGTTAGCGGAAATGATGAGCATTCGAGGCAAACGGAAGTAAAGGAGATGTATACGAGTAGTTGTATGAAAAGAATAGGGAGAGAGACATACCAAACACAGAATGAGGATAAGGCCAGCATAGTCCGGACGAATCTATGGAATGGCATGGAGAGATAAAGGAATGGATGAATGAATAGAAGAGGTGGATGGATGCAAATGTCTAAAGCAGTATTATTTGAGCTGAATGATAAAAAAGAAATGGTAAAGGTAAACATTGAAGTAGCGCAAATTAAGCAAGCGGGAAAGCATAAGATTGAAACTAAAATAATTACGAATAATCAGTTGACAAAAGTTTTGAGCTTGAAGTGAAACGTTTTAGCTCATCTGTTTGAAATTTTACTACAATAGGTTTGCAAAATCTTCCATAAATTAGAAATATTTTTATGTTACGTTGACTTGAATTGAGTTAAGAAAAATAAGAAACAAGATTTTAAACATTGTTGTTTTTTTCACGCTTTACCGCTTCAAAGTTTACAGCCAACATAATAAGCGAAACATAATCCGCCAACTAAACACTTTCTCTTAAACTCTAAATACCGACTTCACTGAATCATAAGCACTGCACGTACTTGAATTTCTCCACAAATCTTCCTATATCTTTCTGAAATGGTAGTGCTTAAGTGTTGTCAAATAAAATATGGTAAACAAAAAGAAGAAATCTAACGAAACTGTCAAAAACTTTTTAAATTTAAAAATTGAAATAACCATTTTCGGTACTTAAAGAACATTTGCATAATATTTCTTTGTCGATTATATTTTTTCGTACTCAGCACAGCAAACAAAGTAAGCCGATGACGAAGAATTGCGAGGAGATTGTCTGACATAAACAGACACAAGAAAGCAATACAAACACAAACGGAAAAGACTGAAATCAAATACTAAAAGCTTAAATTGTGACCCTGATTGTTAGAGAGTTATGAAGTTCATCTACATTCAAACATATGAACTTTTTTTCTTATTCTTCTCTATGAAAAGACGAATTCGCTCAAAGATGACAAACATAAAACCATAGATAGGATATATGGAAATACTGATACACACATTCACACACATATGCACACCACTCACGCACACGCAAATAAGAGTTTTTGAAAAATGTTTGCTGGGTCGCTTCTGTTTCCTGCTTTCTGCTGCAGCAGTCGTTTGTGTAAACGAAAAAACTGCTTATAAGCAAAATATGTAGATGGATACGGCCCCAATAACAACACAATAGCGGAGGAATCTGGCAGCACCAGCAACATCTTCAACACTACAGCATTTTTCTACTTAAAAGCGCCTTAACAAATAAATAAATAAAATTGTGCGTGCTCATGTGCGTTTGTTGGTTAGTGCAAATGTGCGTTCAAATGTGTGTGCGTGTGTGTATGGGAAAGAAAGTTTGATAAAGTGTTTGTGTTATGTGTTTGAGGCAAGTACTGCGAGGCAAGCACTTCCTCTCACTCACTTTGCCCTCTTTTCCTTCGTTGCTTATTTACTTTTTAGTCTTTCAAGAACAAACAATTTCTTAAGCACCTTTCGCCTTTTAAATACTTTTCTTTTTTCTTTTAAGTATTTTGGTTTTGAATTTCATTTACTGTGTGCGTCACTTTGATTTCCACTCACTTCTAAAAGTATTTAATTTTTATTTTCCCTCTGCATGTTTTGTGTCTGTTTGTGTTGTGTGCAATGGAAAGTATTTTTCTTTCTGTTTGTGTTAATTGGTGTATAGTATGTAGTCAAAGAGAAACGCAAAAAATAAAAAAGCAAACAATCCGAAGTTCATTTCATTAACTTTTGCTTTTCAATTGCTTACTTTCAGGCACACAAACAAGTGAATGTGTGTATTCAATTAAGAGGGATTGAAATATTTAGAATTCTATTAAAATTTAAAATGTTTTACTTTCCTTAAAATTTCTCAAAATCATAAGTAATCTTGAACAGTACAGAAAATCTCTTCTAAAATTAATCCTACACACAAAGACAGAAAAGTATTTGTTTACATGCTTCGAATAAAATGAAGTCAACAACTACAACAATAGGCACACACACACACACACACATACATATATGCATATATGAGCATGAGTGCGTGCATGAGTTTGTGTTTGTGTACATATGAAGCACGAAAACATAACTCAAAATACAGCAACAGGATGTAACAGCGAAAGGGATCATCTGGATTTTAAAACGCGCGAACAGAGAAATCTATGCAAAAGAACATAAAAAGAAGTGAAAAGTAGAAGCCAGGGAGCGGAAAAACGTCGGAAAGGGGTAAAGGGGGAAGATGGGGAAGATGGGAGGGGAGGAGGGGGGAGCTGGGAACACCGCACTCATGAATATTTGAGGAAGCAGCTGCTAATAGCTTGAAGGTTGCAAGGCATCAGAGATAGCAAAATAGCAAAATGAAATACAGCTTCCTCAAATCAGTAGAACGAGCAATACACACAAATGATATGCATGAAGCTTCTTGGCATTTAATGCAAGATTTTACTCGAAAAGTACATTGTTCCTCGATTTAGTTTTCCGATTAAATTCTCATATTTTCTATTCGAATTAATTTATACTCAAATGAATAGGTACAAAAATAAATAAAATCTTGCATTATTGTTTAATTATCAAAGTTAATTAATACTTTTTAATTTTTTTAAATTACTTTTATTCAAATAATGATAATTTTTACGTTGTTGTGTATGTTGGCCGTTGACTATTTGAAGCCTGAAGTTTTTTCATGTTTTTCTTTTGATCAAAAATAATTTCCAAGTACTGTTTTTGTTTGGAGAATTTGGATGACTCAACAACTACAACCACTTATGGCCTGAAATATTTAACAATAAACTACGGAAATGTATGAATACTCGTATACTATAATTACTTTTCACCTGCATGTTTGCAATCAAATTTTAATTGCATATTTTCAGGTGCAGACACTAAATCTCACATTCCCAGAAGCATTAAAATCTACACACAAAAATGAGACAAAAGAAAAGTACTCATGCTCTCTTTTATATAGCAACAAATGTGATACATGGTATTTTTATAATGCTATGGGTTAACATCATTATGCTGGGCATAAACATGAGAAGAAAAGGTATTAATACTAAAGACAGGCAGGCAAACAAGCAAGCAAGCAGGCAGGCAGGCAGGCAGGCAGTCAGGCAGCGACGATGATAAACCACCAAGCCCAGTCAGCAGCAACCATGATATTAACGACACAAACAGCTCAAAATGTGTTGAATGTTCAAGCAAGTTCAACAACACGCCCTCGAAATGTGAATAACCTCAAATGTCACGTTGCTAACACCATCAAAGCTGTCAAGCAATATATATCTCTAAGTTATCCTGCCTCACTATCACATTGAATCAGTACCATTTATGTGATACAAAAATTGCCATGAGTCACAGAGTTGCATATCTATGTATATAAATATGGTAGGTAGATAGGTTGGAAAAGAGCAAAAGCAAGGCGGCGTAAGGGCGATGTGAATGCGCATTTATATACAATGTAAATTTTCCATTTTGTTTTCAAAGACTTGCTGCTGCACATTGAATGAGCGCGCAACATTGTCCAACGGCATACAACAAACACACACACTAAAAAGAAAAAAAAAAACAGCAGTAGCAGAAAACACAGCAACATAATCAGCATCATCAACAGCAACAGTAAAAGACGTAGCAACGGTATCAAAAGCAGCATCAAAAGCTGTAACAAAAACAGCATCAACAAAAGCATCAGCATCAGCATCAGCAACAGCAGCAGCAGTTGTACATAGCAACATTATTGTATAGAAAAACAACAGCAGCAGTAGCAGCAACTGCTGCTGTTGATCTTTTCCTGATATCTTTATTCTTTGAAATTTTTCGGTATTCTTTACTTTTTCATGAAACATTTCTTCTTTCTTCAATTTGCGCTCTCATTTTAATTTAAATTTTTTCTCTTAATGAAAAGGTTCTGCTTTTTCCTTACATCGGCCTTAAGAAGGAAATAACATAAGAGTTTTATTTTTATTTCAATTGAAAGTGCACGGCTTGTAGTGAATTTCTTTGTGCATAATTTGCAGCAACCTTTGACAACGACGTGCTTGAGCATGGCAGCAAATATTGTATAGCTTCAGTAAGTTTGTAAATATTTAGTATGAACTCTGAAACTGAAATGCTGTAAAACTAATTTGTTCTTATTCAAATTATAAAAAATATTTATTTTATTTGTTCTAAGCACAAATACTTTGTTTTAAGTGGTGCTTTTGCTGTGCTATTTTTCTTACATACACTCCAACACTTTCTGTGTGGTTGACTACTTGTAGTAAAAAGCAGGCCCAAAATCTTTGGAAATCCTGCCTCTAACTTAAAACTCAATACTCTCCCGTAATTTTATATATATTTAAGAATAAAAGAAGATTTCCTGGTTAAATTACCCTATTTCCATGATGTCCTGCTTTTGATATTTTGAGATATCTTCATGTCACATTGATATGAAATGCTTCATTAAAATCTTCACAGTTTTGCCTTATCTGCGAATTTAAAGCATCATATACTTTTATTTCTATATATGCAACCTTCAACTGGTACATATGACTAAGTAACCCTACCCGAATGACACTTATCCCATACTGAGTATAATGTATTGCTATGAATATAAATATATAGTAGATAAATATGTTCATACTACGAATAGTATTCATGACATTTAATGAAAATCACAACGAAATCATCAGCATGTGAGCAAAATAAAATACACTGTGAACACAATATGAACGCACACAGCCACACATAATCGCAAACTCACACATACTTACATATACAAAAAGGACAACAAAATTTAGAATCATAAAAAAGAGATACAAAAGTGTCAAAATCATTTTGATATTCACGCATAAATACATAAAATGTACGTGATAGAGTGATGGAGGCAGTGATAGAGCACGAAGGATAGAAAAATCATTAACAAACACAAAAAAAAAAAAAAAAAAAAAAAAAAATTAGAATCGCATGATATAAAAAAAAACAGGCGAAAACAAAGAGGAAATAATAGTAGCAGATATAAGGCCACTTGTTTTACATGTTTATTTCCATACGTATACTATACATGTTATTATGCATAATACTATACAGTTATACTTTCCATTTATACATACTATATAGTACATACAGGGCATCCCAAAAGTCAACGTCATCCCTTGGAGGTCTGAAAGGCCAGCTCATAACTAAATGGAATACCAGAATGCACAGATACTTATGACAGTATTAGTATTATACTTAGTGACAGTATCGAAAAACTGATTCAAAATGTAGAATTTTACGAAATTCATGAAACTGCCAACATCTCAAAACCTAAACATTTTTTACTAAAGCTATATTTTGATATTCTTTCCTCCAAGGGATGAGATTGACTTCGGGGACACCCTGTATATGTCTGTATATACATCATACTCACCTTGTACGACATAAAGGATCAGTATAGCCTTAAAAAGGCTATGTAAATCCATTTTTTATGAACTCTAATGCTTTCCATTACATAATTTATGTGAGATTTTCTAAGAATTTATTTCGTTGTTGCGATTTTATTTATTTATTTTCCTGTCGCTCGTTCCTTTCTGGTGTTTTTGTTGATAACTGTTTACAGTGTATGTATATATTTTGTTATTGTTCTGTTCTTTGTGCTTTTTAGGCTGATGTGACTGTGGCTGTTGGCGCTACACAACTCTACTGCCGCTGAGTACGTGACATCTTCTCGTTGACTTGTCTCTATGTGTGTGGTTGCGTTGAAAAAAGAATATACGTCGTCTTTTGTTGTTTTTTTTATGTATGTTTATAAACGTGAATTTACAATTTCATTAGGATGGAGTTTTTTTACGTACTCCGATTTCGGTTTTTGCTCTGTACTTTGTGTTGTGAAGCACGGAGCGCTGGTGCTTGTTTACTTTAACGCCAATCGAAAATTTGTTGCCGCTGATTTATTTATCGCTATTTAAACAGTAACAATAACAGCAACAGTATAGCAAAAATAAAAACAATAATAAATACGATACGCACGTATGTATCAAAATTATAATGCTGCTGAGCTGCTTTGAGCTGAGCTAAGGAAGGAAGGAGGCAACTGGCAGCAGCAGGAGGCGGTTTTAATTTTGTTTTTGTATCTCGTTACGCTGCTTGTTTTTTTTTTTTTTTGTTTAATTTACTTTGAGTTGTGATTTTAATACAAGTTGATGTGGCAATTATGCAAATTTATTTTCTTAATTCTCGTAGTCGTCGTCGTTGTGACAAAAGATATGCCAGGAAGCGCACTTCGAAATTCTCCGCAAGTTGAAATCTGTAAAACAAAAAGATAATGTTTATATTAAAATGATATGTAATACATGCATAATTTAACTGCAACGAATATTTAATAAAGCCATAAATATTGAGGGCGAAAGAAGGAAACATATGAAAATTTTTTCCATATTTTTGCTTTTTCCTCCAATATTAAGGATGCTCAGAGCGCGCTAAAATGAATCATGAACTGAATGAACTTCTGCTATCACTTATCACTCACAAATTATGAACATGTGCTGCAGTAATGCATATGGTACTTTGAACTTTGACCTAAATCTAAAACGAACTAAAACAAAAAACAAACACATACTTAAAAAAAGGGAAAAATACTGAAAAATACTGAAAAATATCGCTTAAGTACAAAAGTTACTGTACATTGTTGTCTACCCCTACTGCCACCACCATCATGCAGCAGCCAGAACAGCAAGCCTTCACACTCACTCATTCACTCACTGCCAAACACACATACGCACACGGAAACACATATGCATGTGTTGTTTTTACCCTAAGCAAACTTTAACCTTTTTTCCTGTTTATTTGCTCACGCTGCAATTTTTTTTTTTTTTTTTTTTAATATTTTTTTCGTTTTTTCGTTTTGCTCTGCTTTACATACTTAACATCGCAGTCGCTTTCGATCAACATGTCAGCAGTCATATTAATCATGTCATGTCAACATCTTCCACACACATAACCACACACTCCTCCTTGCATGTACTCTCTCATACCGTGGCTGGCGTTAGAGAGTTCGTCGCTGTAACTACGATTGTAACAACAGAAACAACAACAAAGATTGCTGTATTTGCTCTCGCTGCATTTGCAACAAAAAAGGGAAAATAGTAACAAAATATTCTGTAATAGCGACAAGCAAACAAACTGAAAAAGTCTTAAGGGTAGAGCGTGCACACTGAAATTATGTTGGCATATTATTTTTTGATGTAATCAAAAAAAGAAAAAAAGAGAAGAAAACTACGTAAAAAGAAAATACAAAGTGAAGTGTAGGGAATATGTCATTTACGCCAGAAATCATACTGCATAGCGTAGCATCTTCACGGAATGGAAATAGGACATCACTGCTTCAAGTCAAGTATGCAGCAGTTTCATTTTACTTTTAAGCAGACACAATTGCTGTATGGAGTTATTTCTGTGAACATATACAATATTTATTCACAGGTTGAATTATGTAAAAAAATCCAACCACATTATAAATTATGTAATGAACTATCAGAGCAAGGCATTCTTAAAATACTTAAGAGACGGAAGCAATTCTTCATAGATTTGAAAAGTGAATGTGAAGTGAAGTGGAAAAAGTAACTGTTTTTTCTGTTAGATGAGAAAAATATAAAATTTTTTACCCGATTATTCCTTATTATTCGTTTTAATCGTTCATATCTAGCTAGTGTTTATCAGAAAGTATATGGACCTGTAAAAAAAAATTCGTTACATGTTTCAGCAATAATGACATGAATAACTGCCGCTTAATGCATATAAAATCAAAATGCCTCAAACTTTTTCGATACCTTCACATATCACTCTTATAATATAATTGATGACATATCCATTTTCCATACGTATTAAAACGCCACAAAACATTAACAAAGATTTCGGATACTTCAAAAAAAAAAACTCGCAAGTGAGTGTAGTTTGCGTGAAATTGCAACAAAAAAAAAACTTGCTCAAAAACTGATTCGTTGAATTTGGTTTGTGCTGTTGTCAAGCCTTATCGACTTCAACTTGAATTGCTAGGTGCTGCTCCTGTTGCTGTTTTAATACCATTCAGTTTTTAACGCTGTGAAATATTATGCAGATATATATAGTATATACGGTATATAAATGTAGAACAGAGTAAATACACTCGATCTTACTTTATACATATTAAACAGATATCACCCATTCATTTTTGTTTATGCACTCATTTTTACATGCACACATAAAAGAGTGTTGCAGGTGAAAAGTACGAGTAAAGTGTTGTGAAGTGGAATGGAATGGCGTGAAGTGAAGGAGTATGGCGTGAGAAAAACTAGCACAATAAAAAAACAAGTTGCAATAAAATGAAAAATTTCCAATACAAAATAACAATTTCATTTCCTCCTCCTTTCAACGGCATTTCCTTTTTGTCGAGAGCCTCGAGGTTTTCAATTAAAGTGCAACAAAATCATGCACGTATTTTTTATTTGTATTTAGCAAAGCGTGAAATTCAATTTTACTCATTAGCATTAGAGCGAAAGCCACGAGCAGAAAGCTGCAAGTAGCCAGCAGTAGCAATTGCCAGCAAATATGTAGTACCATATTATTCCATGCAAAACACACACTCACCCACACACACACACACACACACACTCACATACAAATTGTTTTCACTTTCCATTTTAATTAAATTGCAGTGTAGCTTTTTCCTTTTTCCTCTTTACTTTTTATTCTTTTATTTATTTCTTGCAGCTAATTGCAATTGATTTTTCTATGCTCTAAATTGAGTTGAACTTTTTGTATGATTATAAAAAAGCAACAGCTACAATAATTGATAATAAAAAATAAAAAAATCTGAAGTATGTTCAATATGAGAATTATTACTATTTTTATTTTTAAAGAAAAATAAACTTAATATCTAATTTTCTATAAATGTCGTGGTGATTGGAATATCCAATCATTAACCATTTGAATTACTTACAAATTTGTAGTTCAAGCCCCAGAATCCTCAAGATCCTGACGATGTTTTCTTCATAACTTTCATTTTTTATGACAAGCTGTCAGACAAGCCAATCTAGCTGAAGAATCTCAGTAGTAGATGTAGCTTCAAGGGTATGATTTCCACAGTGCCACAAATATTTTTTCCTCCTGAAAGTGAGTGCCTCGCAGTGCATTGAATGAACTACCAGAGGAAGGCATCCTTAAAATACTTCCGAAGCGAATGTGTCCTGGTATTTTTCAGTTATTTTTCAGGCAAAGCTTACAAGTGCTTTCCAAACTAATCCCAGTTTACAGTGCCCCAAAAGGAAAACTAAGAATGAACTAACTATACTTTGTTGGTTTTTAATAAATTTACTACAGACAACAGGATGCTCTTTTCGGGTCGAAATTCCAATTAGTAGCTTTGATTGTCTAAGCCTTAGGAGGTTCTCCCATTGGATGATCTACTGTTACATTCCTTTTTCTTTAAAGTATTCTTTAATAACTGTTTTCCTATACCTATCATTAGTTCTGGGCCCATGTGAGTCTTGACCACTGCGCTCTCTGCTAGGTGGTCGCCTACCTCATTAACATAAATATCTGTATGTCTAGATATCCAGAAAATGGCTAGCTTGTTTATTTTGCGTAATGCATTCAGAAGCTATATGCTTTCCCATACTATTTTTGACGATATCTCAACGGAATCTAGTGCTCTGATTTCTGGACCATACACAACTGCACTCTCTCCTTAACCTGTTATCGAGCTGTGTTCAATGAAGCAATTGTAAGTATATAATTTTAATAAAGTTCGGTCACACACGAATTCAACATTCGACATTTGCAATTGCGACTGAATCGACCGTATCAAATTCTAATGAATGATCTACGCATTGGGTACAATTTTCATGTAATTTGCTTTCGTTTTCTGTATACGTTTTTTTTTTTTGGTTATTTCCTGCTTAACTGTAGAATATAAAAGCTTAAGTTGTGAATGTTAGCAATGTTGTTGTTTGTCAGCAATATGCGAATAACGAAAACATAGTACATAGACTTGTAAACAGTGGCGGATATGCTGCAAGATTTTGGATGATTATCAAAAAAAATCAGACAAAATCTTTGTGAAAAATCTGGTCTACTTAAAAATCTGACCAAAACCGCAACAAATTCGGATAAAAAATAAATTAAGAATTTTATCAAAATTGAGACTTTGACTAATTTAGACTTCAACTTTGATCTCATTCAAAATCAAAAATCATATCAAAAATTATATCAAAATTCAAGTTAAATAATTTTGATCAAAATCCTCAGAATAGAAATAGATTGATTTCCAGACCAAAACTTAAACGAAAAAGAGTTAACAAAGCCTTTTTGGTTAGGTTTTTTTTGACCTAAAGCAAATAGTAACCATATTCCAATAGCCAGCTTTTCAAAGGTGGGCATATGACTCTAAAATTTTAGATTTAATACAACACAGAGCAATTTAAAGATTATGAGCATATTATCGCAGAGCGTGCAGCCGTCATAGCCACCCTCCGGATCCGCCGATGCTTGAAATACATGAATTCACATACACATATGTGATACCTTTGATTTCAAGACTAAAACTCAAACGAAAAAGACTTAACAAAGACTTTTTGGTTAGGTTTTTTTTTAACCTAAAGCAAATTGTAACCATATTCCAATAGCCAGCTTTTCAAAAGTAGGGCATATGGATCTAAAATTTCAGAGTTAATGCAACGAAGAACGTTTTAAAGATTATGAAAATATTATGGCAGAGCGTGCAGCCGTCATAGCCACCCTCCGGATCCGCCGCTGCATGCAAATATACACTTACTCTTACATAAATTAACATGCACATATGTGATACCTTTGAGACAATACGTAACGCAAAATTTTGTTGTAGGCTAAATACAGAGAATAAAGTCAAGTAAAGAGAAAATGAAAGACAATTTTTGTCTTCAACTTCTACA
Source organism: Palloptera scutellata (assembly GCA_958295655.1). Lineage (NCBI taxonomy): Eukaryota > Metazoa > Arthropoda > Insecta > Diptera > Pallopteridae > Palloptera > Palloptera scutellata. Next base: position 27,592,105 of record OY282449.1, on the reverse strand, counting down.
AAGGCACACACACACACATATTCTTATATGTATGTATGTGCTTATTTTGCTCATCTGGCTGTGGTTGAATGAGAATAATATTTGCATTTTCGTTTTACTGCTTAGCAATAGCAGCATCTACATATGGTTATTTGAATGTCTGAGCTGGAGTGAACTTGATGTTATAATGTTAAGTGCATACACAAATGTGTTATTTAATTATATTAGTAATAATTGTATATTTCAATATCTAAACACGCTTAAAAAAGTAATTGCATATGGAAATCACTATCATGAGTATGTTTAAATACTGGGGTAAGTATCGAAACTCAGCACAGTTAAAGATCAAAATTAAATTAAAAATAAAGAAAATGAAACTTGCTCTACACGGCATCACCTTTTGGCTACTGAAACGGTAAGAGGTAGCGCAACTTCATGAACCAAATATGCATTCAAAAAGCTTTTCACTTTACTGATTAGATTAGATTTTCCTTTCCGTTGGTATGCAAGTGCAACTACCACAACATTAGTGGAGGTTAAAAGTTTGGCCTATGTTCTGCATGAGCTGTTAAGCCATTAAGGAAGTAGAAATAATGAAAAATTGTATAAGGAGCGGGCAGAACAATTGGAGTTAAAGATATTACTTGGAGCAAGGTTGTCCCTTCCTTGGGCATTATATTACGAGTATTGTTAATGTTGTTAGATAAAAGTTATTGCGCATGTCATTACACTTTTATTGTACCATATACTTAATCTATGTTAACCTCTTGCCCCTAGTCTTGACAATGGGAACGGCCTGACACGAAGGGCTAGAGAGTAGTAGTAAACGGGATGAAAACAATAAAAAACAATCAATTACAACTTATAAATTAAAGTAGCATGTACATGATCGAGTAAAAGGATAATTATAAAGGGAACGAAATAAAGATAGAGAAGGGAATGAAAAAGAAGAAAGGAATAGGTAAGTATAACAGACAAGCAAAAAAGTTGGAAGTATTAAATAGACGAATTCAAGGAAGTAAATATTATACAAAAAAACAAGTAAGGTGCCTGCTATGCGGAGTATTCGCGGTTTAAGCTTCGGCACAGGCAAAATCAGAAAGTAGAAAAAACAATTTTTCTACATGACACCACTTCTTACCTTTTGGCAGGCAATGATAAACCTACAAGAGTAAAAATTACCTATGAAAAACTTTTCACTTCACCGTGCGGATTCGTCATTAAACTGTAGGGCCCTTCTATTCATGTACAGAAATATAACACTCACAACATCAGTGGTAGCGAAAGTTTGGCCTGGGCCCTTCATTATGCCATTAAAAGAAAAAAAGAAGTAAAAGGAACATATGCAAGGAGCGAGTTGAAGATGCCGGCCGAGGGTTAATTATACGAAGTAACTAGAAGAAGTGAAAGTAATATATTAATGTTCCTATCTCCGGAGGCGAAGAGAAGAAACGAGTTAGGGAGACTACACGAGTAGAAAAACAAAGCAGAAGGACTAACTAGGATGAGTAGAAAACGAATTGAAGAAACGACTAAAAGGGAGTTGCAGTATATAATAAACTTGCACACTACTACTAGTAATTACTGCCTTCCTGATCAATTTAGAAAATTCGTTTTGTTCTATGTAGTAAAAATGTAATCAAAGATAACTGATCACTATCGGAATACATCAAAGTCATTCAAGATATTTATACGAAGGGAAATAACTTCCAGATTTCTGCTTGCCAAGGAACTCAAAATTATATATTGAGTCGGTCTACTCCGCAGCGAATGCACTTGAAAAATTCAAACAACTTAAAAGGGCAACGCTTAACACATTAACAATTAAAAAAATGCTCACAGGCGCACACTTTTAAAAGTCTAGAGTAAAAAACTAAAAGAAAAAAATGCACTGAACTCATTTCTAATGGCATAAAGTGTGGCAGTACATCCACGAAATGCCCACACTAAACATCAACATCAAAGAATATGTTGGCAGCAAAAAAGGCGCACACAAACACACTCACATATGTGACAACAAATAAAAATCACTGTGAAAAATGCTTCTGAAAACTTAATGTGGCTTTCTTAAATTGCAGTACATACGTATATACATTATATGTATATAGCTATACACATTCGTTCTTACATACTTGTAATCACACTTAAACGAAAAAGCTGACAAAGAAAGTCGTTCTTCCTTTTCGTTTCATTCCTTCCTCTTGGCTTTTTCATACTTAAACACTTAACAACAAATACAAAAAATATTTATTATTACTTCTTTCTTACCACTAAGCATATAAATACGTACATAAGAATATGTGTGTGTATGTGAGTGTGCATGAGCAAATGTTCGTGCCAAAAACTTTGTCACCAATGCTGCTGCTACTGCTGCTATTGCTTCTCTTCTTCTGCTGCCTGTTGCCGGCGACACCAACGACAATTGACTTTCAACGCGCACATGTTGCACCAAACTAAAGCTTCAATATGAATTTATAGAATCCGACATCGACTAACACGATGATGACAATGATAATGATGATAGTGGTGGAAAATAAAGAAATAAAACTATTGGGTGTTCAAGTAGCTTTCGAGTATGTCTGTGTGTGTGTGTGTGTGTGTGTGTGTGTGTGTGTGTGTGTGTGTGTGTGTGTGTGTGTGTGTGTGTGTGTGTGTGTGTGTGTGTGTGTGTGTGTGTGTGTGTGTGTGTGTGTGTGTGTAGGAAGAAACACAGCGGAACGTGATTTATTTTAATAGATAATGATTACTTTATCGATTTAATCGTTGAGTGCGAATTGTAGTCTATAAAAAATATCAATGAAAAATAAACTAACGAAGAAAATTGAAAATATAAAACTGAAAAATTGAAAGAGAAAATCTACGTTTTCTGCTGTTAGTTAGCTGCAGTTAGTAAATATGTAAATTGGAATTCTAAATCAAGCAAAATACATGAGAAGAATACGAAATTCATGTCACATGCCGCTCGTTTGCTGCAAGACTGACATAAATTATGGTAAAGTAAAGTAAAAAAAATTAATTCATTTTTGCGTTAAGTATACAGAAAAATAACTGTTATTTAGTTCTTTATCCCTTGTACTTTATGAACTCTTTACGTGAGAACGGAATTTTTCCTTAACCATTGCATGGCGTGATAAGTAAATTAAAAAGTTTAAATGCATTTTCTCAGAATTTATGATTTTCGAGTTGTGACAGTCTTGCAGCAAACTAGCGATTTGTTTCAATTGGAATTTTAGTGCATAACATGAAAAAAATATCACTACAAATAACTTAATTGTCATATAATATCAATGAACTTTATATTTCTACAATAACCGCACCCATAAAACCTTCCCCTTTGCATTCTCTTGCTGCACTTTACGAAACGAGCAGCACGAGAACATTGTGCTCGGAAAAAAGACTATAACAAAATTTGTAACAATGTACCAAAAAAAAAAAAAAATGGAGGTAGTAAAGTAGAAGCCATTAAACCGCATCAAAACGACAGCATCTATATCTTTCACTTTTTTCCCAGTATTTGTTATCCTCATCGTCATTGTCGTCATCGTCATTCGTTCTTTTGTGCTTTTTAACTGCAACGATGAATGCTACGCTTATACACTCACACGCACACTTACTCGTACACTTGCTCGTTCATTCACTTGTTGTTGTTTTCTTTTTTTCTACTTTACTTTTCATTAGCAGAATCGTCTAGCCTAGGTATGAGCATATATATTATATACAAACATGGCCGCCTGAAGTTGGTAGGAATGTAGCCCAAAGAGTTTCTAAAATACTACTTTTGCATAGAAATTATTTTGCTGATAGAATGTTTTGTTTTTGTTTTTATCAGCGGCAAATCCAGTATAAGGGCATTATTGCAAAATCAAAAAATTTTTGCCTTTCAAAGGTTAATTTCTAGAAAGATATATAAAAAAAATTTATACTTGCTTTTTTCTGTAGAAACAATTTGAAATACATGCGCTCAGCGTAAGTAGGCTTTACTTTTTTCAAAATTGTTTCAAAATTGATGTTGCGCAATGGCAGACACGGAGCTTGAGCGACGAAAAATGTATTGCACATTTAACATGAAAATCCTTCATGGAAAGTTTGGAAACATAGTGGGTGTAAAACGACCCATTAAAAAGAATAAAGATAATCTAATAACCAGTGAGACAGTGTGACAGCCAGTCTCCCGTTTTACTCTTTTTTGGGCTTTACTTTTTTCAAAATTGTTTCAAAATTGATGTTGCGCAATGGCAGACACGGAGCTTGAGCGACGAAAAATGTATTGCACATTTTACATGAAAATCCTTCATGGAAAGTTTGGAAACATAGTGGGTGTAAAACGACCCATTAAAAAGAATAAAGATAATCTTTCTGTTGAGAGAGTTAAAGGTCCCTGCAGAAAAGGTGGTCCCGTGAACAAGAAACTTTCCGGCTTAATTAACTTGAAGAGAAGTCCAAATGCATCTGTCCGCGATGCTGCTTCCAAGCTCGGAACTTCAAAAGTGTCCGAAAAGTTAAAAAAAATGCTCATTTTAAATCATATAAGGTGTTAGAGAAGAGCCAGAGGACTATACTAAAATGTCCTTACAAAATTTAAATGCTGCACCATGGATAATGAAAGATGACCTTCAACAATTACCTGGCCAGCAAAATTACACAGTTCAAGCTAGAGGTCAAGTCCGTAAGAAGTTCAAAAACAAAAACAGTCCGAATTTCCCAAAATTCTAACTGCACTTGTAGAAAACGTAGTGAAAATTTGTTTACCACTGGGTCCATAAATCAAGAAGTGCACATAGACGGGTGCTTAAAAGTGTCTTTCTCCATTTTTAAGGAACCATAATGTCCCAGTATTCTTTTGGCCTAATCTGACATTACCTCACATTCGACAAGAAAGTTATTAAATGGTGATACGATGATAATAAGGTAACTGTGTCTCAAAGGAATGCAAACCACCAGATTGCACAGAGTTACGTCCTATTGAATGTTATTGGGATATGGTAAAGCGTAACCTCAAAAAACCATAGACATGGCTAAAAACGAAAAGAAGTTTACAAAAAAATGGAACGAATCAGCCAAAAAAGAAAAGTGCTTCGAATGTGGAAGAGAGGATGGGAAAATGTTTCTTGAAAACCCTATAGGGTTCACGAACCTTTACCCAGTTTAGTCATATATCAAATAGTGCCTTCATATAACACAATAAGGGAAGGGTGCATTAGTGGGGTTGGTAGAGTGTTACTATCTAAGTTATTTCTTCCTCTTTTTAATGACATACAACTTTCTCTTCTGGTTCCGCGTATACCCTACTTAAGGGATTATAGCCACCTTAGGGAGATTCCCAGACTTGGTAGAGAATATTAGGTACTTAGTGAGAATCAGCGACTACAATTACTCTTAAAAAGTTATCCATTCGCCATTTGAAATTTACTGTTGCACTGTGTTCTTATCGGATTATTAAAAAGTATAAAATTATTATTATTATTATTATATTTTAATTATTTTAATTATTTTAATTATTTTAATTATTTTAATTATTTTAATTATTTTAATTATTTTAATTATTTTAATTATTTTAATTATTTTAATTATTTTAATTATTTTAATTATTTTAATTATTTTAATTATTTTTATTATTTTTATCAGAAAGCGGCCTATATTGCCTTTAATACGAAAACTACCCTGACTACTTCAGTAGATTACATACATTCTTTATGCCATTGTGCATTTCGAGAGTTTTAAATTGTGCCATTATGCATTCAGTTTACGGACCGGACTAATGACTTTTATGCTGAAGAGGCACACAAAAACAAAAAATGGAAACCGAAAAACAATAAGCAAAAACAAAAGTACTACACACAAACAGACACAGAGGCAGGCACACATAAAAATCAATAGTTCTCATTTGTTACAGTGCAGTGCAATGCTGCTGCACTACCAGTGAGACAGTGTGACAGCCAGTCTCCCGTTTTACTCTTTTTTGGTCTTCGGGCTGCGCGCAAAAATCAACGTAACTTTTCTGCTAACGCAGCAGCAGCAGCAGCAGCAGCAGCAACAACAACAACAATAACAATGCCAACACAATCAACAGCTTCAGCAGCAACTGATGTACAATTAGAGTAGAGAGTTGGTTGCCGTGTAATCGAAAGCAAAAATGAGAAAGAAGAAAGCGAAGCTGTAGAAAATAAAAATAATAATAATAATGCCAAAGCCAACAAATAAATAATAAAGGCCAGCAAACCAGAGAAATACATAAAGTCAGGCAGTAAATACTTGCAACATGATGACTATGAACAAGCGAAACAGTGAAGCGGTGAAAAGTAAAGCATGATGAAAGCATAAGCAAAAAGCAGAAGCGCAAAACAAAAGTAATGAAAAATGTGAGTATTGTTGAAGAGCGCCGTGTGCAAAAAGCAATAAAAACAAACCTAAGATCTTTTAGAAGTGCCTCAATGCATGCGGCATGCTGCAGGAATCTGGCAGCAGCAAAGGCTGCTCAAGTACAATAGTTTTTGTGTGTTTTTGTAGTTTATGTTGTTGCCAGGATGAAAAAACGAGCTCAGCACTAGGAGTGAAAATGGGTCTAAAGTCATCGCATCTATAGATGCTGTGTGCTGGTGATGATGATGACGACGATTGTGATGCTGCTCTATTGTTGTTTATATTGTCGAATGTATGCACCTAGCAGTATTTGCTCATTCATGCTGCCAACTGCTAGCTGCAAGCTAGCAGAATGCTTGGAAATTTTTTTTGTTGTTTTGAACAGCCTACGAGGAAATAAATGCAGCTGCCATTTTTCAAGATTTGTATACTTTTCGGGAATGACCAAAAAGTTTACGACTTTACTCAAAAAAAAAAAAAATTAATAAATTAATATGAAGTGCACATTTATATGCAATTTCAATCTGTTTTAGGACATTTGCAATATGAAGGCATTCAACTTTTTCTTCCTTCGTTAATGGAATTTTTAGAATATATCTGCGGACTCATTGCGGAGGCACTGATTCACAAAAGAATGTAATGTTTGAACCAGTATGAAACGCACACTATGGAATTAGCATCCATTCGTCCGAGAGTAGCACTCAAATTCTTGAGTGAGACAGGTACTTTGGACTGGATGAGATACTCTAGGCAGATTAGACTACACAAGAAGGAGGACGTACAAAAGATCGCGCAGATCGCGGTACAATCAACAATAACCTATACAACAATACAATACAATGCAGGCAAAATGCAGTATGTATGATGACGCACTACGTATGAAGTGAAACATTTAATCTAATTCATGCATTCGAGTAAAGAAATGTTGAGAGTAAATCATTTTATGCAACAACAATGCTCAAATTAAATTGAAAATGTCATGCATCAATCAAGATTGTTTGAGGCAAAGGAAATTTAATTTATCATGAAGTCAGCGCATTGAAAATAATAAATCCAAGAACTGCAGGAAAATGTACGCCAGTTTGTGGTGTGTGGCGTATGAGTGACATTTAATTAAGCTCTTGTAATAACATTTTGCTATGGATATAGTAAATTGAAGTAGGTGTAGTTGAGTCTTTTAAACCTAATATATTATAATAAATTCCGAAAGATTTTTTTTGGATTATGAGAAAGGTTTAGGATCAAATAATAATAGACTGTAAACACGTTCATCATCATTGTTTTATGAAGACATTTTGAAACTCTGATGATTTATGCGTAATTAAAATAATTGTGTAAACTAATAGTATCAACTATTAAGACAGAATTTCAATGGGTTAGATTTGTATTTCAAATAAAAAATGTGTATTTCTTTCAAAGTAAAATAGTACCGACGGTTTCTTCTATATTGCAACAAAAAAATTTAAAAAAAAAGATTCTTGTAACACTTAATATTTTTCGTAGTCTCAAAGTATCCCTTTCAGTATTTAAAATGATAGAAATCATGGAAATGCAATGACAGACTCAGATACAAAAATCCATAGCACACATATATACATTCATAGAACATGCATATTTGAATAAATATATACTCTGCCATTGCCATTGCAACTTTACCGCAATACATTTCTTTTTAAGCAGTAGTTGCTGCACGTTTCTACTTTTGAATTATGTTAAAGGAAACCGCAATCTTTACTGCCCTGTTCCCCAGCTCACCGCTGGAACTCGGACCGCAACCGCAGCTAGAAGCGCCGGCAACACTTGTTTGAGGGAAATTGCATTTCAATGTTCTGTGATGTGTTGCGGTTTCAAAGGACATTTCTGCTTAAAAGAAAAATAAAATCAAATAAAATGTCACTACTCTACTTATGTATATGTAGTAAATAATATTTTCGATGGAATGGGCGAAAGTGGTGATATATGCCATCTCAACTTCGATTTTTGTTTGTATGCTTGCTTTTTCCATTTATTTTGCTTTTTCTTCCTAGATACATATTTTCTTTTGCGGCAGAATTGAGGAGAAAGTGATTTCTTAATTTGTTTTATGAAGTGAAATTTCTCGTAGTCAATTTTGAAGCAGTTTTTGAGACCGACTCTGTGATGTGGGAAAAGGAAAACGAAAATGGTGCAAAAAACACGCGCACGAAACGTGACTTTTACAATAATTGCATCATTAATGTTTTTATTTATTTATTTTTTTTTTGGAGTAGAATAGAAAAAACATTAACTTTCACAATGGAAAGGTAGCCATAGAAAAATAATTCAAGTGATTTCCAAGGAATGCGTGTTGTTAGTAGTAACTGATGATGATCATTCACAAACCTCAGTATTTCAATATTATCGGAATGCAGATGTTTGCTTTTAATGAGCTAATTATCATATTATTTTATATTCGTAGAAAAGAGAAGGAGGAGTGTGTGAAATTCTCTATGAATATGTACATTTTGATCATTGCTCATGAATAAAGAAAAAGTTAAGTGGATCCTGTAGCGTTCGTGCAAATTAGAGTTAGCCAAAAATTAACTTTGCTTTTATTTGCGAGATTTAGTTATAAAAAGTTTCATTTTACCTTTACAATTTATCCAACACTAAGATTGTCAAGTTACCAGTGGTAATGAGGATACAAATGATCTTATAATTTAGTACAAAGGAAAATTTGTATCGCCTGTAAAGATCTTATTCTTTATGGTAGGTGTTGAAAAAATATTTGCTGCGAGTGTCTAACCTTGGTACTGAAGGTTTATTTCAATTAAGTTAGCGTCCAACAATAATTGGTAAGCGTTCGGTAGTCTGTCTGCGGACACCGGCCTCGCAGAGCGGGTCTTACAGTTATCGTGACCGTTTTTGGTCGCCGTGAATACGAACCACTAATCTATCAATGTCTTGGATTACAATGGAATGGCATACAGGTAACCCGTCTACCAAGTACCATGTTCACTGCACGTTTGGAATTCAGTCTGTCTGTCGCTGTCTTATGTTCGCTGTCTGTTAATTTTATCCTTAAGTGTTCTGTTGCATTATGATACCGCTAACTCAAGGATTAATTTTTTTATATGTAATAATACATGTAATATTGCTTAATGAAAATTATTAATTATTTTGTATTGCCATTCGCCGACACTCAAAAATCAAAGAAGTTCAAAATTATTCGATACAATTATGCGCACCATTAATGCACATATGACTATGCATATTTATGTACAATTATGTAGGTATGTATGTAAATGCATGTATATGCCCAGAATAAGTTTGATGACACACGAAGTCATTCAAAGTTTCAGAATTTCATATAAAATCAAAATATGAGATTTTGCTCATGGCGAAGCAAAAGAGTCCGAATGTGTGATAGATTCTACTATTTTACTACTACATCAATATTTGTGCAATATGCAAGTATGTTTGCCAGTTTGTGTGTCTGTTAGTTACGCATGCACATTGGCACGTAGTATCAATGTTTTTTCTTTTTTCTTTTCTTTTCCATTTCATTTTATATGCATTCGTGTGTTTTTAGTAAATACTACTACTCAACTGAATATATGTACATTATACATGGGCGCTAACACAAATAAACAAACAAACAGATATCCAACCATTTACAGTGAGCCGAGACAAATTTTAAATAATCCAATCCATTTACCGTTATGTCTCGTCCATCTCATGTATATTCATATGTATTCTCGCTCTCCTTATATCCATACGCAAATGCAAGGCATGCACACATATAACATGAGTATATTTATACTTACTCGTATGCACACATTTGCATTATGCATTTTGGTTATTTCCGGTTTTTGTTTTTGCATTCCTGCTTTTAACCGCCTGCCTGCTTGCAATGTGTTGTTTTTTTTTTTTTTGGGAGTCATGCATTGCATTCACAGTCCACTTCGTATCAAAATATCGTGTATACTCATCGTATGTGCGCATAAACTAGTAGACGAGAGTTTTTACTACATACAATACTATCACATGATGTAGTTATCAGCATGTGTGGATATGAGACATGCAGCAATACATACATACACAGAGACACACACACACACACACACTCGCATATGTAGTATGTCTGTATATGAGTAGAGTATTTGCGGATGCTGTTGCAATCGATAAATATAGAGGCTGCTATGTTGCAACAGCAGTTGGTACTATAATCATGCTTGCCATTATTGTTGTTTGAGCGGTGGTTTTCCTCGTTGATGTTGTTGTGGCTGCTGCTGCTGTTGTTATTTGTGTATGTCATGTGCATAGCATGCATATTATTTACTCAAAAAATCAATACAAGCATAAAACCGGCCGGTATATTCATAAAATTATGTGTACTCCATGGAGACAGAATGGAAAATTAGTTGCTTTAAATTGGTATGTGAATATCTGGAGGCTATATTTAATCATTTATTGAACTCATATTTTCAAGAATAATCGCATGATTCTATTAAATGAAAGGTCACATATTTCTAGATCATTATGTGTATCTATTTTGAAATCATCCTAGAGCTTAGCTAGATACCAGTTTCATATTATAGCCGGAGATTATAAAGCAAGACGGCAGACATAATTTAGCATTAATGTTTGTATTCTTCATGAAGTATTTGATATTTAGAAACTGCAGAATATTTCTAGCTTTTATTCGGATCTAAGCAAACATATTTGTTTAAAAGACAGTTAGGTCAATCTTGACCATTCAAAGTTTTTCAAAAACTTTGACCATATTTAGGGATATCGATGAATTCGAAATCAAACAGAGTTGAGAGAATGACCCTCGTTGACACGAAGTGCAGGTTGCAAGAGCTGCCTTCCGGGAGTTTACTTACTCTCCAATATTTAATCCGAAATCTACCCACTAACAAATATCAGTCAACCAGTGTCTGTGTCTGTAACAAAACACATTGAAATTATACACAAGTAATTGCTGAATTCAGCTTAATTTGCCCATATTATTTGCTGCATTGACTCTTCCCTTCTTTATTTAATTAAACTTAAACATATATTGCTTTTTGTGACTTGAGTGAAAATGAATGTAACAGATTAGTTTCTCGGTTAAAAACGTAGCATAAGTAATTAGCTTTGAAGCAAATTATTTCAACTTGTATTGGAGAGGAATAGTTAATGGAATTAAATCTAATTAATTCCATACGATATAACATTGTTGTATTAACAATGACTTTTCACTCGAAGAGTTGACGAGAAAATTGAAAATTATTAAAACAAAGAAATGTAATTACATCAAACACGCACGAATGCACCTGCACACACACACATACACTGACGCATATAAGCACTACTATTCACACATAAACTTACAGTGAGAGACGTGTACCACCCACACACATATGGCACATATGGCAAAACAGAAGAGAAGTGCTAAAAACTAATTACACAGAAAAGTATACAACAAATGAAAACAACGAATTTCATCGCACACACACACGCACACACTCTCAGGCACAAGCAACACATGTACATTCCGACATTGCACACAAAAAAAGAATACTGCAGAAAACAGTAAAACAAATTGGAATAAAATGAAAAAGTTTATACAAACATTTAAAAAGCAATTACGAAAGGACATTCAAAAGGATGCTGCGCAAAGTTAAAGTCATTTGCTGAAAGCAAACGTATGAGATAAATGCCAGCACATAAATCTAATAGAAAAGAGGGCCAAAGCGAGTGGGGCAGAGTGCGTAAAGAGAAAAGTGCAGCAGAAAGGAGTGTGATGTATGCGATGAAGAAAAACGTGTGAAATACAATTCCGCTATCGATTTATGTACCCATATACCAGCATATATAGTATCAGGCTATGTATAATTATTAAGAGATGTAATATTTACTTAGTACAGATTAGCTGCCAAAAAGAAATGAGAAAACAAAGGCGATGCATTGCATATTTTTAGGCGTCCATTAGTAAGGAAGCTCAGATTTATACAGGTGAGAGAAAAACTTGGAGAAAAAGTAATAAAAAGCTGAGGCAAAAATAATTGTAATGAATTGCATTTCACTTTTGTATATATAGAGAAGCAGACACATACACTAACACTCCTTGCATTCTTGCAGCCTGCCCAGAGCCCGTTTTTAATGATATTTACAAGCATTTTTGTTGTCAACGTTAGTTTTATGCATCTACATTATTCTTTTACAAATTTTCTTCTGCATTTTTTATTTCTTCCTTCACGTTTATGGCATGCTCAGAAATGTTAACATTGAGCAGAGAGTGAGGGTGGGTGGACATTTAAACAGCAGTAAAATTTATTGTGGGACACAAAAAGGGGAAAAGCCGGTAAAAATCACTATCAATTCACGTTATTTTGAAAACTAAAATTAATTTTTTTGGCTTAATATTCTTGAATTCATACTTAAAATTTAAGCAGAAGCAAAGTTAAATACTAACCACTTTTCTATTTCTCTCAGTTGAAATTTTGTAGTATTAATCATTTTCTCCGCATTCACTTTTAATCAATCATTACTTTTTTATGCGCACTTTTTCACATACACCATTTCAATTTTACTCCTCTTCTCACTAACACTTATTAAATACCGTAAAAAAATGTTCGCTCAGCAAACACATCCTCACTCGTCGACATTCAGCACGCGACAAAATGCGATACGATGCGATGCGGTGCGTTGCGAGATGCAATTACTCCTTTAGGAATTTCCTTATCTTATATGCACGTTGTCCCAGTCGATGTCTTGTTGTTAATGTTGTGGTTGTTGTTGCGTTTCAGCTTATACTTTTTGTCCTTTCTTATTCTATTTTATGTTGCGCTTTTATTTCAATTCGTTTTCGTTGTTATTGTTGTTTTTGTTTTGTATTATCTTGTTGCACTTTCTAAAACATACTCATAAACTCCTTTCTCTATTGCGCTCTCGGGTTGTATGTACATAAACGTATAGTAACTCTCTCTCGCACACTATCTCTCTCGTATTACTTTCTCACTATTTACTCAATTTTTCATTGAACAATTCATGTGCACTCTCTCTCGCTCTTTTTTCCTTGTTGCTTTTAACTTTAATCCATTTACAAGAAATACTCCCTTTCCTGCCTTTCCGGTTCTCTCTCGATTTCGGTTTTTTTGATTTTTATTCCGCAAAACACAACCGCACGCGAGCAGCTTCAAACAGCAACTGATTTCATATGGTAAACGTCAGGATATTTTCACCGTTATACTTGCAATGGCTGGCAGCTTTTAACTTTATTTGTATTTTTGCTATTGTTGTTGTTCTTGTTGATGCTATCACTGTTGTTGTGATGCTGGTTGTGCGTGCGTATTCCGCCTGCACACATGTGGTAGTAAAATGAAAAGCTGCAAGTTTCTATAGTAAAATTCATTTTAGACCAGTTTTCCTTTTCATTCATTAGTAATTGAGTGAGTGTGGACTCTGAATTGAGATTTAACATTTAACTGTGTAGAAGCTGTGGAGGATATTATTTTGAGTTAGTTATTCGGCTACTTGCTCATTTTTTTGTTTTTTCAATGTTTCGATAGAATATTCTGTCTGCAAAAAAAACATTTATGTTGAAAATTTAATGCAAAGTCAAAAGATATGCAGAACTTTTTAGTTTCCATCTATTTACTGTAGAACTGAACTCATAATATGCAAGATCTATTAGGAAAAGGTATTTTAAAAGACAGAAATCTGAAATATAAACGAGTCGAGAGTAACGTTATTCATGCTCCATGCTATTATTTCTTACCTTATTTCAGAAACAGCATATCACAATTGCTTTCTAAAGACTGTTACTGATACGCAGATAGTACGGGCACAAATTATGGCACAAAAACCGGCATTCGTTAGATTTGATTGTCATTCACTTCCTCGCATTTTACTCGCACTTCCTGCACCTCAAATCGTGTAAAATTCATAAAACGGACAACCTCTAGGGAAAACTCAAAACTCAAAACTCAAATTATGTTTAATCGTCTGGCATAAAGTCCACAATTTAAACGTTCACACATACAAAAATAAGGTACTGCTTAAAGAAATATGAGCCCGAAAAAATAAGCTACAACCAACTGGATGACTAAGCATGTGACTTAAACCTTTTTGTATCATGTACATACATTTGAGGGAGGGTGCTAAATGCAAAATGCCTGCCAGCAAGCAAAAGGCGTAATAACAACAAATATTAAAACCCCTTCGAGAATGCAATTGCCAAAACGGCGAGAGTGGGTGAGTTACCCGCTTAAAATCACCGCTTCCTGCTCTGTGCTGTCCCCCAGCACCACTCCCTTCGGCTTCCTCTACTCTTTAGCGTATTTCTAGAGCATTGTACAATAATTGCACAACTTTTGCAGTTAAATTATAACAGGGGCAAATTAGTACCTTTTGGCAAAGTACAAGTAAAAGTAACTTGAGCTTATGAAATACTCGTAAAAGGATTTGCTATCAACTTTTTCGCCTTCTGCTACTGCTTATTTTCTAGCTTCTTTTGGGCTGCTTCCATTTTTAAATACATTTTGGAAAGGGCAGTTAAAGAAGGAGAGGCTACGAACGGCAAGAAGTGAAAAGGGTAAAGGGCTTTCAACATTTCATACAATATTTTAAATAGCACGAGTTTTCAAATGAAATTTTATAGCTATACTTTTTTATTAAATTGTATTTTAATTTTATTATGCAGGCGAAATATCCGAGTGTCGTTGTAGCCAGCCAAAGAGTTTTTTGTGTGAAACCTAAAATTAACACAACTTTCAAAACGTGTCATTTGCAATTGATTTTTTAATTTAATAAAAAAAACTTGGCATTCTCTTTGAATTCATTGGTATAATTGTTGGAGCAACGATATTCATTGCTTCTTTCCACAATTGGAATGTCAGTGTTGATGTTTCTGTTTAATTGACATAACAACTGCATGCATGTAGCCTATTAAACATAGTACATATATATGTGCATATCCGGAACACATGCATACATACATATGTATATTGGCACACGTATAGATATTTTTGTATCTACTTACTTTAGCAACTCTTTTTTTCTGTTTCAATATAATTTTGCAGCACACTTTTTAAATTATTTGTTATTTTTATGTGTAACGGTAACGAGTTAGGCCTTACACAAAAAAAGAAACGAATCCAGAAACACCTCTCTCTCTCTCACACTCTCACTCTTACTCATACTCACCAACTACAGTACACACAGACTCAATTATGAGCGTGAGCGCGCGGCACGCAGCATACGGCGCACATTCATAAATATAAAAATCGTATCAATTAAATGCCTGTAATTAAATTGTAAATATGTAAATAACTCACACTCGCATACATATGAAAATTCAATTTACACGAAACTCACACACATACAAACATTCACTGGGATGTACTTATAAGGAGTGAGATTGAAAAAATCTTAACACACGTTTTACCTAATAATTTTTTTTGTGTGTAAAATTTAAAAATTTCTTTGATCTAGTTATCTTTGAAAAATATGTCAGTTATTATTTTTAATGACAAACATGTTGATTTATTGTGAGTTTGATCAAAATGAGTGAAGAAAAAGAAGTACGTCTTAAAATTATTAAAAATTTTCACAAAAATCCAAATTTGTCCTACAAAAAATAGGCCAAAGAATTGAAGGTGTGCCGTCAAACTGTTTCCAATGTTATTAAACAGTTTCAGGAGAATTTGACCATAGATAGGAAACCTGTTACGGGAAGAAAACAAGGGCCACATGATATTGGGAAAGCCAAGAAAATAGAAAGCATATTGAAAAGATCTCCAAACACATCTGCTAGAAAAGCTGCCCGGTTAGCCCAGTGCTCTGACTACTTGGTACGAAAAGTTAAAGCCAATGCAGGTTTGAAATCATACAAAGTCCAAAAAGTTCCAGACAGGAATGCTGCATGAAATTTAGACGCCAAAAGTAGGGCTCGGAAATTAAAAGCGAATTTCATGCAAAAATATTCATGTTGCATAATGGACAACGAAACGTATGTACTGGCAGATTTTACGCAGCTTCCGGGTCAAAATTTTTATGTTGCTGATGCTCGAGGAAATGTCGAAGAACAATTTAGAATCCAAAAGCAGACAAAATTTTCTAAAAAACTCCTGGTATGGCAAGAAATATGCAGTTGCGGCAAAAGAAGCAAGTCATTTGTGCCAGTGGGCTCTATAAATACCGAAATATACATCAAAGAATGTTTGAAAAAAGGCTTTTTCCTTTCATAAGAGAATGTGTCCACAATGTGTCCACATATTTTTGTCCATATTCGGCATCATGTCACTACGGCAAGAAAGCTCTGGAGTGGTACCAAAGTAATAACATAGTTTTTGTACCAAGAGAGGCCAATCCTCCAGATTATCCGGAGCTAAGACCAGTGGAGAGATATTGGGCTTACCAAAAAAGGTCCACAAGTTCATAAATAGTGGTTAGAACTATAAAAATTATATTTTTCGGTAATTTGTAAAATATTATCAATTAAATAAAAAAAAATCAAAACTCTAAGATCAACCGTTTAAAAATTATTGAATTTTATATATGTTAAGATTTTTTCGATCTCACTCCTTAGGTGTGATGTCCGAGGAGAATAACCTCATCGTCTTCAACTGCAAACAAAAACCTTGCAATATTGCCAGTATTAAAAAAAAATTATGAAAGTACGAAATGACCATGTTTAACATTTAGAATTAACTAACTGAAAAAGTGCTATAACATTTAGCTACACATGTAAGAACTGAGGCACGTTCATTCAGAAATAAAATCGGTGTTTAGCTCATTTGGGTTTTTCGGTTCGGGAAGCGGTTCGAAATTCTACTATTAAGAATATAATAATAATAACTGTAAAAAACTATGTATTCAAGTTTTAAATTCACTCTGTGATAACTTTTAAACTTTGTTCTTATATCCATATATGTATATATATACTTATGTAAACGTTCATAGGAATTAGTGAATTTTTTTTTTTTAATTTTTTATTTTACCCTCTGTTCGCTGCTACTCCTTCTGTTACTTCATCCTACTCTGCGTTGATTGACATCAAGGCAAAATTCCATGAAATCGAACTACCCACGCTTGAGTATCAATCAAACCCAAGGCTGAATGACGTGCTCGTTTTATTATGCCATATGCACACGTGGCACATTTTGAAGCGGTAGCGGCACAAGTAGCAGGTGTTCAAACCCTGCAGTGCTAGTTGGTTGCAAAAGCTAGTTAATTAGCTAGCTCAATAGTTCATTCCTCGACTTGATTTACTCGCAATTTAATGGTGGGTTTTCTCCACACTGATGTCCTACAATCCTTAATCCTTAATCCTCGATAACTATTGAGCTATTTGTTTTGATATAGTGTCAAACTAGTTCAAAATTAATTAGTTGCGGACTACATTTTTCCACAGTCAAAAAATAGTACAAGGAAAAAATTGAGTATATTCAGAATTTATTTAAAAAACATATTTTCTACATCTGTACCTAACAAATCTATAACAAAAATATTGAACAAATATTTAAAAAAAAGCAGACAACTACCCTGCTTCAATTTCTATCTTTGTCATAGATCCCATATTTCAAAATTCCATATAAATGAAAAATATTGTAAAGTATATGAGAATTACAAGACAATAATTTCACTGAATAGTATTAAAGCGGTACGAAAGCAGATCTTTGTTGTTGCATATATAGCCAGAAAAGTCTAAGCAGCACTTCAAAGTGACTCGCAATAGTTTTGAGCTAGTATTTTAAATAGCTCGTGTTTTGGCTAGGTAATATATGTAAGTATATACTAGGTAATTTGTGAGACTAACTCATTTTTGTACTGCAAGGTATCAAACAAACAGTATACAATTACAATGCCTACATACATTCACACGAAACTACAAACTGCAGATAGCATATGTTACGAAACGCAAAATTAAGTTAACAAAAATATTCAAACTGTTCCAAGAGAGATTAAAGGCAACTAAGTACCATACAATGTATGTACATATGTAGATGTAGCTTAAACCAGCCTTACCTCCCCCCAAGCATAATATTGCAGCATACTGGCAGATGCCGCAGTGGATTCTAAAATAACACAAGTGTTACTCTTGCATAGTGGTGGTCGCCGTGGCATAGTTGGTCGTATGCTGAACTGTTATGCTGAGTGCCCGGATTCAAATCTCGGCACAGGCAAAAATCGAAAAGTAGAAAAAACAACGGCATTCAACGGCCTCTTGGCAGGCGATGGCATACCTTCAAGAGTAAAAATTGGCTAAGAAAAGTTGTTCACCGTTCGGTGAAGCCGTTCGGATTCAGCATAAAACTGAAGGTCTCTTTCATTCATGTACCAATATAACACGCTCAACATGAGTGGATGCGAAAAGCTCACCATAGACCCTTCATGGGCTTTTTAAAGAAGAAAAATAAAACTATTATTTTATATAGAGCGTCATAGTTAACAAAATACTAACCGACGATACCTGGTTTTGTTAATTAATAAAAAGTCACCTTGGTCTGAATTTCAGGACCCAATATTTATCGAAAATACCAACAATAAGAAATGGAAGTAGTATTTTATGTCTGTGAAGTTCTGCTTTTTGTAGTAAGTTTTTTAAAACTTATTTATGTAACTTATATTTTGAATTATATCATTAATACTTACACATATATATAAATTTTCAAAATCTTTCATCGGTATTCCCCAAACTGATAGTCGTGAGCAATAGAAAGCCTAATGTTTTCAAAACTAACTAACTAAACTCTTAACTGATCATTTCAGGTCAAAGTCACTCTGAGAATAGTTCACTCTGATCAAACAATACCTACCTATGTATCGCAAAAGTATCATACTGTCACTATTCAAAATTACTCGTAACTCTAGCTTTTATTTGAAGAAAGCAAATTTTTGGGAGGAGTTTCGACTCCCATGTATTCTAACATAAAACTTTACATGCTTATAATACAAGGGAGTAACTTTTGTGGTAATCAACTCGCCAAATACATATGTATTTCGATTTTTTATTTATTTATACTTAGCAACAATCACTGTCATAAATGTATTCTTCATAAAATTTAATGAATCGGTTGAATCCCTCCGCCAGATGGGCATAGAACGTAGAGATCTGCTCTCTTTTAATGTATTATTTATGTGATGCTCAAAAACCGTTATGTACGCGTGCAAGAAACTGCACTACAATAACGAAACGCTCTCTTAATATGTATTATATATTGAACACTCAAAAACCGTTATGTACACGTACAAAAGAGCTGCCCTGCAATGCCCTGTAGGCCAGTCGCTTGAACACGTAAACATAACAGTTTTTCAACATCTCATATGGAATACATTGAAACAGAGAGCATCGCTACGCTCTTTACCCTTCACTGCTTTAAATGCTTTGCAACACTTCTATGATTTCTTTTTATTTCTCTCACGCTATTTCTATTCACTTTTATTCCTAATGGTTTTTTGCTAAAGCTGTTTTTGTTATCTGTATTGCTTTTTATTTTTCTTGCAAATGCTCGTAAAACAAAATTAAATAAAATTAAAAATAAAATAAGTTT
This sequence comes from Palloptera scutellata, assembly GCA_958295655.1. Taxonomy (NCBI): domain Eukaryota; kingdom Metazoa; phylum Arthropoda; class Insecta; order Diptera; family Pallopteridae; genus Palloptera; species Palloptera scutellata. The sequence continues at coordinate 27,572,264 of OY282449.1, read as the reverse complement.
TTAAGCTCTCAATCAGTTCTAAAGTGAATCCATCCATTGTTGGCGTTGGTAACATATCAAATTATAAGTACCATACATACTAAAATATTCACAATAGAGCGAGGAGGGAGGCAGAGAGAGCGCAAAAGAAGAGGAAACATAAGGAGAGAGCAATGCTGTGACTTCAATCAAAAAATAATTATGGCAGCCATGGGAACCGAGGAAAAGAACAACAGCCACAACAACAACAGCAACAACAACTAAAACGAAACGAATCAAAAATTTCATTTGATTTACTAGAAGTAAAACAGAGCATCAGCAAGGCATAGCTGAGCTGAGCTGCGCAAGCTGAGATGATTACTTAATACGGAAGGATAGGCGAGTGCCGCAACAACAACGAAAACAAGCAAAATCAACAAGACAATGAACAAAATGTGAGGAGTCAAAAATAAAGTTCGAATCAATGTAAAAGCAAAAGAAATATAAAAGGAATAGAAAAACACAAAGAGAAATGTTGATGAAAGTTGAGATTGAAATTTTAGGACACGACAACAACAAAAATAATAATAACAACAAAAAAAAGCGACGACAGCAACAACAACAAACGTAGAAAGTACAAAAATTACGAGCAACATAAAAATAAACAACAAATAAAACAACTACAACACAAAATTTTCTTTTCTATTATCGCAAGAAAATAGTAAAACAAGAATAGAATAAGAGAAGAAAAGCAAATAACAACAACGACAACGACAGCGACAGCGACAACAAGCTAGAAGCAACCAAGGAAAATGATCTCTGGCGTATACTTTGAATGTCGCTAATAAACAAATAGCATCAGCAGCAGTAACAACAACAATAGCAGCTAAAACTGAATCTCCCAACAAAAGAAAATTAATTTGTTGCTATGTACACTTAAGGAGTGTAATTTAGGCAGCCAACATGAATTTACATGCAAGATAACGATTCCTTTGTTATTTATGAAATTGATGTTTGGCCTCTTGCCTCCCACTCACCACCCGCCTCACATCTTTCGCTTCCTTAACGTTTAGCCGCTTGAGTATTTTGGCCTTAGCTTCTTACATAAACATTGAAAGTTAATGAGAAAAGGACACACACACACACACACACACACACACACACACACACACACACACACACACACACACACACACACATACACACACACACACACACACACACACACACACACACACACACAATAACGACTTTGCATTTATTTCGTTATTGATGAGATGTGGCAACTTTAATATTTAATTTAATCCCAAAATTTGAAAACAATTTGAAAGTTGATTTTAAATAAATTTTGAGCATCATTAAGTTTCACTTCATTGTCCAACTCATTCAGAGAGAATCTCTTTGGAGAGAGAAACTAATTTAGTGGAAATTAGTTGGGGGCATCAAGTGCAGAAAATTCAAAGCTATTACAACAGACTAGTTAGCGATGATGATTTAGGACTGGGGAGTGTTTCATTCTCCTGCAATGAATTCAGAGCGAAGTTTATGGCTCCTCAAATCAACAACAATAACTATGAAATGCTTTCTTTCGAAATTCAATAACAGATGAAGAGGCAGTATTACGTTTCTAGTTCCAAATGTTTGCAAATTAAGTACTTGGTTAAGGGCAGGAGAAGTTAATTGAACCATAAATTGTACATTTCCCTTGATGCAATTAAGCGGGGATTACTGTAGCTGGTATCATTGTGGCTACAACGGAGTCTCGGCCACTCCATTACTTCTCGTTTCTTTTAAGTATGTAACGATAGGATTTCAGAATTTCGATCTTTCTGCTCAGGATCATAGTAATTATGAACTGAAGATTACTAATAATACCAATACATTTACCATACATTAGCTAACACCTAACGCTAAACACTATAAGGCATTCAAAATTACAGGCTGAGGGACGAAACGACAGAAACAATCGATGCATTTAATAATTTCTTATACTAACATATCAAATTTCCACATTACACCTGTGTACTCCTTACATTTTTATAATACAGCCTTATTTCCCAACATACATAAACGTATACAGCGAAACTTTCTTTTTCTGTGTAAAGTAAAAACTCGACACATTTATCGCAGTCAAGCCACTTAATCCGAATGCTGACTGAGCTGAGCTGATGACGACACGACAATGATAGCCAAACGTGTCACTATTTGCCATCCAAAAAGTAAAAGCATAAAAAACGAAATGCTACTTCACAATGTTTTCTATCGCAAAATATCCCATTGTCTTGTTTTCTCATCTTTCTAAGTTGCAAAATAAAAAACTGAAGCTCCCTTTCTGAAAAGTTAACTCTTTGCTAAACTCACTTCAAAGCTAACGTTGTCACTTGCTTTCTCTTCCTTCCTTCCAATTTTCTCCCGTGGACAATTTTGTGCGATTTCCTGTAGCCATCACTGTTTTTGTCTATGTGTGTGTCGGTGTCAAGACGTGCGTTGAGCGTTTGGGTATTGCTGCGCTTCTTCTCTGGGCGATTATCTTTCTGTGTACTCCTACGTGCGTTTATGTGCATATGAATGTGTGCTGCGATCATATGTATGTATATGTATAGGTTAAGTGTACATGTGTATGTGCTCGGCATATGAAATGAAAATATGTTTCATACATATACATACACGTTATCTTTCCTTCCATATCTGCCAACATAAAGCGACATACATATTACATATGTATTTTTATATTATCTCAGTCAGCCAGACGAAATAGCAGCAGCTGTAGTCAGTCACATTCTGCTTCCCTGTAATTTGATTGTTGTAATTTGTAAGGATTTTCTCGACTTGATTGTTTTATTGAGTTATGAAGTGAAATTCACTAAATTACAAAAACGTGATACTGCTCCAACCGCAAAACCAAACAAATAAAATATCGAAATAAGTGAGTACATGATTGCTGATTGTATTTACCAAGGAAAGTAAGTAAGTAGTGTAAGTAAGTTGTTTCTGCACCGTCTGTAATATAGTACACTAGCCACTACTGTGTAGCACTTTACTTGCCCAATCGTCAGCTAACAATTCCATGAAGAGCATTTAGCATGAGCGTTGTAAGACATTTCCCCTGAGGGCGAAACAGAAAAATAAATAAAACAGAAAGAAAGCGAGTATGTATGTATGTAGGAAAGTGTTCTTTCTTGTGATAGTTTTAATTAGTTTACAAACTGCTGCCGCTGAAAAGCATCGGCAGCACAGCAGAGCAGAATAATGAATTAAAATCGCAAACTACCGGCCGTTAAGTAACTAAGGCGAGATAACAGCAATGAGAAGACCAATGGCATGAAACGTTGGACAAATGAAAAGTTTTCTTGCTTTGATAGAAGATTTACGCCAGTTATTTGAGTTGAGTTGAAGTAGGATAAAATATCTAGTTCAAGTTTTTAATTACGGACAAGTTTGGTACTGGGAACCTCTTGCACCTCCTTGGAAAAGGACTAGTACAATCAAACTGAAATCTACAAGGCGCTCATTTCCATAGAAAAGAGTTTAGTGGATAATTATGGATGTGTTGGTTGCCATCACTACCTAAAAGGTTGACATCTTCTGTAATCACACTTCTCTGAGGTATAGTCGTGGTCAGAATTCAGACTTCCGATAGAAGGTAGAATATGGAATGCTTTCTAGCTCATGTATTAGAAAGTTTCAAAGAATATTTGTATTACTTCTAAAGTTTTATTTATTTTATTTTTTTTGATACATTCTACACACAGGGTGTTCCCTAATGAATGCAGAGCATTGTGTTGGTTGATTGGAAGCAAGATTGATAGGTGGAGGTGGGAGGAAGAAGGAGGGAGAATGAGAGAGGAAATGCAATCACAGGACACCGAGAAAAAGATAGAAGTTTTTATTAAAAAGCCATTGCATTGAAGAAGACTTTTATTTTATATTTAACAACAACTTCTCTAAGAGTAAGGTTACCAGATAGGCCGAATGGGAAAACAGTACTTCAATCAGTAAATCAGGGCAAAGACCGGAAAAAGTATATTTACTTACATATAGATAAATCAGTAATTTTGGTAACCGCTTCTAAGGGCTCCTTGGAATACATAAAATTATTCATCCTATTACTTAGCTCCTTCACTTAACGGTGATGAAGCTACTGGCTTAATGACACAACGTGCTAAACGAGATATGGGAAGTTATATGTTGAGGAATGCTCCACTATTCCTTGAAGGGGTTCTACTGGCTGCCTACTAAGGCGAGCGAAAATGACTGCCGACAAATAGAAAAGGGCAACGGCTCATAGTTAAAACCAAATTCCAAAATTTTAATTGTTGTTAGTAAAAAATTGCAATTGTTTGGAGCTTAGTCCTGGAGCTGAATTTATCTTTTATTAGGTAAAAAAAAACCAAAATTTTTTAATTAAAATTGCAATGAATTCTAAATTATGAATAATGTTGAAGTGGGTCATTTTTCATTAACATTTTGTAATACACATTTTAACTATTTATTATCAAGAATATCGACTACTTCTTAAGCTCATATACACACTACGCTCTTCTTCTTTTTCTTACTATTCTTCTTCTTCTTCTTCCTCTTCTTCTTATTATTATTATTAGTATTAATATTATTATTATTATTATTATTATTATTATTATTATTATTATTATTATTATTATTATTATTATTATTCTTCTTCTTCGTCTTCTTCTTCTTCTTCTTCTTCTTATTCTTCTTTTTCTGCTTCTTCTTCTTCTTTTTCTTCTTCTTCTTCTAGTTCTTCTTCTTCTTCTTCTTCTTTTAATAGCACAACCGCCCCTGAATGGCGTAGGCCCTTCGCAACCACTCATGTTTTTCGCAACCATTCATGTTGTGCGTGATTTATTTGTACATGAATGCAAGGGGCATACAGTTTAATGCCGAATCCGAACGGCGCAGTGAGAAGCTCTCCATAGGCAACGTTTACTCTTGTAGGTTTGTCATTACCTGCCAAGAGACAACCTCGCCGTGTAAAATTTTTTTTTTTTTTCTTAATTTTTTTCAAATTATGCCTGTGCCGAGATTTGAACCCCGGACAATCTACATAGCAGACCAACACACCACCAACTACGCCATGGCGACCACACACTTCGCTCTACGCACCACAAAAATCTACACGCCACCTACAAAACCCCCACCAGTTGATTTTAATTTTGCGCGCAGCAGCATGCTGCAAAATTTATTGCAGCTACTCGTGAGACACACTCTAATGTAAGTATTTAAGCATCAAACTTACTCCCGCTTCCGCGCGTGGCCCTCATTCACTTGAACATATACCTCGTGCCCGATCAACAATTTAACAAATAATCCTCATCGATTTGTAAATAATGTTGAAGTTCTTAAATAAGTCTAAAAGTAAATAGAATTTTATAACCTCATATCCAGAGCAGCAGCAGCCGCAGCAACAGTCCAGTCTACACACACACACACACACACACACACACACACACACACACACACACACACACACACACACACACACACACTCACACACACACACACACACTCACACACACACACACACACACACACACACACACACACACACTCCCTCGTCCCACCACTCACTGCTCATTGTCAGTAGATTTACCAACAAAGTGTATTTTACATTACACACTCATTCGAGGCTGTACTGTTTTGGGGCAGCATACACGCAAAAGCACACACACATATACTCGTATATAGCCACTAACACAGAGACACACACAAATATACATGCAAAAACATAACTTACAACTTTGTGACTTTCTTGTGCAAAAGTTTTTGCACTTCCACTTCCACATCCGGTTTCCGTTCCGTCTCTCTCTCTCTCTCTCTTTCTCTCTCTCTCACTTTCTTTGTCTCCTTCTCTTTCCGTGTCTTTCTTATTTCACTTGTGCTCGTTGCTTGTTCACTTGCTTCATTCATTCATTTTACTTATAGTATAGTAAGTAAGTAAGTATTTTTTTTTTTTTTACTTTCTGCTATCGAAAGCCGCTGGCATTGCAACTTGGGGCCACTCAAACATTTTATGTTCGAACTTAAGAAGACAAATTTTTATTGCCATCGTTTCGTTTCGTTCGATTATTGACTGCACCAGAAGGATACTTATACCAGTGCATATACGTAAATGTGTTTGTGTGTTTGTGTGTGTGTGTCACATCTCATCTTCTGTGTCCCACTGTGCGCCTCATTTAAGTCACATTTTATTATTTTCAGTCATTTATTGTTGCCGCTCGTGTGTTGCAATCGTTTTATTTTATTAGCGTGACATTTCAATTGGAAATGCACACTAGGAACAATTGCTAGCATGCCGGACGCTTATGTGAGTGTGGAGACTTGATCTGCAGTCGGGTTCGTAGTTCGAGGCTACATGCTTGAGAAGTTGGGTGGTCGCAATGATGATGATGATGCGATGATGAGCATGAAGTGGAGTGCATTTTCCACTGCCTGCTTTAAGTATGAACTCAAGTTTTGATTGTAAAATGAATACGAAATGTGTGTGAGACAGTAGACAAGTGTATGAGTGAGTGAGTGAGTAAGTGAGTGAGTGAGTAAGTGAGTGAGTGTGTATATGTGTTTGTGTATGTGTGTGTGTGTGTGTGTATGTGTGTGTGTGTGCGTGTGTGTGTGTGTGTGTGTGTGTGTGTGTGTGTGTGTGTGTGTTGGCTAAACTTTTACTGCCAGATGATTTATTGTGAGTGAATTAAAGTGAAGTTTGTCTTTGCGATTAAAAGTCATGTAAGTTTTCGGTTAAATGATTTATTTTTATTTGTACAATGTAACAGCTGCAACGTGTGCCGGAGAATGCAAAAGAAAGTTAGCAGTAGGTGTATTTATGAGTAGCTTTTTATGCAAAAACAAAATAGTAAAATATAAGTATCACGAATGCAAAATTTAATAATAAGTGATTCGGCTTGTGTGCACTTAAGTGCAGCGCATCTCTAATTGGGATTGTACAAAAGTTTCAGCAAGACGAGCTCATTATTTTCGGATTTGGAACTTCTTCTTTTGAATGTTAGATTGTGGTCTTCCTTGGCCCTTATTCTGTCGGTGTCTGCATTTGCTGGTTTATGGTAATAACGAAAACCCAACGAACTTTTTACTTTTCAACTAGTGCTCGTACTACTTCAATATGGATTAGCATAGTATAATTTTGTATTTAGTATTTGTAAGGTGTCGGATGAGAGTTGTTGAAGTCGATCTGCTAGTTTTTCTAACTAATTACAATTTAATTTTGCAACCGAAGATTTTGTCGAACACTTGTCCACATTGAAATGAATTCACTAAGCTAAGTTCTTTGCCGATAGGTTTTTTGCAGTTCTATTCCGCAGTTCTATTCCGCAGTTCTATGAACACAGTTTGACACTTTAAATATGGCAGCTTTTTAAATACATTTATGGATTTTAATTTAAACCAGAAAAAACACAATTTAATTATTAATTAAGTTTTCGATTTTATTACAACAACGTTAACAATCCATTTGGACATTTATTGCTGCAACAATATGACAGCTGCAACAATATGACAGCTGCACATAATGTGCGCGTGTGAAAATAAAAAATAACTGCACAGACACACACACACACACACACACACAGTGACTATTATTGGACTGTATCCCAACGGTGGCAAATCGCATCCTTTTACATATTGAAGTGCGTTCGATTCCTTTCGTTCGCTCACCTTTTTTCAGCGTGTGCACTTCTTTCATAATGAATGAAAGGAGAATTGAACTTCTTCGTATTCGTAACGAATTCAAACTGCTTCCAAGCTGCTTCTAAGAGCGTTTAAGTTGCACAGCAGCGAAACGAAATATTTGCATTTACTTTGATCTTAGGGATATGCTAGCATATTTATGTGGAATTAGCTATGGCAAAGAACAAGAGTTTTCGATTTATGTTTTGAGATTTGATGAAGAAATACATGAGAACGGTGGGGTGAAGGGTAAGTCAAAGTCCAAATCGAGTCAAAATAACAAAACAAAAATCCGGAAAATCGGCAAAAATAATAACAAATACCACATAGTTAGCTGATCAGGAGTCACTGGTAAAGGGTTAAAGTGTAAGAACTTTAATGACCAACATTTTTCCCCTAACATATGGTACTTAGTCTCATAGGGTGATCCTAAAAGTGAAAAATGTAAGACCGAACTCCATTAATTTTCACTCTACAATATATTTCTCCCATATATTTAGTAGGGACATAAATACTGTTACAACATTGAACACACCCATTCCAATAGTAGAATTGAACATACCCTGTGATTACCACATAGTTTATGAAAGTTAACCTCTATAGCGTTAGTCTGTAATGGGAATTCATAATTTTGTCAGCTTTCACCATGGAGAACCGTATTGCTGTTATAGCTCTTTTTAAGTGTGAAATGAAACAAGGCGATACTTTCGAAATGCTCCGCTCATTCGGGATTAGGTGCATAAAATTGTTTGAGGAGACTGGAGATATCAAAGACCGCCACCGATATAGTCGCCCACGTACAGTTCGTACGCTGCAAGTCATCAAAGCCGTCAAATCAAGAATTCAGCGAAATCCACTCCGACAGAAACAGAAAATCATGGCCCGTGAGATGAATATAACGCAAAAGTCTATGAGTCGAATTATTAAAAAAGATTTGGGACTTGGTGCCTCCAGACACCGCACTGGACATTTGTTGACTGCAGCTATGGAAAAAAATAGGGTAGAAAAATCCAAATGTCTTTTGGGGAAGCACGCTTATAACTTGCACAGAAAAATCTTGTTTACGGATGAAACATTTTTTACCGTGCAGGAAAAATTTAACAAGCAAAATGATAGGTTGTTTACACGGTCATCTAAGGAAGCATCTGAACTGATCCCACGAGTCGAAAAGGGCATCACCCAGCTTCAGTCAAGGTTTGGTGGCGTTTCTCTTACGATGGGGTCACTGACTTGCATTTCTGCTACGAACAAGGAGTCAAAACTTCGGCCAAAGTTTACCAAGAAACCATTTTGGAAGCTGTTGTGAAATCACTTAACCATTCCCTGTTCCAAAACCAGCCGAGGACTTTCCAGCAGGATTCCGTGCCAGCCCATAAGGCTAAAACGACCCGGACCTGGCTTCAAAACAATTTGCCAGCTTTCATTTGCTCTGAAGAACGGCCGTCTGGCAGCCCTGATCTGAACCCACTGGATTACAAATTATGGACAGTTTTAGAGGACATGGTTTGCCACAAAAGATACCACAACATTGATTCTCTGAAGACTGTTTTGATTCGTGCTGTCAGCACTTTTCCAATGCACGAGCTGCGTACAGCTATTGATGATTGGCCAGTGCGAGTTAAGGCGTGCATGAAGGCCAAAGGCGGCATTTCGAATAAGTAATTGCTTTTTTTATACAATATAAATCAGTAAATATATTTTAAAAAATTTGTCCAATAAATGAATTATTTTTAATTTTATGACATCAAATGTGTATAACAAACAGTATTTATGTCCCTTCTAAGTAATCGAACATTTACTTACTCCCCATTTGCAACCGTTTCATAAAAAAAATCTATTTTTCGTATGGGAGGACTTGAGATGACTTATTTCAGTCCTATATTTAACTCTCTAGCAGTGATTCCTGACCAGTTGTCGGGTGACTGGTCGATTTTCATAAAAATGTTAACTTTGTATGGGACTCCCCTTAAGGGTTGAAAATGGGGAGTAAGCAAAAAAATTTAAGAAAAATGTGATCACACGGATATTAGAGTCAATCACTGTTAGCAGAAGTAAAACGAGAAACACAAACAAATTTAAATTTAATAGAGCCAATCATGTATTAAAAATATAGCTCGAAAAATATAATTGGATGCGAAAGGTTCGGTCTAGGCCCGCCAAGCTCTGTTATGTCATTAAAAGAAAGAAGAAGAACAATCACGTTTATTAAAAGTAAAAAAAATATGTGACCAAATCTTAAATATAGAGTCATAATCGAAGTTCAATTGCAAATTTTTAACTTACTTTAACTTGGAAAATAGTTTGAAAAAAAACCAACGATTGAAACCGAATCAATATAACGCTCCAGTTTCGGTTTTAAAAAGTGTTTCAGTTTCGGTTTCGTTCTTCAACGTTACGGTTACGGTTACGGTTTTGAAGGAAAGAGATCAAAATGAGTTTGACAATCACACATGAGATTAATTAACGAATCCCAATGGACCCACTTACCCGCCCAACCGGCTCGACGGGTACATCCGCATGTCGTTCGGATTTGGTGACCGATTTAGCGGCATTTCGTAATGCACTGGCTTCCTCTACAGCTACAGATTATTAGTAATCATCAGCTGTTTAGCGATTGAGCAAATTAAACAAAGTTAACTTTACATATATACTACTGTGGGCAAAAAGTAGTAAGACTTTGTTCATAATTTCAAATTTTTTTATTCATTCTTCCAAATCTATTTCGTCCCCTTCAAAGTAATCCCCCCCGGCCCCAATACACTTTTGCCAACGTTTTTTCCAATTCTCGAAACAGTTGTTAAAGTCAATTTCCGGAATAGCCTTCAATGCGCTTAGCGATTCATATTTAATGTCTTCAATTGACTCAAAACGGTGTCCACGAAGCGGTTTTTTGAGTTTAGAAAATAGCCACAAGTCACACGGTGCTAAGTCAGGCGAATAGGGTGGTTGCGGAACGATATCAGTCGAATTTTTGGCAAAATGGTCTCGTAAAACCAATGCAGTGATTTTGGAACCAATCGTGCATTCACTCTTCTTAGGCCCAAATGATGTTTTAAAATGGTTTTCACTGATCCTTCCGATATTCCAACGAATAATCGTCGATTCTCGAGCACCAATTCCTTGATTTTATTGACGTGTTGATCATCAGTTGATGTTGATGGCCGTCCTGGACGTGGTTCGTCGTCAACGCGTTCTCGACCATCTTTGAACAATTTGTACCAATCAAAAACACTTGCTCGCAACATACAATTATCACCGAAGGCCTTTTGCAACATTCTGAACGTTTCGGCACCAGAAATTTGATTCCGCACACAAAATTTAATGGACTTCTTTGTTGAATAATTTCACTCATTGTGAAAATAGCCGAATGCACTTTTTGTACTTCAGAAAGACAAGCGAATACTAAACACTAATGATTATTTTGATGTGACATTTGGCACAGATGTCACCGACAGTCATACCAACCTTAAAAAAATAATATTTTGATGAATGGGTTTCGCGAAATTTAAATTAAAAAGTCTTACTACTTTTTGCCCACAGTAGTATGTACTTACTGGACTATTAATCACTACTTTACTTTTACTTACTTTTAATGGCACAACAACCCATGGAGGGTCTAGGCCGAGCTTTTCGCATCCACTCATGTTGTGCGTGTTATATTTGGACATGAATGGAAGGGACCTACAGTTTAATGCCGAATCCGAACGGCAAAGTGAAAAGCTTTTCATAGCAATTTTTACTCTTGTAGGTTTGCCATTGACTGCCAAGAGGTGGTGCCGTGTAGAAAAATTATTTTTTCTACTTTTTGATTTTGCATGTGCCGAGATTCGAACCCCGGATACTCTGTGTAGCAGTCCAACGCACTACCACTACACCACACAGCGAAATAACTAAATAACTAATAATCTTCCATGGTTGGCAGCCTCACTTCTATTTCTTTGCAGCATTGTACATATATTTTTATTGTTCGAGCATAATATTCAAATGAATTCCAAAATGGATTGTTTCTTAATCTCAGAATGTTATGTTGCAGATGAAGAACTATCTATAGACGTAAAATTTGGAGTTTATCACAATAAAAATCAGAAAGTAAAGGAAGATAATGTTTTTGTTTTTCACTTTGTAGGTTAGAAAATCGTCAAAGAACTATGCACAAACAGTGCTGCCAGACGGCCTGGATAAAACATCGCCGATGAGTGGCGCTGTAATCGGCTATAATTGCCGCCATACTTATTGGCGTCAAATTCAGGTTGTTTAAATTTTGGAATATACGAAAATCATAACGCTTTATAACAATGATCGAGAAAACGATTTGAACTGGTTCCAGTGATTGAATCGGTTTCGGTTTCGTTCATTTTCAGATGAAAATACGGATTTCAATTACAAAAAATTAAACGATTTTAAACGGCTATGGTTTCGGTTTCATTCCCTGAAAAACACTATGACTAACAATTTTGGAAATTTCAACGCTCATTGAAATCCTTTTTTCTATTCATTCTGCAATCAATTGAATATTGCATTCATGTACCTACCATACATAAGTATAAGTATACCCTATTTATAAATATATACATATGCACATATGTAGGTATACTTATATGGTATGTACGAGTAAATGTATGTGAGTAAATGTATTATTGTAAAAAATATAAACACCAACTGAGCTGCACATCACTTCATTTTGAATTGGCTTAAATGTCCGTTCAATATGGCGTCCATTGCCACACCAAAGTATAATATACATGTTATGCCAGTCGATGAATATGTGAGTGTATATGAGTATACATGTGTGTGTGTGTGTGTCTGCGTGTGTGTGTGAGCAAGCAAGAATTTGCTTTGACTTTTATGACTTTTCAAAATGGCTACGCTTTGCTCCATTGTGGCATATGCTCTTCTTGTACTCCCCTCGTGCCCTATACCAGAAAATTGAGCATTTACTGTTTTCGCAATTCTACTATCATTTCGCATTTCGTTTTTCACACATTTTGCTTTTATAGTTTTGCATAATTTTTATTGTCGTCGCATGCAACAACGAAGGCAGAACCAGAGCAGCAGAGCAACAACATATGCTGCAGTTTTTGTGTGTGAAATTTTTATAGTTTTTGGTTTAGTACATTTTACTGCACTGCAATTGATTTTACTGAGACTGAAATATGTGAAAAGATGAGGAATTTTATAAATTGTTCTTTACACATTCTGTACCGGGTAGTGGTCAATAGAACACAAAATATATATTATTCATTCAAATTTATTGTGTCGCCTTCAAAGTGGGCCCCTTCTGAAATAATAGCTACACTTAAGCCAACAACAAAACATTTTATAAACTCATCTTCCGGAATCGACTTCAGTTCGGACTTCGCAGCGAATTCTCTTTTACATATGTCTTCTATCGGATTGAAAACGGGTGCCTCGAAGTGGTAATTTGAGTTATGGAAAGTGAAAAAAGTTATCAGGACCCACATCAGGTGAATAAGGTGGTTGGTTGTTCAATGAATTATATTTGTCGAGTTTGTGGCCAGAAATGATAGCTTTCACAATGATAGTCTTGTGGTGCAAAATCCATGAATTTTCTTACCAAAAACTTGGAATTTTTCGACGAAGGCCAAACGCCACTTAACGTCCAGGATATATTCTTTATATACTGCCTGACTCTGACCTTCTGGTAACAATGCCTAGTGCACAATACCGCGATAGTCAAAGAAATCAGACCAGACCAACCAACCAGAGCGAGGCAAATCTTCCACCACATCTCGTCTACTTTTGAATAAACTGTAGAGCTCATATGCACGTGTTTATGCCTTCTGGTATACTCTTTCAGCGATTCGACGCACGAAATTGCATTTTCAGTAAAAAATTTTAGGCAAATTCATGGTCACAACAGCCCATGGAGGGCCTAGGCCGAGCTCTTCGCATCCACTCATGTTGTGCGTGTTATATTTGTACATGAATGGAAGGGACCTACAGTTTTATGCCGAATCCGAACGGAGAAGTGAAAAGCTTTTCATAGCAATTTTTACTCTTGTAGCGTTGCCATTGCCTGCCAAGAGGTGGTGCCGTGTAGAAAAATTATTTTTTGTACTTTTTGATTTTGCCTGTGCCGAGATTCGAACCCCGGACACTCCAACGCACTCCACTATGCCACAGCGACCCCTAAAGATATTTTTGTTCATTGTAAAAATCGCAAAACACACTTGAAATTTACTGATAAAATCAAGCACTGCAAACAAACTAAATGCACTCAAACTTTATGGCAGTTTAGAGAACAGTGGGGCCAACTTAGCGACAATGGTTTTTTTTTTTTTTAATATTTTCTAAAATTTTCATATATTGTTTAGCTGCTCGTATTAAAGGTATGCCCCCATTCGGCAATTTCATCTACCAGTCCTGCCAGACATATTAAAATAAGAGATTTTTCATTAATTCTTAAAATCAGCAACAATAAATTATTGCGGTATTTTCCAAAGGAAAGTATAAGAAAATTAAAGAAAAGAGCTAGAATACAAAAGCATCAAGCAGTGAGCAAATTTTCATTACAGTTTGGGTTGATTTGGGTGTTTTGGTTTGTTTTTTATTATTGTTGTTGCTGTTGGTTGCCTTTTTCGCATTTCATTGAACACAAAAGCATGAAGAAATAAAAAGGTACAACAACAGCAGCAGTAGCATAAAAAGAAAAAGTGGTACACAAAGACGAAGAAGAAGAAGAAGAAGAAGAAATAATAAATGAAGAAATGAAATCCCTATAAAGGAGAAGCATAGACAATGCAGCAGCACACCGGCACACCACATTCAAACAATCGTCAGTATTATCATCAACAACATAACAATCACTAAAAACCACCGTCAACATCGGCACTATGTGCATCAACAACAACAACAAAACAGTCTAATGTCACTCACCACCATTCACCACTTTTGATACGTTGATGATAGCATTGTGCCGATAAATGAATGCTGTGAAACCTCAGACTGATGTTCTCATACTTTCTCATACTCCTCATACTTTCTCATAAGCTCTGCCATGCCTTCGCCCACCCTTTCTTTCTCTCTTTCCGCTCATCTCGCTCCTTGCCGCACTTTTAAGATGCTATCACAAAAAAAAAATGCCTCTCTCCTTTATTTTTTGTATTATTTCGCACATTTCGAGGAAGATGAAAACAAATTGCAAGAAAAAATACTGTAAAATATGTAGCAACATTATCTCAAGTATACTTCGTCGTATTCAAGCAACATCAACATCGACAAACAAAAAATCGACAAAAAAATACAGATGAGCCAAGCAAAAGCAAAAAGAAGAAACTAGAAATTGAAATAGGAGCAGGAATGAAACTTTTGCGCTCACTCAAATGAAAATGAAGTGCTGCCAGCGACGGCAACAGAAGCGACGCGGCGCGATGCTGCTGGCAGCTGCCAACATGCTCACTTCTACACCTTTTTGCGCATAAACCACGAACAAACAATCTTCGCCATCTTAGACCGTTGAATGTAAAGAGAATGACAGGGAGAGAGTGTGGCAGAGGGTTGATGGAAATATAAAGAACACCGCATTTAATGCGTCCCTATGAAAGCAACAACATTGGCGATGATGAGCATAACGCTGATGATGATGATGATGATGATAATGATGTTTCCTTCCTGCCATTCTTCTACCTTTACTGGAGCATATTAATATTTGCTTCAGTTTTCGCTGCTCGCTGTACAACTTTCCTTGGATTTTATTTAAGCGTTTGCTATTATTTGAAGCGCGCCCGTAAAATGACTTTCACCTGTTTTCGCTATCTCGGAAATGTAGCAACACATCAACAACAACAACAAAGACAATAAACGTAAGGCTGCCACTTATTACGAGTGCATGAGATTTTTATACTAAATAATAGCAAAAAACTAAGCCACAGAAACAGCAGGACAACAAAAAAAAGTAGATATTTGTTTTGGCACTCACACATACATACATACACACACAGACACACACACACACCCTAAAAAGCATAACCTCTCAGCAATATAAGCAATTGGTTTTTGTTGTTGTTGTTGTTGTTGCTGCTGCTGTTCTTGTTGGCAAAAACACCGCAGGAAATCACAGTGGTTGCTTACTGATGGAATGCGGGAGTCACTGGTTTGTCAGTTTATCGTTCAGCATGACTGTCATCCATTCTATTTAACTTTTCATCTCTCTTTGTCTCGGTGAGTTCGCCAATTTATCGCTTTTTCCCACTTTATTTCCCTTATATTTGAGCAATCTTAAGTCCCTTTGCTGTTTTAGAGTCTATTGCCTAACGTCTTCTGTTCAAGGCCTTACTGCCCATCTCCATGGCAACCTGCATGGAGTACTACTTTGCTAAAGTTTCATGATTTCGGGAGCTTATCTTTATACATACATAAATCATGAACGTATTTAAAAGTAGCGACTTTGGGCTCTATTCAAAAACTATAAACATTTTCCGTGTTTTATATCCGTTTCCCAGATGCGCCACCTACTCGTATATCTCAATTCCTGGTTGTAGCTTTAATATAGAAATGAAAAAGAGGAAACTGAAGAAAACCTTAACAACAATTTTATTGCCAAAAATAATGCTGCAAATCATTTCATTTTTCCCATTGTTCTCGCTCTGTTTCTCTCTCTCTGGTTTATTGTCCATGGTGAGTGCTGGAAGGGGCTGCAACAGGCTTCAGCGCCTATAAAAACTTTTGAAATAAGAAATGAACAATTTTCCTTCTGTACGAGTACCTAAGTTCTTCTGGTAATTATAATAAAAAAGTCGGTTGGGTGGTGGTTGGGGAGGAGGGGGGTAGTGACAAATAGTTATCTACCCCATAGTTACCTCAGTTCTTCTCTCTCCCATTCTCACCCCCTGCCCCCTTTCTCTCTTTCAACCAACGAAGGTTGGTTTCCAAATCCGGCATTGCTTTTAACGTTTCGGTTTTATTATTTTTTGTGTAGTCTTTTCTTTTTGTTGCTGCTACTATCATCGCAACAATAGCAAAGAAATTGCATTGCATTAACAACAACTACTTCATCTTCCTCTTACTCTCCCACCCCCCAAAAAAAAACCTTATTTACGTTCGAGTTTGGATTTTTTTTCACTGGTTTTGTTTAGTCTTTGGTATTTCGTTGGATATAAGTAAGTAAGTATACAATACATTTCCAACTACGAGTTGGTTCATGTTCATTGAAAATAAGTAAAGTGCACCGCCCTTTTCAAGTACTTTAATGATCGACCATTAGGAATCCATTTTCATTTCTATTATGTATTTTATGCAGCACGGCAAAGTAAATAAATCTAAAGTTTAGAAATTTAAAACTTTCCTCACAGATTTTCAAGCGTTTCGGAATTAATTATAGAGCTGTTCTGACTGTACAAAGCATTAATAAATGCAGTATGTCGCTTGAATCGATTCCACGCTAAGCCATTCATTTAGTTTATAGTTTAATAGGACAAGCTAAATTTACTTAATATTAGTTATTTACATATAAAATGTGCTTAATGAACTATATGCCCCTAAAAGTATGCTTTGATTGTTTACATATGCAGAAATTACCAATTATGCGCGTAACATTTCAAAATTTCAATTGATTGACTTGTGATATGTTGATAAATCAATGTCGTTAATTGACATTTGATAATATTAGCTATTCAATGCATTGCGCAAAAAAAAACAAAGTTTTTGGCAATTGCTCCAGCAACACAAAGACAGCTAGAATATTTTTAATACTGGATGTACTTATACCATACTAAAAAGCAGAAACAGAAGGAGCAGTATTTTATAGCTTAAAGATATTCTGCTTTGTACAAAAAAGTAATGCAAAAAACAAATACAAATCACATGCGCGCTGTCTCAATATAATAAACATGTCAAAATGACAAGCAATGCAAATTAAAAATATGAAATATCAACAAAGAAAAAGAGACAAGCAGACTGAAATATCAAATATTTTAAGCACGGATAAGCTTTAGCTCATGCAGCAGTAAAAACTAGAAAAAAAAATCAAATTAAAAATACATTTTGATAACCAAAATTTTTAAATTAATTTTCTCTCTCTTTCTAAACGAAACACAAAAAAGTTACAACTTATTTAAAAACTTTTGCTCACTTCTTTCTCTCTCTCCCTCTCTCTCTTACTCGTTCGCATGCATGCTCTGCTGCTCCTGCTGCTACTGCCACACTCAACACACAACTAATTGAGCTTATCGGAAAACTCGGAAAACTCTACTCAACTTTCGACGAGTCGACGAAAAACTAACATTAAAATAATTGTTGGAAAAGCAGCAGAAATAATACTTACTTGTTTTATTTTTGTTGCCTTTGTTGTATTTTTAGTTGCTCTCAACTATTTTACAACTTCATTAAAAGGCAATTTCGGAAAAGTTCACAAACAAAACAAAAACAAGAAGCCAAACAAAAAACAAAAAAAACAAACAAAAAATACATGGCCAGCTTAAATTCTTCCCGAAAAAAGTTAGCAGCAGCAACACGTTTGCAAAGTAAGTATTTGGACACACGCTAGATGATAAATACGCACTCACTCCCAAAGTGAATATTACACACGCTTTGAACTGAAGGATTAAGTGTCTTTCGCAAGCCAATCGATCAAACCGATATTATATCACCCTAACTAACATTATTGAGAAAGCAAATATTAAAACTACGTAGTATAGGGTGTCCCAATAAGAGCATTTTTAATTTTTCGGTGCAAGTGGCATCTCAAAAGTAGAAAAAATAATTTTTCTACACGGCACCACCTCTTGGCAGGCAATGGCAAACCTACAAGAGTAAAAATTGCTATGAAAAGCTTTTCACTTCCCCGTTCGGATTCGGCATTAAACTGTAGGTCCCTTCCATTCATGTACAAATATAACACGCACAACATGAGTGGATGCGAAAAGCTCGGCCTAGCCCCTCCATGGGCTGTTGTGCCATTAAAAGTAAAGTAAAGTAAAGTGGCATCTCTGCAATGTAACAGCTGTTGTCTACGATTGTTCCGATTATTATAAATGGAGCGGTGCACCCGGTGCATTTTCAGTTTGAAAATGCGGCGGGAAAAGCAGTGACTGTGAATGCAAATAGTTGCAGTATCATAATAACGGAGTTCTTGTGGCCTCTGTGGAACTGCAAGACATATTGATTCAGCCGAACGGCGCCACCTGATACACCGCCCATGAAACAATCCATTTATTAGAGCAACGATTTCCAGACCGAATCATTTCCCCAAATTCCGATTTCAACTGGCCACCAAGATCGGTTGGCAGTTTTATCAAATTCTAGGTCTATGCGAAAAAACCACAAATAATTCCTGAGCTCAGGGCTGAGATCCAACGCGTCATCGTTGAGATAGAGTCACATCTTTTTCAAAGTGACATCGAAAATTGCATTCAAAGAGCAAGTAACTGTGAGCAAAGAAGCGGGGCAATTTGCCGGATATTTTATTCCATACTTAATCGGAACATTTCTACTTTACATAACATGCAATAAAATTATCAATTATCATTATTTGGGAATCTCGAAATAGATCCATTTTTCATCGCCAGTAACAATCCGATAAAGATATGAATTCCTTTTGTACCTGGCGAGCAACATTTCGCAGGTGGTTTTTCGATTTTCTTGCTGTCTTTCAGTCAATTCATGCGGCACCCATCTTCGCATCTTCCCACCTACAAAATCAATCCCATGGCTTTTAAACGTTGAGAAATGCATTGTTTTGTCACATTTAATTGTTCTACAAGTGGTTCTTGCGATTGACCATCATCCTCATCGAGTAAAGCTTGCAATTCGGCATCTTCAAACTTTTTCGGTGTTCTTCCACATTCTTCGTTTCTCACATCAAAATCGCCACTTTTAAACTTATTGAACCACTCGTGGCACTGTGTTTTGCCTAGAGCGTGCTGGCCGTAAGCTTCCACAAGCATTCGATGAGATTCCAAAGCAGATTTCTTCAATTGCAAACAGAAAATCAATGATGCAGTTTGTAGGCACAAAATTCGACATTTTTCCGAGCGAAAACGTAAAAAAAAAATGTTTTTGTATGAAACTCTATTTCTTATGAACTAAATATTGTTGACAGGACTAAATGCGAAGAAATGGCGACAATTACTTGGTTTGACAGAGCGTATAGCTTTACCTAACGACACAGAGATGTCATTACTTATTTCATACTTTACACCAGGTACTAAAGAAAAAATTAATAAATCAAAAGATATAAGCTGGCAGTCATATGTACATAGTTAATAATATTTTGGAATTATATTTGGGGTATTCACAAGGTTTCCTATTCTGTTGTATTGTCGTAAAATGTTGTATGAGAAATGAGAGAACCTAACCCAATTGAGAGGGTACGACCCTGAGTAAGACAACTTCTGAGTATCCCCAAATAACCGCACAATGTACACACTTAACTTTTATGTTGATGACATGTCAGAATGATTGGTCCAAAAGTAGTTCATTGCTTGTATCTTCTTTTCAAGCAGTTAACCAAAAATTTGTTTTTTTTATTTTTTATTCCTCTTCAATTCCGCCTCGTTAGACTAGTGACAGCGCTGCTAGACTCTCAACTCTGGGGTTTTATTTTCCTAATCAACTTGGCTTTGTATTTAATTGGCAATAAATACTTAAATAAAATAGGAAATACTGCAAGCCTGCTACTTCACTTAACTATTGATTATTGTCAATCACAGTCACAGTTACTTCAAAGTATGCTCAACAAACTGATAATCAAAATCACTTAAAACTTTTGAAAGGAAAAACTGGTGCTTGAAATACTCTAAAAACTCTGTGACTTAAAAATCAAAGTACCTTCTGGGATAATCGCTTGCTACATATTTTATTTGCCTAGTTACTATGTAGTATATAGATATTAGTCCATTCCATGTTGAATCCACCCCTAATCACTGTATTTTATTCCTACCTACTACTTTTCATTTCGCTGCCGGCTCTCCAGAATTACGGCAGTTCGAATAAGAACAATCTGTTTACATAACTAGCTGCAAGTCACTGGTACTCTAAACTCATATCAATTCTGGTAATAATAGCCTAAGCAGCAGGCTCATACCTAAAGACTGGGTCTAATTTGGAGGTCTGATACTTACTTCTGCAATCATTTCATCATTACCATAACGACAACATCAGAATGTTGGCAAACCGTATACTAAACTAAATATACTGTCACATTTCGAAGTACAGCAGGAACAAAAAAAGAAAATAATGAAAAGTGTTTTAGAGTTAGTAAAAATGTCAGCAGCAGAAGCACATATCTTTCACTTTCATCTTACATGAGCTTACAATGCCGAGCGCAGGTAGTTGCAAAGATGGGATGTGAAAATCTGAAAGACATTAAAGGATATGCAGGGAGGGGAAAAAATAATAAAGCACTTAAGTAAGAGAGTGAAAAGAATTACATAGTAAATTGCACATTTCAACGAGCTTAACTTATCGACTTATTTACAACATACTAGTACGAGTACGAGTACGAGTACGAGGTCGAGTAAACTAATGAAAACTGCACAAAACGATCTCATAATCAAATATGCTGAAACGAGCGCAGTGTGGCTGGCACAACTTGATAGATTTTCTTATGATATAAAATTTTAATGATTGCATTTTCGCACAGAATATAAAATATAAGTAACAGACTTTCAAATCAAATTGTTAGCGTCTTATTTTGCCTTGCCCGCCTTGCTGCCTTCAGCTGCCTTCAGCTGCTTGTTGGCAGCATACATAGTTTGTGAAATACTGTTCACGTTGAATGCCAACGTAAAATTGCTTCGTAACGAAACAATGTGTCAAGTTATGAAATTGGCAGCAAAGGCAGCAGCCAGCAGCCGAGCAGCCAGGCAGCCAGGCAGCCACCAATACATGCAGAGCAACCAAAAAGCATATCAATAACACAACCATCAGAGGTATACATGGCAGAAATATGTTTTAAAATTTTCCACATCATCACTATCAACATTATTATTGTTTTACGATTGTATTACCTTTGCTTTCGATATTGCAATGCAACAATATCAGCAGCACTAACAGCAACAGCAACAGCAACAAGAGTTTGTGTATGAACCGCAATAATTTAACATGTTGCAGATTGAAGCTGATACTATGGAACGGATGTAAATAAAATGTTATCAGTAAATCATTTTCACTATGCTTAGTTTGTATAAGTAAGTACTTACAATATCAGCAGCAACATTTAGAGCAGCGGTGGGCACATTTTCAACTCCCATAACACGCGTGCATTGTCAACAAAATGCTGCATGCGTGACGTCGACACACGTATACTATAAGCTTCTTCGTGTGGCTTTCGTGTGTTTGCGATTGGCTGTTGCTTTGCTTTCATTTCGGCGAAGCAAATCAAATCAGTTGCTGTTCAGCAATTGTTGGAACCAGATCATGCTGTGCAATTTTTTGCAAACACAGAGAGGGAAATGTTCAATGAAGAATGCGAAAATTATATATTTCTTATAGAGAACAATTATGCTTTTTGTTTAGAAAGATATTTCTTCTATTGCTATGGCAATTTGGATAAGGTAAAAAGAGGATGATCGAACAACGAAAATTTTGGAGTTAAAAGCGGAATTACTTTTCTTAAATTTGTGGTTGATGAAACAATTAATGCTAATCATCATAAGAGGAATCCATTAGTGAAAGAAAATTATAGTTTGCCTCTAAAAATGTCATAGTAAAGCAATGTCTTCCATTTGAGGATGTTATTATTTTTTTTTTAAATCGATTCTCACATCAGATGTTTTAATTTATTTTGGTGAAAAATGCCATCAAGCTGTGAAACTTTGCGAAAATATTCTTTTAACTCGACGTACAGTCACTCGTAGCACAGAACAGATAAGTAATTTCATCCATTCTGCGTTGGACGAGAGTACGGATATAAATAATATTTGCCAGCTTATTATTTGCATGATATCAGTGGATGAAAACTTAACCTATCCTAAATCTAAGAAATTAAAGCTACACTCAATGTTTGGCACCACATACAAGTATGAAACCGAAAATGTTTTTAATAAAATGGACATTTATTTCAAAATACGCGTATCATATTCAATCGTCTAAGTAATGGCCGTTACACATTTTTCCCATCTCTCTGGTAATTTCTGAATGCCTCGCCAAGAAAACTGAACGTTTTTTGGGTCAAACCAAAGATTTTCGTACGAATCGAAGTGCTGCTCAGCAAGTGCGTAGCCCATTGCTCAAAATAAGTGGTAGTCAGATGGAGCCAAGTCTGGTGAATATGCCGCATGGGGGAGGGCTTCCCAGCTGTAAGAATCTACCAATTCTCGAGTCTGTTTTGTTCGGTGTGATGGTGCATTGTCATCAAGGAAAATCACTTTGTGTTGCCTAACTTCATACTGATTCTGGAAGTTTTTGACGCAAAGCACGGTTCAAATCGGCAAATTGTTGTTGGTAGCGTTGACCAGTAACTGTTTCATCTGGTTTCAGAAGGTCAACCAAGATAACACCTCGCTGATCCCAGAAAACACAGCGCATTGTCTTCTTTCCGCAGCGATATGGCTTTTATGTCGATTTGGCCGGTGTCGGGCCTTACATATGATCGTTTACAAAATCAATCCCATGGCTTTTAAAAGTTGAGAAATGCATTGTTGGGTTACATTTACCTTACTTGTTCTGCAAGTTGTTCTTGCGTTTGACCATCATCCTCATCGAGTAAAGCTTGCAATTCGGCATCTTCAAACGTTTTCGGTGTTCTTCCACATTCTTCGTTTCTCACATCAAAATCGCCACTTTTAAACTTATTGAACCACTCGTGGCACTGTGTTTTGCCTAGACCGTGCTGACCGTAAGCTTCCACAAGCATTCGATGAGATTCCAAAGCAGATTTCTTCAATTGCAAACAGAAAATCAATGATGTACTTTGTAGGCACAAAATTCGACATTTTTACGAACGAAAACGAAAGAAAAAATGTTGTTGTAAGAAACTTGATTGTTTATGAACTGAATATTGTTGACAGAACAAAATGCGAAGATATGACGCCAATGATTTGGTTTGACAGAGCGTATAGTTTTACCTAGCGACACAGAGATATCACTTCCGGCTGGTATGTACTTATATAACTGCAGGGTGTCATTTTCCAGCATAGAAATTATTATTTGAGTAAGCTACGTAATAGGATATCCGGACAAACACACATCGATTTGGTAGAGTTAGCTTTGGTAACGTTTAGATAAATTTTTTTCTTAAAATTATATATGGTATTTAAAGTTAAAGTTAAAATTAATTTAAAGTTTTCTTCTACTTATTTTCAAAAATTTAATCATTTTCTAGTGTAAAGCTGGCGAACGTCAAGTTGAGCCCCGTTTTTCTCTGCTTCACATAGCTTCACAATAGCAATATGCGTTGCTATGTGTATGCCCATCACTGATTTAGTACAATATGGAAGAACCGGCAATGTAGCCAACAGCAGCAGCATATGAGCATTTCGAGTTATTGCATTATGATATGCGAGTATGACGAGGAGATAAAGTAGTTTTATACTTCCGGATGCCAATAAAAATGAACTGAACGCAACACAGTATCACCTCAAAGGAAAAACCAAATTTACACATACTCACAAACATACACAGCACACACAAACACACACACACACACACCTTCAGAGAGGGACACAGTACATGGTGTGAATCATGCAAGCTATGCGAGCTATGAAGATTCCCAGCTAGAGAAGAACACGAACTCCTAACACCTTTATTATCCTTGTAGTTATGTGTGTGTGTGTGTGTGTGTATGCCGGGAAAGGAAATGTTTAAATGCGTTTCGAAAGATATTAAAGTTAAAAATTTTTGTAGTATACAACACAGAAGCACGTGAGAGAAAGCAGATCAGAAGTTGTTTCTCAGCGCAATGCCTTCGTAGTTTTGCATTATTTTCTACATTTTTTTCTTTTTTTTTTGGCTTGAAGATAAGAAACAATGAAAAATGACTATAAAGAAGTTAGAGGTGTTAAAAACTTGAAAGGAAGAAAATAAAGTTAAAGTAGTGCAATTCAATTGATTTATTTTAGGCGCTGCAACCATCTGCTCATAAAAATAAAAGAAGGTGAGCCGGAAAATACAAAAGGTTAGGTTTAGTTAGGTAAGAGTGGTTGTCCTATAGAAGGATACACTAGAACAGCCAGAACCGCCTATTGTGATATCACATTATTGTACCTAGAGTCTGACAATTTATTATCACTTGATGGTCCTGGCATTGCCTGCCAAGGAAGTGTACTTTTATACTTTCTTATAATTCTCTGTCACCTCATATCGGTAGGAATGTCAGAAGGTTAGGAAAGAGAATTAACCACCAGACTAATTCTACATACACATTGACGATGACAGCTACACGACCACATCTGTCAAATTATAAAAAGAACACACATTCTTATGGAGACGATTATTTCGGCGGGCGATGTTGACCACCGACCACAATTGTGGCTGTAACCAATTTAAATCTATTTCTAATTTGGCCAGCAAAACGAGAGAAGAAGAAGAGAGTGAAGAGAACTGCTTGTGTTTGTGATGCTTTTAAATTTTAAATATAATCAACACACAGGGGGTACCCCTATAAATGCAGAGCATTGTGTTGACTGGCAGGAAGATTGATAGGTGGGAGGAAAAAGGAGGGAGAAGTGTTTATGAACGTTAAACTTGTAAGGGTCATAATAATTGGGAAAAATTGTTGCAGGGGGCTTATTCCAAATACGCGCGGTACGACAGATGAACGAACTTTCTCTGTAATGCGTAGTGCGGTGGAACGTCTACATGGAAGACGTGAGTTCCGTTTGCTGGCCGTGTAGTTCTGTTGAACACACGAACTGGCGACATCAGCTTCCGCATCTCAGAAGAACATCTTCCGTTAAAGTAACGGTAGAACAGTGAGACGCAAGCCACGATGTTCGACGATGTTCCAAGGAGTCAATAGAGCTGGAAACTCTACTGTCTTCCATTGACTTTATCGCTCGATGTTGGATACGTTCTAGGAGCTCCAGTTGCGGTCGTGAAGCTCCAGCCCATAGGTGCGAATTAAACTCCAATTTAAGACGAATGTGTATATCATGCGGGGATCAGTCGAAGTCAAATATTTTTTACACCGCCTAAGAAAGCCGAGACACTTGCTGCTTCTTTCGACACGTCAAAAATGTGTTTATGCCCAGAATATCAAGAGTCGCTGTCTCCGCAATACCTACCCCACTCATATTTAGGGGGTTAACGGGGGGTTGGGAGACTCGTTTGTGAGATAACAGACAACATTGGGTCTTACGCGCATTGAACTCAACTCTATTCGTAAGACCCCACTCGGAGAATGACTGGAGATCTTTATTGAGTGAGTCATTCATAACGTGCCTTTTCCTCTCAATCTCCAAAGAGTTAGGGCGTTTTGAACAGGCAATGGTGCTGTTATCTGCAAACGAGTAAATGGGATTTTTCGTTAATGACAGAAAGTCATTGATGAAGATAAGGAAAAGTGTAGATGATAGGACCGAACCCCGCGGCACTCCAGCATTAATGGCACAATCTTCCGAAACAATACCGTCTCTCACAACTTGGATAGAGCGGCCGCTTAGAAAGTTCGTGATCCATTATGTGTAGATCCCATGTGCAATTAGTTTTGACACTAGTGCTTTATGCCACACTCTGTCAAATGCCTTTGAAATATCCAGAGCAACCGCCTTGCTCTCACCGAAGCAATGGACACTATGGTACCAGTGCTCATGAGATCGCCCGAAGAGCAATTTCGACGGAAACCGCATTGGCGGTTATACAGCAGTTCGTTTTGCTCAAGATATTTCACCAAGTAGAAGTTAACTACACTTTCCATGACTTTGGATAGCGTAGAACAGATTGCGATGGGGCGATAGTTCGCAGGGTCTGTAGTCTTACCCTTTTTAGGAACTGGTTGGACATAGGGCAACTTTCCAACAAGACGGAAATACAACAGTTGTGTATGAAATGTTGAAAAGATTGAGCAACAGGCGCGCCAGCGTTGTCGCACAAGCTCGCAATATGTGGGCTGGAATGCCATCGGTTCCCGAAGCCTTGTTTATGTTGAGATTTGCAAGAACTCTTTTAACTACTCGAGTTCGAAAATGTATCTCAGGCATAGCACAAGATACAGATTCGATAACAGGCAGTGGTTGGTCGCAAGCTGGCAGAGAAGAATTCTCTGCGAAAATTTTAACTAAAAGGTTCGCTTTATCAACCGAGCTAGTGACGAGGCGATCACCTGTAAAAAGAGTTGGGATTAACGATGTCGTTTGGTTCTTTACTCTCTTTACAAATGACCAAAAATTGCTGCTGTCGCTTTCATTTTAATCAAGTAGCCGAATACACGGCGACAGTTGAAGCCGACGGCTCGTGGTCAAGTGTTCGTGTAGCTGCTGTCGTCTATGTGTTTAGTGTTTAACTCGAAACCTCAGGGATGAGAGTCTAGTGCGCTACCCACTACACTATCGAGATTGTCAATACAAAAAATATAACAAATTTTTGCTTCAGGCAATTCAATTTAAGAGATTTAAGATAAGAAATTATGTACGTATATCAATTACTCAATGCTTTTACTGATTATTGTGCAATATTTTCTAACATTTTGTATTGAAATTACACAATAAAAATCAATCATTTCGAAGGAACAAGCCATGAAGGGCCTAGGCTGCGCTTTTCGCAACCACTCATGTTTTGCGTGTTATATTTGTACATGAATGGAAGTTTTATGCCGAATCCGAATGGTGAAGTGAAAAGTTTTCCTTACTTACTAAATTTTTTACTCTCATAGGTTTGCCATTGCCTTCCACAAGGTGGTCCCGTTTAGAAATATTTTTATTCTTTTTTAGTTTAGATTTTTGACTTTTCGAATTTCTATCCTGGGCACTGTACGTTGTGGACCAGCACACTACCAACTACGCGACGGCGGCCACACTAAGGCACAACACATATGTTTTATTTTCTAAACATTTTTGGATCATTGGGTCATTGGTACATATTTGAACAAAAATGGTCTTTATTGCTCTTGTGATCGATGTTTAGTGCCTCCTCTATCTCCTCACAGTTTGCGCGTCTACATTGCTCCACTAGCTCCACTGCAAAATTTAATCGGCCTTTTCAGTGACTGGACGACCAGAGCTTGGTGCATCTTTGATATCGAAATATCCGGAACGTAATCGAGCATACCACTCCTGGGTCCAGTTTTCATTCACAACATCCTCACCGTAAATCGCAAAAATTTGTCGGCATATTTTTGCAGCGGTTTTACCTTTTTTATAGTATAACTGATAAAGTATCACTTAGCGTTTTTCTTCAAATATTTCACTCATTTTCAAATCAGTGTAACTTTTTACACTAGCAACGAATTACACAACTGTCTACACACAAATGGTAGCCACCTTTTAAACATTTGTCACACTGTATCACTGGTCCAAGCCATGTCTAAACCGAAAATTTTAAGAACTCAAACCAATGCAAAGGCAATCACTTATTTTATAAGACATAATAAGGTTTCCCGATTTTTGTTTTATACAGGGTGTTTTTTTTCTTCTTTCAAGAAGAATAACATATAATTAATTTAATGCATATAATTTAATTTTATGGCCAAGAATTTATCTTTATTGCAAAGATAAGGATTTGCCATTATGTTTTAAAAACGATTTCGGGCAAGTGGCCGCGGCTTATCGCAGCAATTGGAGCCGTATGTCAGTATAACGCGCGGAATATTCTCTTCCAAGGCGTCAATTGTCTCGGGCTTATCTACGTAGACAAGCAACTTTACATAACTCCAGGAAAAATAGCTCAGCGGTGTTAAATCGCACGATCTTAGAGGCCACGCCACAGGCCCACGATGCAAGATAATGCGCTCACCAAAAGTTTCATTCAATAAATTGATTGTTTCGTTGGCTGTATGGCATGTAGCGCCGTCTGGTTGGAACCAAAGGTCGTCCACATCAACACCCTCCAATTCACAATTCAGGCACGAAAAAGTCATTAATTATGGCTCTATAGCGTTCCCCATTGACTGTAACATTATGTCCGGCTTCATCTTTGAAGAAATATGGACCAATGATTCTCTCTGCCCATAGAGGCGTCTCAACAATGGCTTGTGGATTATGATCATCACTCCAAATGCGACAATTTTGCTTATTAACGTACCCATTGAACCAAAAATGAGCTTTATCGCTGAATAAAATTTTCTTGTCAAAATCGGGATCGGTGGCCATGTCGTTTTGGGCCCATTCACCGAACGTGCGACGCGCTTGATGGTCGTTCGGCTTCAATTCTTGCACGAGTTGGATTTTGAAAGATCGCAAACCAAGATCCTTCAGCAAAATCTTCCATAAAGTAGATGGGCACAGCTCCCAATGTTGCGCGCGATGGCGGATGGACACTTTCGGGCCTTCTTCGATATTCTGCTCCACAGCAGCAATAGCGTCTTCGGTGCGCACTGTGCGGCGTCTCTGAGGATGCGCATTATCCACTAGAGTAAACGTGATGCGAAAGCGATCCATAGTTGCTCGAATTATCGACTCTGCTGGGCGATTATGTCGACCGAATATTGGACGCAGCGCGCGATGCGTTGCGCGAACCGAACCATTATTTTGGTAATAAATTTGCGCGATTTGCAAACGTTGTCCAGGAGTAAGACTATTCATTACGAAATGGCAAACCAAACTGAGCATAAATCAAGTGACAGCTGTTACAAAGACCAACTCCGAAAAAAGTATTGCCAGATTGAAAACCACACTTCTAAAAAAAAACACACTTTATATGTACATATCAAAATTTTGACCCTCACAAGAACTTGATTGATTGGAATATTTTTGTAAACTATTTCTTTGAAATCTGTTCTCTCATTTTTTTTTTATGTGGGCCAAAACTTCGACGGTACAGTAAAAGCAGAATCATGTTGAATAGTGTAGATAATACCGTAAACCAGCTCAGTTGATTCAAATTAAATCAATTCAACACAAAAAAGTAGTGAAAAATGATTTCAGTGTAAATTCAAAGTTTTCAGTTATTGAATTGGCATCAATTATGTTAATGATGTTAAATGAATATTTCCGTACAACAAAAACACAACTTTTACTAGAATTACTATTAAATTATATAATAAAAAACATTTCATTGAGAAATACCAAATGAGCATAATTAAAATGAAAATCACGTAAGCCTCATTATGTGCAAATGTACGATTACTAGACGACAAACGACAAACGACAAACGGCAACGACAAACGACAACGACAAGAGTTCCAGTAATATTAAATCTCAAAGAAAAATGTTTGAGAAATTCGTTAAATTTATTCCGGTTTTTGTTTTATTAATGTTTTTGAAGCGTGCTCATATTAAAAATTATTAACTCAAAGTTGCTGCTTTTCGTTTAGACGCAATAAATCGATATTCAATCAAAATTTTTTAACGTTTAGCATTTAATTACAATTTATAAAACGTGTCAGCATTTGACCAAACTAAAAAAGAAATATAAAAAATAATTTTGGAAGTAAGGTAAGGCAGACAGGCAAAATAAAGACAAACACGAACCACATACCGGCTGAGGAAAAAAACCCCACACGAATGGCAACAGCGGGCAGAAACCGAGACTGAGAGATACCAAATTTAAACAACAACAATAACAACAAACCTCCAGAAGAACCAATTATGATTATTTTTTTTCCCATTTTATTTACTTACAACTTCTCTCCTTTTTAAGCATGAATGGCACTGAATGATAATATTATTAGTATGGTAGTAATAATATTCTTGCTGGCTTGATTACTTTATGTGTGTGTAAGTATGGGAGTGCTTGTGTGCGAGAGTGTTTGTGTGTTTGAGTCTTTGAGTTTCTGTGTGTGTGTATTTCTCTGGTTCTATAAAATGATTGACATTTTTTAAGCAATTGTCAATCAACGCTAACCAAAGCTTCAGGCAACTACCCAACTCAAATCAACTCAACTCAACAGATATCAACAACAGCAGCGACTCATCCTCAATCTGAAAATGTTCAAATTCGTAAGCTGATACTCACTCATACATAAATTTCATTATCTCAGAGTTGGATATTTCATTATAAAAATAAATCTTTAATTTATTCCTACTTACAGTTCGCTGTTTGTCTTTTGGCGCTCTTGGCCTGCGTTGCTGCCAAGCCACAATTCCTAGCTGCCCCAGCAGTTAGCTATGCAACGCCAGTCGTTGCCCCCGCCGCGGCCACCGTAGCCTATGCTTCGCCTTACTACACAAGCTATGCATCACCGTATTATGCTGGGTATCCAGCATATGCTGCTGCTCCTGTGGCTGCTGGATACTGGTGGCGTCGCTGATTTGATGCGGCGAGAAGAGCGGAAAAATTTGCTATTTTCGTTATTAAAAATAGTTTTTAATTTTTACGCACATATTTTCATTGTTTAGTTAATTCTTATTTTCATTTTCCTATAGCGTTAACATACGATTTAATTCTACTTCTCTTTTTTATTTCAATAAATTCAATTCGTTTTCGAATGCGAAAAAGTTGATTACTTTTTTCAACTACCATAAAAAAGACAAACTTTCACAAAAAATCTGAAGAAAGGAAATCATTGATTAAGATTTTGTGGTGGTAGAGTTGCACATAGTAGCTGCAAGTTCATGAAGTTTCCTATCTTAACCCTCTACTGCATACGTAGTCATATTCGGCTGCTCATCTTCTAAAGGGTGTTTTTTCTAGAAGTGTGGTTTTCAATCTGGCAATACTTTTTTCAGAGTTGGTCTTTTTGACAGCTGTCACTCAGTTTGGTTCGCCATTTCATAATGAATAGACTTATGCCTGAACAATGTTTGCAAATTATTGAAATTTTTTTTTCAAAACTCATGCACTTTGAAAAAAGTGTTTCGCAAGCTACTTCCATTTAGCGACGAGGCTCATTTTTGGCTCAATGGATACGTGAATAAGCAGAATTGCTGTATTTGGAGTGAAGACTAACCAGAGGCAATTCAGCAGCTACCAATGCATCCCGGTTTATGGGCATGCGGCATCATTGGACCGTACTTCTTCAAAGACGATGAAGGCCGCAATGATCATGGTCAATGGAGAAAGGTACCGTTTGATTATAACACTTGTTTTGATCGAAAATGCTAGAATTGGACTCGGCCAACATGTGGTTCCAACACGATGATGCCACATGCCACACTGCACGCGAAACCATGCATCAATTGAGAGGCGAATTTGGTGAGCAGTTAATCTCACGTTCTGGTGTAGTCAATTGGCCATCACAATCGTGTGCTTTGACCCCGTTAGACTAATTTTTGTGGAGCTATGTTAAGTCTCTTGTCTATAGGGACCAGCCAAACACGATTACTGATTTTGCATCTAACATTGAACTCGTCGCGTCATTGGTAAGATTCCGGCCGAAATGTGTGAAAAAGTGTGCCAAAATTGGACCTTCAGAATTTGGTTGGTCGCTAAGTTTCCAATCCGCGTTTGAATTTCCTTGCACTTGCTTTTCCACACAGCAAGATCTCTTCAATAATTCTGCTTTTAATTTGTCTGACATTTCAAAGGTCGAACAGCAAGAAAGAAAACTTGCCGGTACGAGCAAGTCTGTATCCGTCTCCTCCCTTGAGGAACTCCGGAAGTAACAGCAAACTTAATTTGTTTCTGAACCGAATCAATTTTACTTATATAGCAGCTATAATTGTGGATCCCAGACAGGAGATGCATACTCAGGGATGGGTCTGACAAGTGAAGTGAAAAGCGTTTTTCTCGTTTGTGAATATCGTTTTTTAATGGTCGTTAAACTCCTTTAACCACTTACTTTACTTTACTTTTAATGGCACAACAGCCCATGGAGAGCCTAGGCCGAGCTTTTCGCATCCACTCATGGTGTGCGTGTTATATTTGTACATGAATGGAAGGGACCTACAGTTTAATGCCGAATCCGAACGGCGAAGTGAAAAGCTTTTCATAGGCGATTTTTACTCTTGTAGGTTTGCCATTGCCTGCCAAAAGGTGATGCCGTGTAGAAAAATTATTTTTTTTACTTTTTGATTTTGCCTGTGCCGAGATTCAAACCTCGGACACTCTGCGTAGCAGTCCAACGCACTACCACTACACCACAGCGACCACTCCTTTGACCAGCCTTTAACAAATCGTAAATTACTTTTAGCCTGGTTCACACACGAGTTGATACGCTAGTTAAAACTTAATTTGTCACACCCAAATCAACAAATATCAATACAAGACTCAGAGTCCAATCATGTAAAGAATATGCAGCAGACAAAAGTAAAGAATATTTAGCAGACATAGGTTGTCTTCTTGTAAATTTCATAAAGTTACATTTATCCGGATTGAGCAAGATCAAGATTAATTGGCACCATTTTGAAAAACTAGCAAGATCTTCTTGCAGAAGTTTTCGTTGGATTATAGAGTTGTAAGATAAGAACAACTTTACATCATCAGCATACATTACAATTTTACAAATTCGAATAACAGATGGCAAATCATTGATAAACAGAAGAAATAATAAAGATTCCAGATGGCTCTCTTGAGGAACTCCGGAAGTAACAGCAATACTTTTTGATACGGCATTTCGGAGAATCACCTTATGTTTTCTGTTAGTGATATATCACTCTATCCAACGCGAAAGCAAGGGCGGAAATGAAATCTAACCTAGTTTTTTTTTAATAAGGAAACCATGATTGACTTTATCAAATGCTTTGCTAAAATCAGTTTATTGGTTTAATAAATCCAATCATTATAGATGTAGTGACTTCTAAAAGGTTGGTCGTTGTAGATCCCCGCTTAAGGAACCCTTACTGCGATAGTTTGATCAACTCTATAATAGAGTGTATAACTTGGGTAGTAACAATTAATTGAAATAACTTACGTTTTAGCAATACCTTTATAATTTGAGATATAAGATTTAACACCATTTTTAATAAGGAGGAACCATAAAAGATTCCTTCCAACAGGCAGGGAAATAACCTGATTTTAAGTATTTGTCAAAGATTATGGCCAGAGGTTTATATAAAAGTTCGGCTAAATTTTTTAATATTACAACTCGGAACAGATTTAAATGACTGCTCAAGAGACTTAAGGTGGTGAAGAATATCTAGAGCATCTATGGTTGGAAAACAGAAAGTATTAAACGAATCAATGGCGAACGGGTAAAAGTCATTGTGATTGAAGATAAACGTGGAATATGTAGATTTGGAAAAATCAGCAAACAAGTTCGCAATTACAAAGTCATTACTAGAAACAAGATCACCAAACTTGACGCTGGTCTCACGTTTCGAATTAACAAAGTCATAAAAAGATTTAGGATCGTGATGAATTTTCATTTGTATGCTAAGTAAGTATTTACATTCATCATTCAGCTTTATTTATAGTATATTTATGACGCAGACGGGAACAGTTACAATAATCCATACTTCTGCCAGTTCCTTTATAGGTATAATCACATTGTGATCAGACTTTGTTCAATCAATCGGGAAGTGAGCGGTGTTAATTTAATAATTAAAGGACAATTGTGACAAAAGGACCCTGTATACTGTACTCACTAAATAAATTTCATGAATTTTTATTCACTTGCTTTTCAAATGTGAAAATTAAAATTGAGAATAAATATATGGTAGCAATAGCATTTCAGCATTTCCGAGGCGAGGCGAGGCAAGGCGAGGCTACTTAGTACGTATATAAAAATGAAAATAAAATTCAAATGTCGCCATCATTCGCACTTGATTATTTAAATTGCTTGGTAGCATCAGCAACGCCATATCTGTAAGTTTGAAAATTGAATACAAATAAGGAGAAGCAAAGAAAAAAAAAAGTAGGAAACGCTCATTTTGCACGCGTAAACCCAACGAAAGAAACGAAAGTAAAAAATTCATGAAACTCAATCGACACACTTGAGGCAACTTTGTCTAGGGGCCAAATACACTGTGTTGTGCGGGGGCGAGGGAACGGAATCATTCCAATGGCAATATATTTCCCAAAGTGAAGAAATCCAAGAGATGTTTTGAAAATGGATCTGAATTTGATTTGTTGCTGTTGCGAAAAGAGCAAAGTCTGAGCGACACACCGAGGCGCACAAAAAAGTTAAATAAGAAAAAGAAGTGAAATAAAATAATATAAAATTTTAAATAAAGTACGTTGCATAAAAATTGAATCCGTTTTGCAAGATTTTCCGATTTCTCAACAATAACAACACAAATACATTCATACATTGTACATAAGTACACATAAACATACATACTCGTGCATTTATACTAAAGCAGATACTCGCGCAGCATTTCCTTCAAATAAAATTCATGAATAAAACATTTTTTATTCGAACGAGTGTGTGTGAGTGTGTGTGTGTGTGTGTGTGTGTGGGTGTGTGAGCATATTGAAAATCTTAGAGCGAGCTTAGAGCTGCTATCAGCGTATCTATTTATGTATGTATATAGTTACATATAACTTGGAAATATTATGCTTCCAGCAACTTGAACTGTAAGCGTGTCAATCTGATTGTTGGCCCGTTTGCGATCGTATACTCAAGCAAAAAATAAAAGCAGAAAAACTTTCTTAAAAATTATAGCTAATAAAAGTAATAAATTGTAGGAATTCCTATTCTAATAATAATTATATGTAAAAACGGTTCCTGGTGCTGTGATAAACAGTAGCGGATCCAGATGTTTATAACTAGGCCAAAGAATTTCATGTAACTATATAAAAAATCAAATAAACCACTTAAAATTCAA
This sequence comes from Palloptera scutellata, assembly GCA_958295655.1. NCBI lineage: Eukaryota > Metazoa > Arthropoda > Insecta > Diptera > Pallopteridae > Palloptera > Palloptera scutellata. The sequence continues at coordinate 27,536,910 of OY282449.1, read as the reverse complement.
AAATATCCAACTAAATTCAGCAAAAAATCTATGAAAAGCAGAACTCTTCGTCTTAAACTTTGAAACCTATGCACTCTTTCGGCACCGGTAAACATCAAACGATTTGAAAAATTATGTTACTATAGTAATTGTTCAGGGCAATATAAAAGATGGGAGCATTAAAAAAACTTTTAGCTGATATATTTAAAAACTTTTTTCTTTTAGCAAATTCGATACTTTCAAGACCCTTGGGACCTGAAAATATCATATGACTTCAAACAGCCTGTTCCAACTTATATTCATTGGAGTGTGTAGAACCTTTTCAGCGCTGTTATTTGCGATTTAATAACCTTTATCTTTGGCCATTTATATTGTCCCAAGCATACTCTTTCTATCACTTAATCAATTTGATAAGTTAATACAACAAAAAACAAAAAAAAACTGCAATGTACTTTTAAGTAAAATTGATATATTTGTAATGTGATTTTCCATGTAAAACTAAAAAGCGTTGATTTTACGTTAAAAAAATATAAAAATGATATGTTTTGTGTTAAATTTACATTTTACTTACTTTTAATGGCACAACAGCCCATGGAGGGCCTAGGCCGAGCTTTTCGCATCCACTCATGTTGTGCGTGTGATATATTTGTACATGAATGAAAGGGACCTACATTTTAATGCCGAATCTGAACGGTGAAGTGAAAACCTTTATAGGCAATTTTTACTCTTGTAGGTTTGCCATTGCCTGCCAAGAGGTGGTGCCGTGTAGAAAAATTATTTTTTTAATACTTTTTGATTTTGCCTGTGCCGAGATTCGAACCCCGGACGCTCTGCGTAGCAGTCCAACGCACTACCATTACGCCACAGCGACCACAATTAAATTTACATTAACATTATCAAATTGATCATTGCCCTTTTAACATTGTAATATCAAATTATGATTACATGAAAAATAATCTTACGATTTACATTTTTCATGTAAAATGCTATCCGATCAGTTTTACATTAATTTTGCTTTAATGATACCTTTTTTGTCATATAATTTTAAACATTTTTTAATATCATTGATATAAAAAATTTATTTTACATTTTTAATGTTAAAAATACATTATTTCCACATCAACTATACATTTTTCTAGTTGAATTCAGTAAAATGTTAAAATTACATTTTATAATGTTTAAAATTACATATTATAATGTTAAACTTACATTTTATAATGTTAAAATTACATATTATAATGTTAAACTTACATTTTATAATGTTAAAATTACATTTTATAGTAAATTTTTAATAAATATTTAAAAAACAAAAAATTTATTTTTACAGAGTTTTTATGAACCTTTTTTGTTGAATATTTAATTATCATAATTATAAAACGATTAAACGGCATTTTAAAGGAAATACGTCTGGATTCGCCGAGATAACTTAATCACTTGACTTTTGAGATGCCCTGTAATTTCTTGAAAGCATTTGGATTTCTATGCTAAGTAATCCGCGTGAGATCGATCGGAGATTCAGCATTTCACATCGTCACTTCCGTTGTGCGATAGTTCCGTTGTGTGATCCAAGACCAACCAGGGGCCAACAAAGCCCTTCGATTAGCGTGTATTTGAAAGTTGACTTAAAATTATTTTTATTAACATTTTCTGTTGGCTGTAGTTGGTACATAGTAAATATGTATTGCTGTGTCTGTGTAGGTTGCTGATGCTACTTTTGCTGTACGCTGTTGATTTCATAAATATCGTTATCTTTATTTAATTTTTTAGTAGCTACTGCTTTTGTTGATGTTTGTTATTTACAAATATGAGGTTGACAGCGTAATGCACACACACACACACACACACAAACAAAAGTTTTCGAAGGAAATGTTGCATGAAAATCTTCGTTTCATTCAACAAAATAATAAAATGCGTTTGATTTATATTTGTGGATTTTCTTGTGATTTTCTAAGAACTTAAGCACTTTCGAAGATTTGTTGCTTTGTGACCGTTTTCAAGTTTGATTAAGAGCCAGTCTGAAAATGCATACTGTTACCATAATATTAAATTTTAAATATTATTGATTATTAGATCATATTCTCAATTATAATTGGTGATATAAGTTTTTTATTTTGTTATTGATACATTCAACACACAGGGTGTACCCCTATGAATGGAGAGCATTGTGTTGAATGGAAGGAATATTGATAGGTGGGAGGAAGAGTGAGAGAGGGAATGCAATCACACAGGACACCGATAAAGACATAGTAAAGAAACATTTTTTATTAGGTACTACGCAATCGGAATAATAAATTTCCATCATTTAATAACTTTTTTAAACTGCCTACGGAGCATTCGTGAGCCAGACTCTTTTTGGTGTACATTTGTCTAAATCTAATCTTCCTGCCTGCCCATAACTTCCTGCTGGCTGTTATGCAGTTATTTTAGGTAAACCTGAATCATGGTTAACCCTGTACTGCATGCATTATAACACAAAAATTTGATTAATTGTTGCAAAATTCGAAAAAATATATATTTTTTCCGTGATTTTTAAGAGGTTTTGACTTTTTTTTAAATAAAGTTCGGCAGAATCTAATAAAAAGTTGTTGAAGTTTATTGCTTTAGATTCGTTTTTATATTTACGAAGGGCAGCGCCCTCTATCAATCAAATATGAATAAATTGAGGATGCATATGTATATACACATAAATGATGGGCAGCACATATGTATGTATGCATCCACATATATGCACGAGTATGAATCAAACTCGATTGACAGAGGGCGCTGACTCGCGTATGATTCAAACATGATTGATAGAGGGCGCTGCGCATCAGTTTCTAGTAAAATTTGACAAACAAAATCGTTAGAAATTTCCAGAGCTGAAACAATAAGCGAATATAGACTGAGCAAAATACGCGAAAGTAGCATATTGAAAATTATGTGATACACTTAGGTATCCACTATGCGCCCTCTATCAATCGAGTTCATAATATGATTCATCGAGTATGAATTATACTTTATTCATAGTATGATTCATACTCGATTGATAGAAGACGCTGAATCGCGTATTATTCAAACTTGATTGATAGAGGGTGCTAAGTATGAATCGCACTCGATTGATAGAGGGCGCTGCCCATCAGTTTCTATTAAAATTTGACACTTCAAAGCAATATTTTGCATTTCAAACAAAAAACGTTAGAAATTTCTAGAGCTGAAACAATGAGCGAGTATAGACTGAAAAAAAAAAACGTGAGGCACAAACAAATGGCGATTGTGTTACAATAAAATCTCCTGCACTAAAAACTGCTGCTGAAAGACAGCGAGAATGTAGACTTCGTCGAAAATTGGAGGTCCAAAAAAGTTCAGTTTCTGCTATCGTGAAAAAAAACCCAAAAAGCAGCACCGAGAGATCACGAGTGTGTAGACTTCCCAAGAATCTTGAGGCACACCCGAATACGAATTTCATAGGAAAGAACTCACAAAGACCAATGCGGAGACACAGCATGTATGGAAAATGAGTTAATTAGAGCCAATAATACTCATCTCATTAACTCCCGACGAAGGTCCTCAGATTATACAGCAACAGGCAGTTATCGAGGTGAACGTTTTCCCAGCTTTTCCCAGAAAGAGAAGGGCAGACGATTTACTTGAAAATTTGTCTGAAAATCTATACTCCGAGGATTTGCCAACTAGATTTGCCAAGCTTCTAGTCAACCTCATAACATTCTCGAGTTCTCAGATTGACAAGTGGCAAATTTTCCACCTGTTGGGATCCTATAACCTGAATATTTTGCTGATGATCATTATTATTATACCATAATGATGATGATGGTAAGACTATAATTAAGTAGCGAATAAATTCGCATGCTTTGAGTATGCATTTTTTTGATGGAGATGATGATTTTTCGTTGCATGCATTGGAAATGCAAATGAAGTTAATCCACATGTAGCGCACCTGGGATCAAAGAATCATTAAACTGAACTATACAAGGCTTATCGTTAGCATAAATCAGCATATCGTTAAAAATTCCTTCAGCCACGCCTGTAACGTCTGCGATAAACTCTGGTTTTTACAAGATCAATAAACCTAACCGGAAAACCCAAAACGCAAACGTTCTGAAGAAGTAAATTTCTGTAGGACGTCCCACAAATTTTTTTATTTAATATTTTATATTAAAAACAGTTAATTTTGAAACAAAATTAGCTCTTAAATTTAAAAACAATTTTCCGAAACATGATTATTAGTTTTTGGCAACTATTTGATTTGCAACTTTTTGCAGGCCAATCGCAGTAATTATTGATTTTATTTAGTAAATAATAATAATAATATCTTATCGATATTTAAATCATAATTTCTTCAGATCTTTACGCAAAATTATATGCCATCAGAAAACGAAAACATTTAAAAAACTGGCGTAGTAAAAAAGCAAATAAATGGTGATTTTTATAAGAGTTTAGTTTTTGGAAATGAAAAAAAAAACACAGAAATTTTACAAAAGAGGATGAAATTTGTATTTGTATCGATAAATCAATAACTACCATTTACGTTTTAAAGATAATTTCAATTAAATGTTGCCCGCGGCCACGCTTCAAGTTGTCCATTCTGAAGGTCCAATTTTGGCACATTTTTCACACATTTCGGCCGGAATCTCAGCAATAACGCGACGCGTTCAATGTTGGCTTCCAAATCAGTAATCGTGTTTGGCTGGTCCCTATAGACAAGAGACTTAACATAGCTCCATAAAAATTAGTCTAACGGGGTCAAATCACACGATCTTGGTGGCCAATTGACTACACCAAAACGTGAGATTAACTGCTCACCAAATTCGCCTCTCAATTGATGCATGGTTTCGCGTGCAGTGTTTTTTTTTTTTTTTTTTTTTTTTTTTTGTGTGCGACAAGGTATGGGAAATCTTTATAGATGCTGGCAGCCCCGTGCTGTTCAGCATGCACGATTCACACTCCAGTGTACCTACGTACTAAAACCACCTCATGAGCCAGTCTGTCCTGATTCACCCTCGCGGCACCGCCAATTGAGGCATTCCTTCGCAAGGCAGGAATTCGTTTTTTAACTATTATCCATTGTTGAGGCCGCTGTGGCTCTTACAGCTTCCTCATCGCGTCGTAGTTGCTGCATCATTTACGTCAAGATGGCATTCGCATCACTCCATGCCTCTTCTAAGCTCTGCATGGGCGTTATTGATTGTGCCATGTTCTGTTCCAGTTCATGCCTAGCGCACTCAAATCCCACACATTCCATCAGTACGTGTTCCGCGTTCTCGTATTTGTTGTTGCAAAATAAACAGTATGGGTCTTCTACGTGCTTGTATTTATTTAAACAAGTATTAGCGGAAGCACCCATGCCCAGTTAGAAACTGTGTCAGATGATAATTTACATTACCATGCTTCCTACTTATTCACGTTGATAAGAACGGAATAAGAACGTGAGTCCACCGGCCTTTTGTACTGGTATCTATTACATCTATCCTGCCACTTTTTTAGGTATTCGGCTTCAAGGAGTTCCCGATCTCCCTCGCGCAAGTAACGCTGTGATGCGGATTTATTTACTTAGATATCAATAGGCCATCGGCCTGGTATTACGCCAGAAGCTTCAGCTGAGACGGTCCGGAATGCACAGCATACCCTGAGCGAAGTCAGCCTGTGCGCAGTGTGGCATGTGGCATCGTACTGTTGGAACCGTATGTCCAATTCTAGCATTTTTGGCTAAAATCATAACGTTGCGGCCTTCATCGTCTTTGAAGTAGTACGGCCCAATGATCCCACCTGCCCATAAACCGCACAATGCATTGGTAGCTGATGATTTGCCTTTGGCTGGTCTTCTCTCCAAATACGGTAATTCTGCTTATTCACGTATCCATTGAGCCAAAAATGAGCCTCGTCGCTAGATGGACGCAGCTTGCGAAACACTTTTTTCACAGCGCATGAATTTTGATAATAAATTTCAATAATTTGCAAACATTGTTTAGGCGTAGGTCTATTCATTATGAAATGGCAAATCAAACTGAGCATAAATCAAGTGACAGCTGTCAAAAAGACCAACTCCGAAAAAAGTATTGCCAGATTGAAATCCACACTTCTAAAAAAAACACTCTTTTTATAACACGCACAACGTGAGAGGATGCCAAAAGCTTGGCCTAGTTCCTCAATGGGCTGTTGTGCCACTAAAAGAAGAAGTAGAAAAATCCTCGTCCATTTGCCTGACACACACACATTACACAGTTCGATCTTGATTAGTTATAATCGTACAATAGATTCACTCTGTATTTTAATTCATGAACCTGAATTAAAATGAAAAGAGCATAAGTAAATTTATTTTTTTCTTGAGTTTTTTATTTAGTCTTTTTCGCCAGCATCTCATTCAACAGCATTAAAAAATGGTTCAAAGCGAACCTGAACATTTTCTACTAACCAATATCTAACAAAGTCAAAGTGAAAAACTTTTCCCGCACATTTATTTGATAAAAATGCACTTTAGAAATTATCGTTTGAAAACTTGCTGAAAGCTGCATTCACTCACTATACCATACATATTATGTAACTAGCAGGCAACTGCCAGCCAACCAGCTAACAACTAACTAACTAACAACCATAAGTACTACTATCCACTGCTTCTCCTTCTTACCGAAGTACTTCGACTTTCTGGTACCTACTCGTACTACTTACCTTCTTCTCGTATTTGTCTAACTTGAATGCTGACAAAATTTATGATAAAACTGATGGTTCTTTTCAGTTGCAGCAATGGAAGACGAAAAGTATGTGAGGCAAGTTAAGTTGAGAAGCAGCAAAAGAATGTGGCCAGAGAAAAAAGAAAATTAATTTGCATTGAAGTGAAATTTTACAAAGCATTTTTAAGTAAATTTTCAATAAGAAATTATAACAAGCAGCAGTAGGACACTGAGTTTTGGTAACGTAAAAATATTTAGTCAAACGAAAAGTTGTTTCCCGTACTACACTTCACCGATAAATCTCATATGTACAATACAACAACGATTTAATTTTTATTTATAAAATATTTTTTTTTTCTCTACAAAATAATTATGAAAAGTTCCTTTCAAAATATTATCACAGTGATTAGTTAGTCTTAGAATTGATGTTGATCGTGTTCACTTGAAGAGCAATGGTGCTGGTGCATGTGCTGCTACAACAGGTGAAGCAGCATAGGCCGCTGGAAAGGCAGCAGAGTGTGCGATGCTGTGTGCGCTGTAACTGGAGGCATAAGGAGCCACATAGGCAGCATGACCGACAACAGCGGGAGCAACAGCAAATGGTGCCGCCGCGGCCAAGGGAGCAGTGTTCGCTAAGGGAGCGTTATAGGCGAAAGGAGCAGCCGCCAACAGACCAGGCTTAGCGGCAGCTGAGGCAATAATGGCCAAGAAGCAAACAGCGAACTAGAAGGAAAAATTACAACAACAAAATATATTTTTCTATTTTTTCGGCCGCAAAATTATGCCCGAAATAAACTTAAACTTACAAACTTGAACATTTTGTGCGTTGAGTTGTTGAGCGTGCGCTTGTTTTAGCTTTGAATCGAAATGGAAATTTATTGTTGAAGTTTCGCTGTTCAAATGTTTTTATATGCGAAACTTATTCGCTGCTGGCGACCATCAAGTTTTACTTAAGCATGCAGCAAACGTACACTTCATGTACATCGCTATGATTGCATTTAATTTACATATTTACTTATGGTATGTACGAGTTTTTAGTTATCCAGCTAACTGAGTATTTATTTCTGCAGAAAAATGCTTCCAAATTCGCACTTATTAGTGCGAATACTTAAAGAGGGTACTTGAAATGGAAATTAGCAAGCAATTTCAAAGTTATCATATTACAAATACGTTAATTAGGTTGACTGGTGGTTGTTAATGTCGTCAGTGAATATTAGAAAATATTTGGATAAAAATCTAAAAAAAAAATGGCCAACTGTGTGTGAAACGCAATTTAATTGTGAATACCCTCATTTAACACTGTTCATATGAAAAAGATTTGTCAGAAGTACTTGAAATTAATATCTACTAGGTATACACGTATGAAACACGTTTTAAGAAAAAAAACGTTTATTTAAGAATAATGGTTATACATTCAATATTCAAAATAATGGCCATTGCTAACTACACATTTTTCCCATCTCTCTGGCAATTTCGGAATGCCTCGCCAAAAAAACTGTTCGTTTTTTGAGTCAAACCAGTCATCGAGCGATTTTTCCACATTTTCGTACGAATCGAAGTGCTGCTGAGCAAGTGTGTGGCCCATTGATGAAAATAAGTGGTAGTCAGATGGAGCCAAGTCTGGTAAATAAGCCGCATGGGAGAGGGCTTCCCACCTGTACGAATCTACCAATTCCCGAGTCTGTTTTGTTCGGTGTGATGGTGCATTGTCATCAAGGAAAATCACTTTGTGTTGCCTAACTTGATACTTATTCTGGAAGTTTTTGACGCAAAGTACATTCTTGGTTCAAATCGGCCAATTGTTGTCGGTAGCGTTGACCAGTAACTGTTTCGCCTGGTTTTAGAAGGTCTACCAAGATAACACCTCGTTGATCCCAGAAAACACAGAGCATTGTCTTCTTTCCGGAGCGATTTGGCTTTGCTGGCGATTTGGCCGGTGTCGGTGTATCGGGCCTTACATATGATCGTTTACGTTTAGGGTTTTCGAAATAAATCCATTTTTCATCGCCAATAACAATCCGATGAAGATATGACTTTCTTTTGTACCTGGCGAAGAAAATTTCACAGGTGGTTTTTCGATTTTCTTGCTGTTTTTCAGTCAATTCATGCGGCACCCATTTTCCTACCTACAAAATTGCACATGCATTGCATGCTTTACCTGTTCAGCAAGTGGTTCCTGCGATTGACCATCATCCTCATCGAGTAAAGCTTGCAATACGGCATCTTCAAACTTTTTCGGTGGTCTTCCACGTTCTTTGTTTCTCACATCAAAATCGCCACTTTTAAACTTATTGAACCACTCGTGGCACTGTCTATTGCCTAGAGCGTCCTGGCCGTAAGCTTCCACAATCATTCGATGAGGTTCGAAAGCAGATTTCTTCAATTGCGAACAGAAAATCAATGATTTCCACATATCGTAGTTTGTAGGCACAAAATTCAACATTTTTATGAGCGAAAACGAAAAAAAATATGTTGTTGTATGAAACTTGTTTGCTTATGAACTGAATATTGTTGACAGAACTAAATGCGAAGGAATGGCACCAAGGATTTGGTTTGACAGAGCGTATAGTTTTACCTAGCGACACAGAGATGTCATTACCGGTTTCATACTTTCACACCTGGTATGTATGTAGTTCGCTGGCCACTAGGTCAAGGTCCAAAAACCCTCGCTTGCTATGTCTGTGCTGGAAGCGCTGGCGCCAAATACTTAATTTCTACCAGTTCCCTTTATGAATGCAGAGAGCATTGTGTTGAATGGAAAGAAGATTGATAGGTGGGAGAAAGAAGGAGGGAGAATCAGAGAGGGAATGTAATCACACAGGACACCGATAACGAGATAGACCACATTGTGGCCAGTTTTATGCCTTTGCCACAATGAACTTCAGTTTATCAGTGTCCACTATGACCGTATGTAGCGCCAACGAAAGGGATAGGAAGGACAAAGAAAATGTACCGTTGCCTGCCAAGAGGTGGTGCTGCGTAAAAAAGGTTTTTTTTGTTTTGATTTTGCCTGTGCCGAGATTCGAACTCCGGACACTCTGTCCGGCCACTCAGTCCAAAGCACTACCACTACGGCACAGCAACCACATTTTCTCCGCGATATAACACTACTTTTATTTTCGGCGCAAATAAATTTTCGATCTCTCTCTTATTACATACAGGGTGCGCCATCTTTTATGTCGGTATGTGAATATTGAATAAGTTAAAAAAAACATATTTCCATATGTGAAGTATTTTTATTTAATTTGATCCTTTACAATTTATTTGGACTAGTTTTCGAATACAACGTCAATCAAGTGGCCGCCGTTATTGACCAAAGCAAAATGTGCCCTTTTTGCTGCGTTTCCCATCACTTTCTCTAGCATCTCGGCCGGTATTTCGGCACGAAGGTTTGCCTTGAGATCGTCAATGGTCTGATGCTTCCTGGAGTACACTTTACTTTTCAAATAACACCACAAAAAGACGTCCAGAAGGGTCAAATCTGGAGATCTGGTTGGCCAGTCAATGTCCAGGGAATTTTCGTTGCAGAAACTGCATTACTTGATTTTGCAGTTGAAAGCGGTAACCGTCCAGACCTTTTTCGCTACACATTTGTGGGCAGACATAATGAGCCAACATCCACCGATAGCGATTCAAATCGACTTGTTCGCCTTCTCTGAAGAAAAATAGCCCAATGATGGTTTTGGTGCAAACGCCGGCCCAAGCAGTCACTTGTTGGTCATGCAGTGATGTTTCACGGATTTCATGTGGATTCTTGTTAACGGCGTCAAAGAGTGTTAAATGTGCCTGGTCGGTCGGTCATCAAAACTTCCTTCCAAAAATCAGGTTTAGTGTCAACCATTCGGTCGACAGTTTCGTCGTAGTCCAAGCGATGTGAATGCATTGAAATTGAAGTGAATCGACGTTTCAAAAACAAGTTTACTCAAGTCAATCGGTTAATAAATATTAAAATTATTCAATGTCTACATACCGCAATAAAATATAGAGCACCCTGTATTTTTCTGCCTCTCCCGTTCAGACAGTCATTCTTGCTGGCGCCCGTGTGAAGATCCACAAGGAACGAAATATGCAACACAGTTTAATCGCGTTCCAGCTGAGAAGAATATTAAGTTTTAAGGTTTTTATCAAGTACCATAGCAATTGAAGTGACAATTGAAATGCATAATGATTAACTACTTACTAACTAAAATGTAACCAAATGTTACCAAATGTTGCCAAATGTTACAAAAATGCAATGAACTCATTTGCATTTCAAAATTGTGTGTCAGTAGTGCGTGCATCATGCATCATGCAAGTAACTTCATGAAGCACGGTGGTCTTTTGCAACTACACCTACACATTTTCCATAGTTCTTCCTCCAAGCACTTAAAAATACACGAAGATAGTATACGGCATAACGGCCACCACCAACAATATGGCGAAGGTGCTCGTGCACATAGAAACACCGCCAGTGGCTAGCACCATTGAAGCGGAGGGCGCTGAACGATGATTGAACGTGTAGCTGCTTCAGTACAAAACACAACGAACATTTTATTGATTTCGAACATAAAAGTAAAAAACAAAAAACTTAAATAAAAAGAAACCAAAAAAAAGGTAAAAATAATAGCGTCAATTTTAATATGCAAAATGCATTTGCGCGGTGTGCAATGAACTGTTTGTTGGCAGCATTTTGTTGTGACTGTAGCTGATGTTGTTGTTGTTGTCGATGCCACTATTCGATTGTTGTTATAAGTATGTATGTATTTCATTTTATTTTGCTTGATTTTTCATTTGTTTCATCATCGTATTTAATAATCTTAATGGATTTACATTTCAATTTCCTTTCTTTTTACATTTTAAATATTTCATGTTAATATTGGGTCATATAAAAAGTATCCGCGGTTTTTTTTTTTGTATATTTTTGAACAAAAATTGTCTTTATGGAAAATCAGTTTTAATCAAGTATAAATTGGCCATTATCATTAATGACATTTTGCCCTTTTTCGGGTGGCTTCATCCATCGGAGTAGAATTTGGTCAATTGATTATCAGTGCGGTAAATTGTTTACCATTCAGAGAGTTTTGCAGAGACCGAAACAAGGTCCGGGCTATACGGTGGATTCATTAAAACTTCCCATCAAAGTTCCGTCAATTTGTTCCGTGCCATCAAAAAAGTGTATGGGCTGGCATTGTCATGATGGAGCACAGCCCACTTCTGATCTTCCTTGTTTGCTTCATTCAAGCGGTCGAGTTGAGAGCAGTAGAGAACTGAATTGACCATTGCACCCGGCTGGAACTGGAATATTCCCTTCGAATCCCACTAAACGCTCAACATAACCTTGTTTGCCACCAATCCAGGCTTTATTTAAAGTCCCTGGATCGCTTGCATTAGATATTCTCACATCGAATCTAGTTTCTATCGCCCGTAATGAATCGTTTTAAAAATAATTCGATTTCGTTGTGTTTCAGCAACGCTTCATTGATGGTAATTCGGTCAATCAAATTTCTTTCCGTTAATTCATGTGGTACCCAAACATCGAGCGCCTTTGCGTAGCCTTCTTTCTCTTCAAATGATTCCAAACTGTCATATGGTCTATGTTTAGTGCCTTCACTATCTCCTGCAAGCTTGAATGTCGATCTTGCTCCACCAATTGCAAAATTTCATCGGAAGTTTCAGTGCATCTTTCTTCGATATCAAAATTTCCGGAACAGAGTCTAACAAACCACTGCTGGGTCCGAGGTTCACTCACAGCATTCTCACCGTAAACCGCAAACATTTTCGGCATATTTTTGCAGCGGTTTTACCTTTTCTATAGCAATAAAGCATCACTTAGCGTCACTTATTTCTTCAGATGTTTCATTCGTTTTCAAATCAATGTAACATTTTACACTAACGACGAATTACACAAATGTCTCCACACAAAATGTTACCGCAAATGCCAGCTTACAAGCATGTGATATAATCGGACTAATGTTGCCAGATTTGTAGGTACCAACATCATCTTGTTACGAAAAACCGCGGATACTTTTTATATGACCCAATATTTTGCGTGCCATTTTATGAGTAATACATTTTACTTTAAAATTTAAACTCAAATTAAATGAAATGCAACATAAATTATTGTTGTGTTGCTGATAAAAGTTTACATAATATTAGGTATATTTTACATATTCCTTTCTGTACAGAAATCTTATTGATATGAAAGTCAATGTCTGCAAATTTGTATTGTATCTGAAGAAATAAAAAGAAGAAGAACTCAGTAACCAATTTATGCAAGGGAAACTAAATTTCATATTTATTTGACTACGTATTTTATTTCGTTTGATTTAAATTTTTGTATCACAATTTGCTAAGTATTGAATTCCTGTTAAACTTTCTCAAATCTATTTGAAGCGCCAAGCAGCAGAAAGAGGAGCGGCAGCCAAAGGAACAGCAGCTGGAGGAGCGGCAACGAGACGAGCAGCAGCCAAAGGAGCAGCTACTGCAACTGGAGCGGCAGCATAGGCAGCAGAGTGAGCAATGCTGTGTGCGTTGTAACTGGAGGCATGAGGAGCAACATAAGCAGCATGACCAACAACAGCAGGAGCGGCAGCCAAAGGAGCAGCAGCAAGCGGAGCGGCAGTCAAATGAGCAGCAGCCAGAGGAGCAGCTACTGCAACCGGAGCAGCAACATAGGCCGCTGGGAAAGCAGCAGAGTGTGCAATACTGTGTGCGCTATAGCTGGATGCATAAGGAGCAACATAGGCAGCATGACCAACAACAGCAGGAGCCGCAGCAAGCGGAGCGGCAACCAAAGGTGAGCTATAAGCCAAGGGAGCAGCTGCTAGCAGACCAGGCTTGGCGGCAGCGAATGCAAAGATGGCAAAGAAGCAAACGGCGAACTAAAAAAACATCACTCATAAGTATTAAGGATTTATATTTAAGTACTTAGTACAATATTTCAAGCAGAAAAGGCAGAAACTTACTTTGAACATATCGATTTTGGATTTTGTTTTGTTTGTTGTCTGTTTTAAGTGGTTTATTGAATTGACAAATTGAATTTGATATGGTTGCACAGAGTTCAAACAACTTTTATACCCTACCATTTTTGGTCAAAATAATATAATAAGTATGATGGGTATGTATGGTAGGTAGTGTTAATGGAATTTGGTATGCAATGCACAAATTGCGCATGTGCGCAATACATTAAGCGTGTAAACCGAAACGTTTTACCTTTTACTTTTATTTCGTGGTTGCATGTTTGTGTTTTTTAATTCAGTATGTGATTCGAAATAAACAGTTAAAGTGTTGTTTATTTATGTGCAGACACACGATTTTAGTAGCAACCATGACCTTGCCGTAAAGTGCTGTACTGAGAAGCGTGCTTAAGAAGTAGACGCTTATTGAAACTTACCATATTACAGGGCACAATTTGCCCGGCAGAAATATTCTTCTCAGATTCTACAGAAGGTCATACTATTATGGTATTACACGATTACAACAGGCAAGAGATTTTCTGGACCTAAACACCTAAAAGAAAATGACACAATTAAATTGCAAAAAAGGCTTTCAAAAAACAAAAAAAAAACAAAAAAAAAACAAAAAAAAGTGCCACAAAATTATAAAAAAAAAAAGCTAATGCAATGAAATTGTCAAATTTTTAGTAAATCGTTTTGATTTTGCTTACATCTTTTGGCATTTGTGGAATTTTAACTAATGATGAGACTCGAGTGGTCGCTGTGGCGTAGTGGTAATGCGTTGGACTGCTACGCAGAGTGTCCGCGGTTCGAATCTCGGCAGAGGCAAAATCAAAAAGTAGAAAAAATAATTTTTCTACACGGCACCACCTCTTGGCAGGCAATGGCAAACCTACAAGAGTAAAAATTGCTATGAAAAGCTTTTCACTTTGCCGTTCAGATTCGGCATGAAAATGTAGGTCCCTTCCATTCATGTACAAATATAACACGCACAACATGAGTGGATTCGAAAAGCTCGGCCTAGTCCCTCCATGGACTGTTGTGCCATTTAAAGTAAAGTAAAGTAAGATGAGACTCGAGTAGGGTTACTTTAAATTAAAAATATTTTGAAGTCATCTAAATTGAAAATTAAAAAAAAAAATCATATCCAGTAAAGATTGTTAAAATTTTAAAGTTTTAAAACAATTCTCGAGAATTCCAAATTAAAAAAAAAATCACCCAACGATATCTGGAAAATCTGACCGTAAAATTTATAAGGCCCTGAATACATAATATCACAGATATTGTATTTTTATCATTGAGTGATTTTAAACACTTATGTAATTCTTGAAAAGTTGATGGATTCTCTTTCAATATATTCTGAGGAACAATGTAAAAAATGTGCTGCTTCATAACATTTTTTGCTTGGATTGCTTCTTTTGTTTTTTTTTTAATACAGTCAACACACTGGGGGTACCTCTATGAGCATTGTGTTGATTGGAAGGAAGATCTATAGGTGGGAGAAAGAAGGAGGGAAGAAGTAGGTACTTATGAGCGTTTGCTTTAAATTTGGAAAGGGAAAATATTCTGGTGAACACACACGAACTGAAATAAGCTCCCTATAAATATTTCCCCCTTCCAAACTTAAAACAAACGCTCAAACCTACTTCTGGCGGCATCAACTTGCGCATCTCACACGAAAATCTACCGTGAAAGTAACGATGAAACAGAGAGATTTAAGCCACGATTCGACGATGTTTCAAACTGTCATGTGGTTTATGTTTAGTGCCTTCACTATCTCCTGCCAGCTTGCTGAAAACTCTATTGTCTCCTATTAGCTTTATCGCTCGTTACGGTCCAAGAGCTCCAGTTGCGTTCGTGAACCTCCAGCCCATAGCTGAGTATTAAACTCTAATTTAGAACGTTTATAGGTGTAGATCATGCGGAGATTAGTCAGAGTGAAATATATTTTACACCGCCTAAGAAAGCCGAGACACTTGGATGCTTCTTTCGACACGTCAAAAATGTGTTTGTTCCAATTTGCCACAGTGTAAACAACATAACCCTTTTGCGCTACAAACATGTCAGCATACCATACCTGCCAAATAAACAGCATTTGCGGGGAATTTTGCTTTTCATCTTTAATTCGAAAAAAAAGTGCTGCTACAAGTTATCAATTGCTGTTGTAAGTTTACGATGAATATACTCCATCGGATAAAACATGCGAAATCGGGTTTCGACGCTTTAGAAGTTGAGGGGAAGACAAGTAACGCCCGGGCCAATTGAAAAAGTTCAGAAATGAAGAATTGGATGATACTCGACTAAGACTCGTGTCAAACGTAAGAGGAGGAACTTGCAATAACATTGCGAGTTACTCAAGCAGCAATTTCCAAGTGCCTAAATTCATTTACAAAGGAAGGAAATTGGGTGTGCTACACGACTTGAAGCCGAGAGACATCGAGAGGTGATTTTGCATGCCTGAAATGCTGCTTCAAAGCTCGTAGTAAGTAATTTTTTCATCGTATTATTTCTGGCAACGAAAAATGGATTCGATACGACAACCCGAAACGTAAGAAGTCATTTGTGAAGCTCGGCCAACCAGGAACATCAACGCCGAAGCAGAATATTCGTGGCGACAAGATAACGTTCAGAAGGGTGTCATCTATAAGTATAATGAGCAGCTAAAACTTGGTGAAACTAATATGAGGCGAAAGGTATTGACAACAATTGATTCGATTGAAAAGAGCAATGGCCTGGCCGAAGAACGTCCAGAATATGAGACCAGGCGCGAGATCATAATTTTCCTACATGACAAGGCCGCGCAGCCTCATGTTGCTAGACAGGCCAGGAATTATTTAGAAAATAGTGAATGGGAAGTTTTGAATCACCCGCCATATACACCAGACCTTGCTCCGTCTGACTATCACTTATTTCATTAGATAGATAGATGCAGATTGCCCTTACTGGAGTCAGCTTTACCATACTTCAGTGGAAAGTATCAAAAATTGGATTAATTCGTTCATAGCCTCAAAAGATGGACTGTTTTTTTTTTGTTTGGGAAGAAATCCATAAATTACTTGGAAGATGGAAAAATGTCATAGCTTCCGATGGGCACTAGTCTGATTAATGTATTTATCCGATTCGTTATTGAAATAAAGCTATATTTAAAGAAAAAAATTCTTATTTTCAAGTTATACACCAAATATAATTTCAAGAAACTAATATGTCCTGAAAGATGTAATCAGAGTCTTACATATATTTAAAATATATATTTCACAGCCTACAAATGAGACCCAGACACCCTGTACTGGCGTCGGCAATATGCAATATTTCACTATTTTGAGAGTTTAAGAAATTCAGTTTACTTAAGAGAGTATAAACTGGAACTTAGCCAAGATGTTGGAACTAATCTTTTAATTTGAGAACACACTCAAACACTGAATGCAACTAAAAACTCCAAACACTTCTGTAGAATATGAAACAGCAAAAATTATTGAATAATTTTTACACTTTCCTTTAGGATAATAATACCAATGCTACCAATGCTCAGTTTTTTCTGATTATTGCTGTTGACAAGGATCTGACAATTGGCGGAGGTGGACGCCTTAACTGAGTTGGTGCGCTCAGGTAAAAAATAAATTAATCAATGGAAATTTGATGAGCAGGTGTATACATTTAAGTCGTGTTAAAAGCATTTGCCAGCATTAAAATTCCATTTAAAAAGCGACGCCCTCTACCTCAACAGAAATATCTAGCATTGGGAATTCTCCCTGTAATCTCCTCAAATCTTTTTAATAAACATGTTTAAATGGGAAAAAGTTTTCATCGAACGTTTGAGCTGCCTACTAGAGATTAATTAAATTTTCCAATGTGCGTACATAATGAAAGTGATGAGGAATGAGAACGCTGATTAGCGCATAAGTGATAATGGCGACAACTCCACATTCATGTGCGGCACTCACTTCCTCCTGTTTTGTTCCAGCCTTGCCTAACCCACCACCGCCCGACCCTGCTAAACCTCTACAAATTTGATGTGAAAGGAGGAAGAACAGGAACCAGCAATAATTAAAAAGGGAAATGTAAACAACAGTAAAGAGCAAGCAGCATTTATACCACACTTACATTGCGTTGTAAAAAATGAGTAAGCGTTAAAGAACACTAATTAGAAAATATTGAGTATGTAAAGCAAACATGCATATGGTATGAATACAACTACTTACATACATATGTATATGTGTATGTACATGTGTATGAAGTAAAAAAAAAAAGTGTTGAAGCATGATTCATTTGTATGCACTTGTAAATGTATAAGTATGTGTGCGCATATACTTAAAAACGCCAATTAAGCACAGATCATTAAGAATTTGCATGTTGACAAAATAAAAATTTTGATTCAGCGATTCTGAAAATCACCATAAAAGAAGCGAGCGCATCATTGTGCATATGGTATGTTCCGCATTTATTGAGGGGAAAATGCAGCAACGTCTCCATTGCGTTTGCACCTATACATTAACACGTGTAAATAACATTTACATGTACATGTAAAGGGTGTTTTTTTTTTAGAAGTGTGGTTTTCAAGAAGAAATAAAACGCATATAATTTAATGTTATGGCCAAGAATTTTGCATTATTATAAAGATAAGGATTTGCGATTATGTTTTAAAAACGATTTCGGGCAAGTGGCCGCCGTGGCTGGCTCCAGCCGAAAGGGCCAATTTTATACCACCTTTTGCAGCAATTGGGGCTGTATGTCAGTAATAACGCGCCGAATATTCTCTTCCAAGGCGTCAATCGTCTCGGGCTTATCTGCGTAGACAAGCGAGTTCACATAACCCCACAATAAATAGTCCAGCGGTGTTAAATCACACGATCTTGGAGGCCACGCCACAGGCCCATAACGAGAGATAATGCGCTCATCAAAAGTTTTCTTCAATAAGTTGATTGTTTCGTTGGTTGTATGGCATGTAGCGCCGTCTTGTTGGAACCAAAGTTCGTCCTCATCAACATCCTCCAATTCAGGCACGAAAAAGTCATTAATCATGACTCTATAGCGTTCCCCATTGAATGAAACATTATGACCGGCTTCATCTTTGAAGAAATATATACCAATGATTCCCTCTGTCCATAGAGCAAACCAAACAGTGACTTTTTGAGGATATAACGGCGTCTCAACAATGGCTTGTGGATTATGATCATCACTCCAAATGCGACAATTTTGCTTATTAACGTACCCATTCAACCAAAAGTGAGCGTCATCGCTGAATAAAATTTTCTTGTGAAAATCGCGCGAACCGAACCATTATTTTGGTAAAAAATTTGCACGATTTGCAAACGTTGTTCAGGAGTAAGTCTATTCATTATGAAATGGCAAACCAAACTGAGCATAAATCAAGTGACAAAGCACTCAGAAAGACCAACTTCGAAAAAAGTATTGCCAGATTGAAAACCACACTTCTAAAAAACAACACCCTTTATATGTGGAAATATGTGTGTGTGTGTGTGTGTGTGTTTTTAATGTCGATGTACCCATGCAAAAGGATTGAGGCAGACGAAGCGCGACAAGTATTTGCAGCAGCATTTGCTGCACACTTTTCTTGTGTTTATTTAGACACGATGTGCAACTCGTGCATTGAACTCACTGCCCCTCTTGGCCTCTTTTATTTGTGCGTACACTTTTGCTGTGGCAATACTCTTTTCTTTTTTCTAAATACATTTATTATAACGGCGATGAAGCGCACGGCAGCCGAATGAAAAGTAGCAGTCTTTAAGGACAATTGTAGAATGGCAAGCTTTTAACACACACACACACACACACACATACACATACATATGCATGCACTAAATATTACAGAGCATCAGAAAACAAAAAATATTATTTATTGAATATTGAAAAACGCAACGTATTTCATTGTCAAGTTGAGGGTATTCTCTATTCTCTTCTTGTATTACCTTATATAACATACACACCGAAAAATGTTCATGCATCTCCATAAAAAAGCCATTGTAATATATCTAACATCTACTCGAACCGATTTAACTTATTTTACCACTCTTTGTTGTTATCGCTGACCCAAAAAAACAAATGCCAAATAAATGCACGTGGAATAATCAATTCTTTTTCGGTCAATGTCAGACGAAACAAAATTTATGCTATAAATACGCACCGCGGCATGCAAATCGTATATCAGTTGATCGACCAACTTCAATACGAATAACTCGTCAAAGCCAAAACACAAACAAATCAAAATACCAAAATGTTCAAATTTGTAAGCTCCTCAGGATTTATGAATTTAATCATTTTTATACTTATAATGTTGTTGTTGTTATCTTTATAGTTTGCTGTTTGCTTCTTTGCCATCATTGCATTCGCTGCCGCCAAGCCTGGTCTGCTAGCAGCTGCTCCCTTGGCTTATAGCTCACCTTTGGTTGCCGCTCCGCTTGCTGCCGCTCCTGCTGTTGTTGGTCATGCGGCCTATGTTGCTCCTTATGCATCCAGCTATAGCGCACACAGCATTGCACACTCTGCTGCCTTTCCAGCGGCCTATGCTGCCGCTCCAGTTGCGGTAGCTGCTCCTCTTGCTGCTGCTCCACTTGCTGCACATTACGCCACACCTTTTGCCGCTCCACTTGCGGCTCATGCACATTACGCCGCACCTTATGCTGCTCCTTATTTGCTTAAATAAGCTAACCGTGATGTAAATAGTTGAATAAAAACATTAAAATTGAATTGGTTGTTTATAATAAACAAAAAAACAAATTGCTGAAGAAATTGAATCAGGTATGGTAGAACACAGAAGCAATTGCTTCAAATATTGTGGCTCCTCTTTCAGTTTCCAACAACTACGAACCCTCCCTATTGATAACTAATAAAACGGATATATGGATTCCATCCAAGCCGAGTATAATTTAACGTTTGAAGCGAAAGCACCTTTTGCTAGAAGTAAAGTTGCTCTAAGTACCTTCACAATCATCAGTCGACCGCGCTCTGCTCATTTATTCTCAATTATTCTCAAAACTTTGTGAAAATACTCACTATGAATATAGATTTGAACTCTATTTTCTTGTAGTTCCATACGAACTTTACGGCTAGCGGCTTTAGCGGAAAGAGCAGTGAATCGAACGCATTTATGAACGCCCTGCATTGTATTAACATTTTCCTTTCAAAGTATGTATATAATTTTATTAAACTTTTCATTTTGTCATATTTTATCGTACTTTTCTTCCCGTTGTTTGACATTACCCATCGGTAATTTGTATAAGTGCATTTAACATTCCTCTTGATTCTCCTGCAAGTGTTACTAAATTCCAGGTATAGTTTGTGCCCGGTGTCACTTCTTATGACTTTTTTTGTTGCTACCACTCGACTACCAATTCCTAATTGGAGCGCATCCATTTCCTACAATAAATTCATGCTATGTCAATTTTGTCACAGAATAGTCTCTAAAATGGCATAATACTTTTACTACATACTATACTACATATACATACTTATGTACCATACATACAAACATAGCCTTTTGTTTTCTGTTGCAGGCAACACTTCTGCTTCTGCTACGTCATTCATGCCATTTTGATTCTTTTAACAAATTTTCACTTTTGTATTTGTACACGACTTCACTTTTTATGCTCTCACTGTACTCTCTCTCTCCCTTCTCACACTCTCACATTGATTCATTCTCTCTTTTTCCCGTTTGCACTCTCCAGCTTCTATACAAAAGTTATTGTTGTATGTATGTACCACGTATATGCTTTCTAAAGTGCATGCAATTAACAGTTATTTGCTAAATAACAACAAAACCTGGAAGAATAAAAGTGTAGAAAGGAAGGAAGAAAGTTTTTAAGTGATGTTAAGACTTTGCTCCACAGTTATGCTAAACTTAAAAAAAAAAAAAATGATCGAAATAAAGAAGCAGTATGGCAGTTAAGGTATCTCTCGAAAAGTATTTAAGTACTTTCGCACACATTTAGAAATTTAATAGCAAATAATTATTAAGATTACCATG
Source organism: Palloptera scutellata (assembly GCA_958295655.1). Classification (NCBI taxonomy): domain Eukaryota; kingdom Metazoa; phylum Arthropoda; class Insecta; order Diptera; family Pallopteridae; genus Palloptera; species Palloptera scutellata. The sequence continues at coordinate 27,515,350 of OY282449.1, read as the reverse complement.
ATAATGATGATATGGCACTTTTATAGCTTTAAGCCTCACACTTGCGTTCTTTATTATTAACCTCCAGCGTCTCAGCCATAACAAAAATCGCTCTATTTAAGTGCCATAAAGTCGCAGTCACACCAAACACCATCTGCTCTTGGCTTTTGTTCGGTGTACGAGTGTGAAAGCACTGAAAGCGTTAATGCCTGCATTTAAAAACGTAAATATTTCAGTAAATGGCATTGTTGTTGTTGGATGGAGTTTATGCTGCTGCTGGTGTCACCCACCCCCTCCACTTGTCTATGTACTTAATTGCATACTTAATGTAGGTTTCTGAAAAAAAAAATGTACTTTATACAAAAATGATTCATGAACTTTGAAAATTTCCTCACAACAAAATCAATTACATCCTAGAAATATATAAGTAAAATGAATTGAAGCGTTCAGAGAGAGTGTTGCCGAGAACGCACAGCGTCACCACGCTCAGCATTTTAACGTCAGTGGAACCACATTGCGGCGCTTTGAAGGATGATTAGCATTTGTTTCCGTATAAAGTGCAATTGACTTAAAGAATATTGCCGGCAGACTCGAATGGTGGACACTGAGCTTGAATTTTAGAAGGAAATTTTGATGACCGACGAGGCGCACTCTCTGGCGCCATTAACAAGCAAAATTGCCGCAATGAGAAACTGAGAACCGACACGATATCTATGAAACACCATTGCATGACCAAAAAGTGACTGCTTGGGCCAGAGTTTGCCCCAAAACCATCATTGGGCCATTTGTCTTCGGAGAAGGCGAAACAGTCAATGGGAACAGTCAAAAGTGTGAAAAAGGTCTGGACTGAACGATAACTGATTTCAACAAGACGGCGCGTCATGCCACACTGCAAATCAATCAACGCAGCTTCAGCAACGAAAATTCCCTCAACGTGTGATGTTAAAAAATGGCATAGACTGGCCACCCCGATCTCCAGATCTGACCCCGCCAGACATCTTTTTGTGGGGTTATTTGAAATGCAAAGTGTAAGCCAGCAAACCTCAGACCATTGATGAGTTAAAGGCAAACATTCGTGCCGAAATCATCGATGTACCGCCTGAGATGCTCGAAGAAGTGATCACGTTTTGCTTTGGTCAATAACGGCGGCTACTTGATTAATATTGTATTCAAAAACTAATCCAAATAAATTGTAAAGGATAAAGTTAAATAACATATGTGGAAATTGGTAACAAGTAACTAAGTACACAATAATTAGTGATTAGTGACAAAAGATGAAGTTATTCGAACGAAATAAAGGTAATCTCTAATTGAGTTCCTCAGCATAGGGGGGAGACTTTAATCGGCACATCAATAATGAGTAAGTATTGGTTGATCTAAAGACAACTGATGATTCCAACTGAAATAATTGTTTAGGTGAAGAAATATTGGTGAAAAATTTGTTGCCCAGTGTAAAGGTGGACATGGTACCTCGATTGAATAAATGCTGTAAGTTTTGGAGTATTTTAAATAGGTAACAATTTAAAAGAATTTTATTTCAATTTGGTTGCTGGTGGTTTGGTTTGCCAAAAGCACCACACACACACAAACAAATACACGCGCACACAAACAATAACCACAGCTTATGTATGTTTGTCAACATACCCTAATAAATACCATACGATATACGGGTACATATAATATATACACACCTAGACAAAATAATAGGTGGAAAAAAATCTTTTTTTTCAAAAAAGCTTGGCTTTCATATATTTTTTATTATCCTTCAAAAAATAAATTAGTTTTCAACATAAACATACTTCAGCGTCATAACAAAACATAAAAGGTTTTAAAAACTCTAAATAATAACTGAAATTTTGGCATACAATACACAGATTTTCGATTGGACAGAATAATAGGTGTGCACAAAAAACTTAGGAATAAATATTGATATTTTGCTAGTCATGGTCCCTTATTTTACTTTTATTCTTGATGGCTTTTTCGATTCTTCTGGGCATTGACAATATCAACTTCCGACAATTTTTATAATATTTTCCCATAACTGCGTTTTGTTTTGGCGTTTAAGTTCTCTCCAGAGGCTCTCAATGGCATTTAGATCTGGGGATTGACTTGGCCACTCAAGGACGTCTACATTATGTTCTTGGAACCATGCTTTGACAACTCGCGAGGAATGTTTAGGATCATTGTCCTGCTGAAATTTCCACAAAAGCGGCATATTATCCTCGGCATATGGTAACATTGGTCGCTGTGGCGTAGTGGTAATGCGTTGGACTGCTACGCAGAATGTCCGGGGTTCGAATCTCGGCAGAGGCAAAATCAAAAAGTAGAAAAAATAATTTTTCTACACGGCACCACCTCTTGACAGGCAATGGCAAACCTACGAGAGTAAAAATTGCTATGAAAAGCCTTTCACTTCGCCGTTCGGATTCGGCATTAAACTGTAGGTCCCTTCCATTCATGTACATATATAACACGCACAACATGAGTGGTTGCGAAAAGCTCGGCCTAGACCCTCCATGGGCTGTTGTGCCATTAAAAGTAAGTAAAGTAATCGTCTTGGAACGGTTCGTAATGATACAACACTCCCAATTTCGCTTTCAATTGTTCTGGGCAATTTGAACGGGTCGCGTTTAACTAATGTAACGATACGATTGTCGGTCACTAATGAAGTTTTTTTAGGTGCTCCACGCGTTTCAATAGCTTTTTCTGGCTTAAGAGCATTAGTAACGAAATTCTGAGACCGTCCCATCGATCTGGCAATAAATTTGTAGGTTTTTCCTTTGTCTCGGAGCTGACGAACAAGTCTTCTCTCCTCTCTACTGCAATGAACTCCACGACTTATCTAAAATTATCATTAATTATAATTAAACCTGTATTTAGATCACTTTCATCGAAATCTTACCTTCTGGAACTAAATATCGCTTTAAATTTACTTACTTACTTACTTAACTGGCACTACAACCGATGATCAATCTTGGCCGGCTTTAAATTTATTCACTTTTAATTTTAACCAAAACATACCTATTTTATTGTCCAAATCAATTTGAAGGTTGAACAAATAAACTAGCCGCAATATTTATCGTGAAGAACTTTTGTTGCGGGGATTCCTCCATTTCATTCCAAAACAGTGCCACCAAACTTCCAAATTTGTCTTTTGATTGTAGACCATTCCCCATTAAATTTTTTCGTTCATTTTAAAAATTTTTGGGTTCACACCTATTATTTTGTCCAGATGTGTATGTTTGTGTATAAATGAGTGCTATGTGTATTTGCTCGATTTGCTCAAGCGTAAACTTATTTGAACATTTACACATCAACAACTTTTGGCCAAATGTACTGAAAATGCCAACTTAACGCTCATTAACCTCAAACCACATTTGAACGAGCGAGAGCTATGTACTCACACTCTCTTTTACCTGCACAATACACGCCATTAAATATACATGCATAAACACACACACACATACACAGACATACCCTATATACACACATACACTTATGCATATTCATCAACATTTTTATGCACAAGTGTCGCTTATAAAATATATTACCTTCAAAAGCAACATCAACAACATACAAAGATGTAAGGTAGTAAATTAAAATTGACACCTGGTGCTCGCTGGCTGCTGCTGCTGTGCTGTCGCCAAGTGTTGGCAACTTTATTTTAGTATGTACCATACATTTATGATTTATTCAATGTGTTTGTGTTGTATGCCACACACATACTTTGCAAATTTGCTAATAAGTATAGTAAGTATGTATTATAAATTATTTGCTACGTTTTAATTTTCCAAACTTTTCATATGCCTCTATCTATCTGGATTTTCACTTCCTTTTACCGCTAACTTAACTACTGAAACATATTATTTTCAATTCGCCATAGAAGCAGAGCCTAACCTAACTTTTAACCCTACAGCAAATAAACCTATGCCTTTATGACCATCACTTTCCGAAAGCAAGCAACATCAAAGCCAATAACACGAACTTTACCACCACCATGCATTTTCAAACGTCAAAACTGATTGATTCGATAATCAATTCAAGCGTCGTCCAAAGTGAAAGCCACCTACTTACTCGTACCTACCACAGCCACAATTCACCATTTGTTGGGTTATAGAGTAAGTAGGTGGGTTCAACTTCCGTTTGCTTTGCTGTAGGAAGAACTACACAAAGTTTCACTTCCGAATCAATTCGACAAACACACACACACACACACACACACACACACACACACACATACACAACACACACACACACATACACATACACACACAACACACACACACATACACACGTTTTAGAAGCTCACAGCAGCAACATTTTTATGGCAGGAAACAGGAAAGGCGAATGAGGAAAAAGAAAAGGTTTCAGTTTTTTGCCTGTTTTGTTTTTTTGGTTTAAAAACTTTGCCAATTATCGCATTTTAGTGATGAATATCGGCCAGTGTTGCTGCCATTGTGCTAAAAGGCATGTACGGTTGTATGTGCACGGTTATTCGCAAAATTTTTAAGTTTACTTTTCTTATTTGCATTTGAAAATGTGTGTTTGGGAAATTAGCGCAAATGGAGTGAAAAATTAGATTAAGCATTATGGAGTACCTACAGAAGAGAGAAAATCAGAAAATTATGTTTAATCTTTGATATACAAAACTTAAGAAAAATTGTTAAAAAACTTTTAAACTCAGTTTTTTCGCTTAAAAAATGAGGTAATTGATTTAGCGGTTATTAAAATATGAATAAAATCTTTCAAAAAATTCCTCTACCTTGACTGGTTGTCATTGTGGACTTGAATGAAAAACCGAATATCTCTTTGGCATCACTTTAAGGATTTCCCTTGTATAAGTTTCTGAGCCCTCTCCAGATTATAGTACGTACGAGTATAATGTAAAATATTGATTCCATACTGATACTGTGATATCCAAGAAGGGATTCCTTTTTGGTTACTCTCTTCTTAGAAATAGCTTGTACCATAGAGTGGATGTAAGCGAGAAATGAATGCTGGCCGTTATTATCTCTCGGGTTTAGTCAACGCAACTACTTAGTAGCTTTTGAAACAGCTCACACCCATTTAGCAATCATGAGAAAGGAATTTCCTTACCACATAATGATATATTTCATAATCTGTGTGTGTGTGTGTGTGTGATATACATAAAATTATCTCTAAATATAATCCGAAATACGAATAAATAAATACACATGCTGTACGGTACTTATTCATTAAAACCCACTTTTACTTTTCACAAAAATTCCAATTAAATAATTCTGTGAACGCTGATGCTCTCTTTGTAAAATTCTCCACATCTCGACAGCGTGCACTTGTGACATGAACAACTCAAAATCACCTTCGAAATAAGCATAATTAATTAATGCAGCCGAAGGCTTTAACACTTAGCACACATAATTTCAATTCCTTACATTATGCGACTCACTCTCTCACCAACTGACTGAATGACAAACTCACCGGCTGCCTGGCTGGCTGGCTACCGATGGCCTGAGTGTTAAGTGTGTGTGGGTGTATCAGGGCCGTCGCGTCACTTCGCTATTCTATGGGGGTGTTAGGGCGTTAATGAGAGCGCATTTACATTTACTAGTACACGAGTACACGTGTGTGTGTGTGTTTGAATTTAAGTATGCGCGCCTTTTTGCATAATTTTTGTGTTAATTAAGCTCATTCATTGCATACGCATAGGCGTTTAATCATGCTTCCATCCAACGTCTCGTAACGTTACTTACTTACACACACACTTGCACCTCCTGTTTCCTGCTTTACATGTGTGTATGTATGTGTGTGTGTGTGTGCATGCATATGAGTTTGATATTCAATTGTTGGCTGTTGACTGGTTAGCTTAGACTTCCTCTTATTTTACGGTGGAAGCTTTTCATTTGATTTTCAATTCGGATTAGCTTTCGTTGTAAATGCTGCGGTTGCAATGTTTGCATAGGATTTTAGCGTGCATTCGTTTTACCAGCCCCCCCCTCCCCCCCCCCCTACCCGATCAGCAGCAAATTAAATTCAGCGTTTCTTGGCAACACTTACTTAAAACGCTTTCAAATGCTAATGAAGCAAGTGTGTTATTTATGGTCGCTTGCAAAATTTTACTCACTAAAAAAGTTTTTCAATTAAAATTTTTGATATCGCATAACAAAAGTTTTTGATAAGCTGCAACTACTTTAGGAGACGGACAGTAGGATGGGAATGAGGGATGAACCTTTAAAGAAGCTTTTAAAGCTATTGTGAAGAAATTTGTGTGCAAAGAAGCACGCTCCGTCGACGAGTAACCTGGTAACCCCAGCACGTTGCTTCATTGATGAGCTGCTAGGTCTCAAATAAACTCAAATTTGAAGTGACCACAAACTTAGTTATGCTCCAATCGGGATTTGATCCAATGTTCTTATTAAATTTCTCATGAATATTCATAACCAAGATGTGGCCCCATAGCAGATACTCTGATGAAGTATACAACTTTCCATGGGGGCAGACAAACCTATGTAAGTACATATACCATATTTGAGAGACATATTTCATGCTTCTTCATATTTTAGTATTACGATTTCTTTTTAAATGTTTTTTGGTTGAAGTAAAACTTTTTTAATTCGCTTGTTTATTTTACCCGCAGCAAATATCAAAACAACAATAAGCTTCGAAGAAATTTTTGCAGTGTACTTATATACAAAGTTAAACCTCACTTTATTTCTGTTGCCATAGTACTCAGCTCGCTGGAGTGCTTGTTAATGTTAACCCTCCTTCTGGCTTGTTAAGTTTTATCTATTACACTGAGGCCACATCGCAGGAGTTTTGCAAATTTTGTTTGATATTTTAATCGCGTTATGCAGCGGAAATGAAAGAAAAAAACACAATGGAAAGCTAAGTTCAGGCACGGTCGAACTTTAAAGAAAAATGACTCAGTGCATTAGACGGTAAGTGGGCGTGGTTATTACCCAATCTTAAAAGCTTCTGCAAACTCATTGTATTTGATATTTTCCTTTGGAGATTTCACAAATGGTTTTTCACAACTACAAAAATCAAGTGTAGTAAAATTTAATTTACATAATTTGTTTTAGTATTTCGCTTGTTCAAGAAGAAAAGGTGCTAAGTCCAATTTTTTTACTTTTATAAAATAAAACGTTCCAGCTCTTTTGTTTTACAGGGTGACAATTAATAAGTGTATACAATAGTTTTGAACATAAAAAAATGATTGAAATTAAAAACGAAAATCAGAGTCAGAGTGAAGAAAAAGATATCATAATGCATGAGTAAAAATATAGTCAACCGGTTTCGAAGTGGCCACCCTTGTTACGAATACACAGCTTAAAATAATTGGAAAAATTTTTGGCTAAGGGGGCCGCAGCTCCTCCAACGATAATCGGTCCATTCACGACACAACGACAGTTTCAGGGACAGACCCTGGCGTCTAAAATGGACCATTCGCTGTAATCTATCGGATTGAGCTCCGGCGAATATGGTGGCCATTCTTGAGATGTGACAAAATCTGGGAAATGCACCCTGCACCATTCTTGTATCGCTTTGGCTCTATGTCCTGGCGCAGAGTCTTGCTGGAATGTACAATCATTATCATCAAAGTTCTGTCGGGCCCAGGGGAGTACCACAGCTTCCTGAATTTTACAGCGGTTCTCTCGGTTGATCTTGACTCTTTTTTCCACAAAAATCAATGATGTCTTGCTATTTGCGAAAATCCCACCCCATACCATGACGAATTGCAGATTTTAGCGATGTTAAATGATGGTCCAGGAACCTCTGACCTCTGTTGAGCTTCTGCAATTTTGACGCTCATTCAATTTTCAATTTCCCATTCAATTCCTTCGGCCCGACGTTGAAGTATGAGATATATTTGCTTACATCCGTAAGTAACTTGCCTTTTTGGATCGTTGATTGCTAGTTCATTTTTTGCTATCAGCCGAACTGTTTCACGATTGATGTCAGTTTCGTGAGCTACTTTTCTCATGAAAACCGTTGAATTACGCTGCACCCGCTTTTGAACGATTTTTTGATTTCTAGGTGTATTGAAGATGGGTTTTCTGGCTTTTCCTGGAGGATAACTTTATGACCCTGCTCCTTAAACCGTTTAACTGCATGAGAAACTAACGAACGAGCAATGCGAGGCTGCTGCGCAATCTCGCAATTGCATTTGCCTAGTTGGTGCAATGTTATAATAGCTGACTGATTATTTGACATCGTAAAATAATTAACTAATCTAAATCTAGAACACCCAAAAATACCAAATGTACTCTCGATTACGTAGAATAATACAAGAATGAAGAAATTTACCGAAAAATTACAATACTTCTTATATAGCGCGAAGAAAGTTGTATACACAGTATTAATTGTCACCCTGTAAATTTAAAAAAAATTTAAATATAAGTATTGCCTGTGCACTTATATTGGTGTGGTATATTGGTTAATATAAACCATTTTTTTTTCTTTTTTATGTGCCTTAGCGCGCAAGTTGGAGTTCTTTGGACTTCGAACAGAAGCAAAACAAAATACTTATTTTCTGCAAACGATGTACTATGGTATTTTTAATTTCTTTTTCTTACTGCATCAAAATCTAAATTACATAAAAATTGGACTTAGCGCTTTTTCACTCCAAGCAATGTTACTTTTCCGGATGTCATGTGTATTGGAAGTACAAGGCCTACTTCACCGATTTTCCAAATTTTTTTATTTAACCTCTTCCTGTAGCAAGTTTGCCCCAGTACTGTTCTGATTTATAACACAACTTAGCGGTAAAAAGAATGTACAAAATCCCTTTAAACGGGCTTTTTAAATTATCATTTCATGTATATACTTGCGATGCCTAATTATGGACAATCAAACAATCATCACTCGATCATAACCGGGTGTAGGGTATAAAGACAACCCAACAAACAATTTAGAATTATCTATGTACCTATATGAGAGAGAGAGAGAGAGTTTTCTGCTCTCAGCATAGCATACTTGAATGTCGTAACTATAAAATTATCATAGAAGCAGCAGAGCCACAGAGTGACAAAATCTGACATGTTAACATTGATCACAAAAGCTTTGAGTTTGCAATCATCGCTTTTGATCTGAATCATTCAACAAGCTTTCAACATACATACAGAGATATTAATAGAAATTAGAAATTAAAATTTAAATCATTTTTTTTTGTTACTTCTCAAAAAATCTCTTTTAATATGTATGCAAAGAAGACCATTCGGACAATGGGACTGGAAATCAACCATTTTAAAAAACTTGCTATAAATACGAGGTGTGATCAAAAAATTTCGTGAGTTACGTATGTTCGATTTTAGCATTTTTTTCTGTTATGTTGGTACACATGTCTGTTATATATGTTGGCAATACCAACCATTTTGGATTGTCAGTTTGTTTTTGATAGATAAAAAGGTTAGTCGTGTTTTGGTGTGCTCTTCGATTTTTTACTATTCGAAAAAATGGATCAAAGAAACTGTATTCAGTTTTGTGTAAAAAATGAAATTAAATGCGAAAGGACATTTGAAATGTTGACTGGGGCCTTTGGCCTTTGGCGAGTCTACTATGAGCAGAACACAAGTTCAATTGTGGTATAACCACAACGGTTTAAGGAAGGCCGAGAAGATGTCAATGACGATGCTCGTCCTGGTCGCCCGAGCACGTCAACAACCGATGAAGACATTGACGCAGTGAAGAAAATGATTTTGGATAATCGTCGAATCGTCGAATCACTATCAGAGAGGTTCCTGATGATGTTGGCATATCGTTCGGCTCATGCCAAGCTATTTTTACGGATGTTTTAGGCATGAAACGTGCGGCAGCGAAGGTTCTTCCAAAATTTACGTTGCTTGTGCGTAAGTTTTTGGCCAAACACAAAACCGTTATCATGCCTCAACCACCGTATTCACCGGACTTGGCCCCCGCTGACTTTTTCCTCTTCCCAAAACTGAAGACACCGATGAAAGGAAAGCGTTTTGCTACGATTGAGGAGATAAAAGAAAAATCGAAACAGGAGCGGTTGGCGATACCAAAAAGCGCGTTTCAGAAGTGTTTCGAGGATTGGAAAAAACGCTGGCATAAGTGTATTATATCTGAGGGGGATTACTTTGAAGGGGACAAGATAGTTAGTTGTTGATGAATAAATAAATACTTTTTGAAAAAATAACGGTTTTTTTTGGTCATACCTCGTATACCTAAAAATGTCCGCTGAGAATATCTATTTTCAAACTTGTAAAGAGAAATAAGTTTTCCGAAACAAAAAAAAAAACAAAAATAATAATAATAAATAAGAAAAGCTTATTTTGGAAAATTTTTTTGAGTTCTTTGATTTTTTGAGTATTTCTTTCTCAAACCACAGTAATGATTTTCGTTCACTGGACAGTATTTCCGATCGACTCCGGCTTAAATCCAAAAACTAACAGCTCTGTTCACTATTTTCTCGGGACTTGACACACTGATGTCAATGGTTTTATGTGGTTCTTTTAAATGATCTGCTGGGCTGCAATAAAGAATGGAACAATAATAACAAAAACACCGCCACAACATCAAGCAATGTTGGTGTTTTCTTGTTGCTGTTGCTGCCGTCTGCTTCTTATGTGCAGTGCAAGTTTGCTCACTTAGTGACATACATATGTACTTACATATCACACATAGTATGTATATATATGTACTTATATACTTGTACCTTGATGCTTTCTGTTTCCTTTCCATTTTCTTTATGTTTTGTTTTTGTACAACAAACCGGAAACAGCGCATAATTAAAAATCGCTTTTGTTTGCATGCATGTTTATTTGTTTCATAAATTTTTGTTGTTATTGTTGTTGTTGTTGTTGCTGTGGTTTTGCCACCACTTCGCCTAAGGATATGAAACGCGTTGCTCCTTCTTTTCGTTGTTGCTGTTGTTGTTGTTGTTTGCGAATCTCCTTTTTTTGTTTTTTTCTCCTGCTATGTTTTTCGATTCGCTATTGTATTTCCGGCTGCATGCAAGCGGAAATTGCCGCCATTTAATTCATTACTTGTACCGCTGCTGCCGTCGTTCAACGTTCTCGAATTCGGTGTCGTTGTCGCTGTCGCTGTCGTTGTCGCCGCTATAGTCGCTAGTAGTGGAAAACAAAGTAATTCATGCCTCAATTAAAACGGATTTTCTTTTTTATATTTTTTATTCTCATTTTTTGGAGAAGAAATTATTTTTTTTTGTATTTTCAAGAGAATGATTTTAAATCTTAAACTTTTCATGCTTTAAGTAGGAGAGGACTACAACGATTTCACATCACAAAACCAACATGCAAAATCTTTTCTGCAAAATTTCATTATTTCACTAGAAGTAGCGTCTTCTAGTTCTTCTCTACGCCTCCTTTGTTCGTTACAAAGAAAATGTTAAACTTTACCACATTTCTTAGCAGCGGTTTTGTATCTCTTTAGTAAAATAAAGATAAATCTAAAATAGCAACAATAACGAAAACATAACAACAGCAACGATAATAAGAAGCGAAACTCTAGAAAACCGCAACCAGCAACAGCACCTTCTTTTTTTCAACGCTAGTTGACATGCGGCAAGTATTTTAAAAAGGGAGGAAAGAAAGTATGGAGATGTTGGATCCGCCTTCTACTTTCTGCGGATAAGTGAAACAACAGCAACGAAGTTGTTGAGGCAACGCATACGCATAGATGAATTTGCATTTGGAAGCGCGTTAAAATTAAGAAAATATTATGAAAACATTCTCACACACAACTCACACACAAACAGACACACACACTCGTAAGCATTATACCAAGCCAGAAAGAAACTTTCATTTAGTAGAATGTTACATATATACCATACATACATTTGTATTAATATTGTAGCATACTTCTAGGCAAAGTAACGCTAAGTTAAAGTGTCACATGTTCTGGTGGATTTTGCTCTTGTTAAGCGTACGAGTGCACAATTTGTTGTTATTATGTATATTTGATGTTCACAAAATATTCATTTATATCTACCTACTTTGGTGTTGTTATCTTTTTGCTTCTGCAGTCTTCAGTCTTCGCTTTACACAATTTATTTATTAAATATGCGAGTACATGCAATAGTAACAACAGCAATAGCAATATGAGAGAGACACTCTTATGTAAATACTCTTACTCAACACTCGAAAAGTGTTTTTGAGTAAGTATGAAGTGAAGGTGTTGCCAACCATTATTAAGCCAAGCGTACCATATACGAACGAGTACACACAAGTGCTAAAGTGTTTGCACACTAATACAAAGTGCCTTGAGATCTGAGCTTATTTGATTAAAATCCTTTTAAAAGTTATTTTTATAATAATTTAGTAAACTGCCGTGGGATAAGCCTTCTTAATATCGCACATAAGATTCTATCCAGCGTACTGTGCGAAAAACGGAAGCCCATCGTCAACAAACTGATTGGACCTTATCAGTGTGGCGTCAGGCCTGGTAAATCCACCATCGACCAGAGAGATATTCACACTATGCCAAATTATGGAAAAGACCCGAGAAAAACAGATCGACACCCATCATCTATTCATCGATTATAAAGCCGACCTCAACAGCACGATTAGGGTTCACTTGTAAGCCGCAATGTATGATTTTGGTATCCCTGCAAAGCTCATTCGTCTTTACAAAATGACACTGATTGACACCACCAGCGCAGTGAAAATTGGGACAGACCACTCCGAGCCATTTCATATCAAAAGAAATCGTTCGACTTCTTTAACCTTATGCTAGAGAAAATAATCCGAGCTGCGAACATCGACATCTCTGGCGCTATTTTCTACAAGAGTGTCATGTTCTGGTCCTAATCCAGGTACAGGCCGACCTGGCTGCACTTGGCCTTATCAACTGGTGCACCAGCGAGCGAGCAATTAGTGCACCATTCTCCAATCTGGAAAGGGAGTCTCGTCGAGTGGGTCTAGTGTTGAACGAGGACAAAACAAAATAACTTGTGTCAACAAACAAAGAGTCACGGCGTCTTCTAGGCAAAATGTCACTGTTGACAATTATACTTTTCAATTCGTCAAGGATTTCGTTTACTTAGAATATCAGCATTAATACCAACAATTATGTCAGCCTTGAGATCAAGAAGAGATTAACTCTTGCCAACAGGTGTTACTACGGGCTCAGTAGGTAATTGAAAAGCAGAGCCCTCTCTCGACCGACGAAAATAACGCTCTATAATTCCCTCATCCTTCTCGTCCTAATGTATGGCGCAGACCATCATTGGCAACCAATAATGAAAGGCTGTTAGGAGCGTTTGAGAGGAAGATACTCCGTAATATCTATGGTCCAATATGCGTGGACGATATGTATGGAATAAGATGGAACCAGGAGCTGTACGCCGATACTGACATAGTCATGCGTATAAAAATCCAGCGTTTTCTCTGGCTGGGTCATGTTTAACGAGTGGTTGAAAGCGCTCCGGCTAGAAGGGTGTTTTATTCGAGTCACGGTGGAGGAACATTCAGAAGAGGACGTCTTAATCTCCGTTGGAAAGACAGGTATAGGGCGACCTGACTGCACTTGGCCTTATGAACTGGCGCCAGCACGCGTATAGGAGAGGCGAGTAAGTAAGTAAGTAAGTAATAATTCAGAAATTTCTGATAGTGAGCGTGTTTCTTTATGACTTCGTAAGGTGGATCCGAAACCGAATAAGTCGTTCAGAACCTTTTTTTTACCTAAAGTTCTTTGGCAAAAACGAAATCTTCAACAAATTTAATTTTCGAACGATTTGCATTATCGTTTGTTTTATAAATCTACATCTGATTTCGTTGACCAAATTCTACCACTCAGCCACTCATACTCATCCTTGTTGTTCTTTCATGTTCTTCCACCCACCCAGTTTAACAACTTTCATAATCTTGTTTCCAGCAGCCAGTCTCTATTCAAACTAAACCAATTCACAAAACGATCGCTCAAACCTCTCACAGTAAGACTCTGCAGATAAATTAAGACTCTGTGGATAATAAATTAAGAGAAAGAGAGGGTGCGATAACCCTCTCTTTCTCTGTGAGATAACCCTCTCTTTCTCTCTCTCCCGCTCTCTGTTATTTTTCTTTAAGGCAGAAGCATTAAATTAATAATTTTAAAATAGAGTTGCTTTTTGGAAACATTTTTAAAAATACCCAAGTCTAGTGCCGAAGTCTAGCGGCAATCTTGTCAAATTAGCAATGTTGGTTGGAAGGAAAGGTAGGATTCCTCCAAGGGGTCATATTCACTCTTAACTGACGGTTGATTTTATACGAAGTCAAACCTATCTCCGCTTCCCCTGTAACCTAAGTGTGCCCAGTTAAGTTAACAACCAAGGAAGTTAATAAAAACAATTAAGAATGAAAATAGAGAAAAGGAAAAAGAGAAAGAGAAAGCAACGTAAATTGGGGAGAATTTCATTCAAATTAAATTTCAATGTAGAAAAATGAGCGCCAATGCAAATAATAAACAAGAAGCGGATGTGAGACAGACATGTACCATATTTGATTTGATTTACATTGTTGGAGTGGTTATTGTTGTTTCCCTTACACTAGCGGTTGTTGCTGCCGTTATTGTTGCCTGGTGTTAAGGTAATGTGAAGAAAGGTGTATATAATTTGAATTTGCACAGAAACACACACACACACACATACACTACCAGCAGAAACAAAGAGGAAGAAGAAGAAGAATTTCAAACTTTTAGGCATATTTTAATTTAAGTTGCTTAATGAGACATTCTCATACTCAGGAACAGGCATCTTCTTACATTGGCCACCCCGTTCAAGTATATTACCCCCATCTCTACGCACTGCGATTCCCTCCCACCCACACACACACACACACACACACAATTAACGTGTAAATTTAATCAGCAGCCTAAGGGCGGTCTTAGTTGCGCATTGTTGACTTCATTAAAGTCAACAACATGCAATCGTCGCGCATCTCATTGCCCTTAACGTAAAGCAGAAGGTGCTGCTTCTGTGCGATGTCAGCAACAGCATCTTTTGATATGCAAATTAATACCCGACGAGTAAATATGCGCGCGTAAAATGCAGCGATGTCTTGAGCTTCTTCGTTGCATTCTTTTGCCTTTGCCTCCTTTCTCTGAAGACAAGTCTTGGGAAATATGTACTTTCAGTGTGCATTATGGTAGGCTCAAGAATACATACAAACATACATATGTATGATTGTTTAGGTGTGCGTCTGTGAGTAAGTGAATGAGTGAGTGACAAGCAACGTTGCATTAATTCATATTGTGTGCTGGTGCTGCTGTTGATGTTTATCTGCTTTTCTATGTACGATGGAGGAGAAAATGTTTTTCTTTTATTTTCGTCATAAGCAGACATTCGATTTTCCAAATGCACAGTATTGCCCAAGGCACAAATTAGATGCAAAACTTAGTGCCTACTATACAAAATAAATTGAAAAACAGAAAATTATTTGCCGAGTTTCTAACTGAAATCGATGAAAATATGATATGACATCAAAATATATTGATCAACTTTAGAGAAATGAATAAATTTTAGGACGATTTCATCTTTCCATCACACTGTGGAACAAATATTTCTGTGGGAAAGAAGGGAATCTTTGAATAAATGAAAATTAAAAAAGTTGTGTGCTTCAGTGGCACGCCCCACAGAAGTTTACTTCTTCAGAACGATTGCGTTTAAATGTCTAACGAATTTTGTTTGAAATTTCAAAGTTGACTAGAAACTGATGTGCAGCGCCCTCTATCAATCGCGGATGAACAAAAATGAGGATGCATATTTCTTTACACATAATTTTTCATACGCTCCTTTTGATAGAGGGCGCTGCCCATCATTTATGTTGTATACACATGCATCTGCTTCCTCATTTTCTCCATACTCGTTTGTTATAGGTGCTGCCCATTATATCCGTGACAATTTTCGCTCCGACGATCATCTTTTACCCCTGGCGTAAATATAAAAAACGATTCTAAGGAAGTAAACTTTAAAAGTGCAACAAAATCTGTTTACTATTTAAGGGCAAGTTTTCTGGAGTTTTAATTTTTATGTACTGTAGGTACTTTAGGGACATAAATACTGTTACACACATTTGATGTTATAAAATTAAAAATATTTCATTTTTTTACCAATTTTTTAAAATATATATATTGATATATATTGTATAAAAAAAGCAATTACTTATTTGAAATGCCCGCTTTTGACCTTCACGCACGCCTTAAGTCGCACTGGCCAATCATCAATAGCTGCACGCACCTCGTGCATTGGAAAAGTGCTGACAGCACGATTCAAAGCAGTCTTCAGAGAATCAATGTTCGGGTATCTTTTGTGGCAAACTATGTCCTCTAAAACTGTCCATAATTTATAATCCACAGGGTTCAGATCAGGGCTGCCAGACGGCCGTTCTTCAGAGCAAATGAAAGCTGGCAAATTGTTTTGAAACCAGGTCTGGGTCGTCTCAGCCTTATGGGCTGGCGCAGAATCCTGCTGGGAAGTTCACGGCCGGTTTTGGAACAGTAAATGGTTAAGTGGCTTCACAACAGCTTCCAAAATGGTTTCTTGGTAAACTTTGGCCGAAGTTTTGACCCCTTGTTCGCAGCAGAAATGCAAGTCAGTGACCCTATCGTAAGAAAAACCCCACCAAACCAGGACTGAAGCTGGGTTTTCGACCCGTGGGATCAGTTCAGATGCTTCATAGCTTGTTAAATTTCTCCTGCACGATAAAAATTTTGTCATCCGTAAAAGATGTGCTTCACCAAAAGACGTTTGGATTTTTCTACCCTATTTTTTGCATAAAACAAATATCCGGTGCGACGTTTGAAGGCACCAAGTCCGAAGTCTATTTTAATAATTCGAGACTTTTCCGTGATACTTATCTCACGGGACATAATTTTATGTTTCTATCGGAGCGGATTTCGCTAAATTCTTGATTTGACGGCTTGATGACTTGTGACGTGCGAACTGTACGTAGACGGCCCGACCCGTGGCGTTCTGGATATCTCCAGTCTCTTCAAACAGTTTTATGCACCGATAGATGAACATGCGAGTAATCCCGAGTGGGATCCCGAGTAAAAAAGCTGACGAAATTTTGAATAGAGGTTAGCTCTCATAAACCATGTGGTACTTAATAACAGGGTATGTTCAATCCTACTATTGGAATGGGTGGGTTCAATGTTGTAACAGTATTTATGTCCCTACTAAGTATGTATTATAATTCCCAATCTTAGAAATGATGTATGGTAAAACAACTGAGCAAGTACCCTTACTACGAATAAAGCTCAATCCCAGATAATTAAAGATTACCACAGCCTTTTCCCTTTAGGTCTGCTGTGCTTTTTTAGGTCTTTGAAACCGCATTTTATTGGGCTAATATGGTTAAAAACAGAGCAATATGTTTAAGCCATCACTAACTTTGACGTTGGCTGGGTGTCAACAAAGAACATACAAGCCTATTTACTAGAAACGTCCATATACAACTTAAAGAAAAAAAACAGTCTCACCTGCATTTGAAAAATGAAGGGCTGCTGTTTGTAAGCTCTTTATCATAGCATACTTTTGAGATGAAGTGAATGAGTGAACGAACGAATGAGAAATATAAAATTTTATAGCACCAACAACAGAAAGAGGAAAACAAAAAGAGAATAAAACAATTAAATGAGTGAATTAAAGTGCAACGAAACGTGCAACGTGCAACAACAACGTTCATGGCAACTAAGTACAACAAAAACTTGTGCTTTCATTACCATATTACCTCAAACTGCATTCAGCAACATGAACAAACCGAAGCTTACAACTTTACGAATACAAGTATAAGAAATGCTTAAGAAAATGAATGGATGCTGGAAAGATTTGTGCTGTTGGGAACAATAAGGCATTGAAAAGAGAAGCATTTACTTGTAGAGCGTATGCATATAAAATAGGGACGAGAGCAATGATCGCAGTAACTGTGCTGAAGTCGGCAGCGTCAACACTTAAACAACAAAATATGAAACTTTTTACATAAATGTGAATGCTGGTACTTAAAAAAGGAAGTAAACAAGGCGTTTTTAAAACTTGTTTTCACCAAGACCAATACTTAAAAATATTTTTGTTTGCCAGTCACAACCAATTAAAACCCATTCCAAAATATTTCTTATGGTATTTCAACATTGGTATATTCCAAATTTAATTTGGAATATTATTTTGAAACCCCAACTAGTTGCAGTTGCCTGCCTAAAAATATGCCATAGCAAAATATCGCCGCAATGTGTAGGGTCCACCAACAACAAAATATCGACCAAACATCAAAGAGGGGAATACGTTTTCTGAAATGTTTTCGAACTTTCCCCTCCTTACGGTGTAATCAATTAAAATCTACCTTCAACTTCAGTTCTCAAATATGAGAGTGACATCTTCGAATGTGTAATTAAGATTTCGATTAACGCCACTTTAAACTTTTTCATTAACTGCAGAGGCAAATTGAAAAAAAAAAAACAACAAAAACAAACTCTGCTCAAATCTTTTGCAGGTACTCACTTTCCATTTCCCCAGCGCTGCAGTGTCTGCGTTCTCGTCAACTGAGCGCTTGCGAGATAAGCTAAATTTCTCCTCGCCAAAAATGGCGGAGAAAATGGCTACTCTTTTAAGGTTGACGCAAATGCCAGAGAGAAAAGAGCAATTCATCAACAACAACGACTCAATGCAAATTAAAAGCAAATTCGCAGAATTTTACGCGCTCATTTCACAAAGACGCTTGAAGCTATAAACGACAATAGGCAACATCGAGTTCGATATCTTCAAATTCCCGGAAAATCTCCGCTTTCGCAAATATATTCTTCAAATTTTATTCAGCTTCGATATGTTTTTAAATGCACAACAACAAAATGCGCTTATTCAATATTCGCGTTCACCATTTGAGTTTCCATCGAAATTGTACGCATCGTATCAGGAAAATGGCACAAAATACTTGAAAATCTCGAAAGCAATACCGGAGCAATTGCAAAATCAACTGAATGCCTGCGCAGGAGAGGTGAGTAGAAGCGATAAGATATACTACATTTTATAATTACATAAAAATCTTTTATATCTTTTTTTTTTTTTTTTTTTTTTTTTTAGATTTTTCTTAGTGGCATACCGCCGGAGGTACGCGCCGAACAAATTGCCGAGATTGCCGCAAATTTAGGCGAATTATACATTTTGCGTTTTAAGGTTAACTTTTCGGGAGACTCGCGCGGCTTTGCCTATTTGCAGTACTTAAATCCGAGCCTTATGCAATTGGCGATTGCACGGTGATTATAGACATTTGACAAAAAAACAATCTTCTCAAAACTGTTGGTGTCTTCCTTTCCAGTTTGCCTGCTCTGTTGCGCCAGCACAATCTGACAATGATACGCGTACGTGAATCACGCAACTCATCGAAACTTCTGCTCAAGAAGACCTATCGAATGTCGCCGCAGAGCGTCTACGAGACATTGCGCCAACTCATCTCGTTCGATAAGCTTGTTGGCTACGAAATCTATCCCGGGAACTTCGAGTATCAGATTATTTTCAAGTGCAACGAGGAGGCAGTGCATGCCCGTCGTGAACTTTTACGCACCATTGCGAAATTCGGACGCAATGCTATTGTCGTCTGGGATACCAGCAATGAGGAGTCGTCGTCGTCGTCATCGTCATCATTGCCGTGCGCAAATCATCTGATTCTAACGCAAAGGAAAATTATGTTGCAATCCGGACCATCACCGAGCAAGCAAACAAATCCGCATTGGGGTTTATTTTAAAGCGCAGAACTATCAATTTATCAGGTTCCTTTTATCTCAATCATCGTATCTCCACATAAAACTGTTTATCTTGTATTTTTGTGTTTTTAAAACATGTAGTTAGTTTTTTTTTTTTTGTACTGAAAAGTGTTCCTTTATTATGGATGAACTTTGCCCCATATTCATTATAACTCAAAAACTACAAAATGTTTTCAGTTCTTTTATGTGATTAGAATTATTTTTGGAAATTTTTTTTTTTTTTTTTTGTAATATAAATATATTGATTGTTCTTCTTAGTTTTTATTTATAATGTAAAATATTTTCCGATAATGAATTTTCATCGAAATTTTCCTAGTTTCATAAATGAAGTCCGTAAGTGCCTAACTTTCATTCTATATACAATATATTTCCTTTTAACAATAAAATCGAGAATTTTTGCTATAAAGGAAAATATTAAATTTTTATATTTTAAAAAGTTTTGTAAGCTGGACTCGCATAGTGAATTTTTGTAGCAAACTATGACACTATTACATGAAACGCTCTTCCGATTGAGTTGCTACTTTCGGAAATAGGTGTACGTATCAGTTTTGAAGGTGAAATTTGTCGAATAGGCGTGGCATCAACTATACTATCTTAATACGTCGTTGCTTATATATCTCTGAAATCACTTACAAGACAGAACTGAGATTTGAACAACGGCCCATTTCTTTTTGGGCCGAATCCAAAAAGGAAATGGGTCACATACCATATACTTAAATTTTCATTGTATGATTTCTCAGAAACCATTTATGGTATGACACTAACATTTCGTATGAATTGCGAATTGTTCTATGAATTTCCCCAATTCCTTGTAGTATCCAAATGAGGGAAAAGAAGGTTTTTCAGTGAAATAGGAGATTCTAAGCTTTTCACAATTTTAACTGAAATGACGGGTTTAACCTCCCAAAAGTAGGCAAGATGGGAGTAACTGTCGTATATGGTAACTGCTTAAATGTTCTTTGCTAGCGTTGTCTCAAAACGTTGTTAAGAGAATCTTTGCAACAGTGAAGAAATTCAGATTCTCTATTCAATTTATTTTTTGAACTAGCAATTTTCGGGGTATCCAAATGAGGGAAAAGAAGGTTTTTAAGTGAAAATGAGATACAAATTTTTTTCTTCGCCATTTTAACCGAAAAGACTGGTTTAATCTCCCAAAAGAAGGCAAGATAGGGCAGTTAGGTATAACTAAGTGTTCATTTGCAAGTGTTGTCTCAAAACGTTGTTAAGAGAATCTTAGCAATAGTGCAGAAATTCTGATTCTCTATTCAATTTATTTTCTAAACTTGTGATTTCTGTAAGAACGCTCAAAAACATCAGACAACATTTCCATAAGCTGTAAGTTAATAAATATTTATTATTATTTCTGTATTAACAACTCTTTTAGGAAATCCGCACTTAATAACAATAAGAAAAATATGTGCATACATTTAAGTCAACCTCGTGCTCTCTTCGTCCTACATACGCGTGTCCTCTAAGCTTCCTTGCCTGCGACATTTACACTTCAATACGAGTACAACGAGCAAAGAAGAATCTAAAAGTGCCTGAGGAAAAAAAAAATCACTGCCATTATACACACACAAACATGCTCACGTATATACTTATACATACATATGTTTCAAAGGATTTGCATTAATTTGTTAATTGAAGCGTATGTGACAATATAAGCAGCGTCGCGACAAGCAAGCAAGTCGTTGGTGGTGGTGCTAATACGTTGGCAGCACTAGCAGCTTTGGTAGTTACTTAAATTGTCATTAAAATATCAAATGCTTTCTATTTTTTGCGTCCTTGCGACGCCGACAACAACAAAAGTGTCACTTAAACTCATAGAAGGAAAAGCGTAGATTTAACATGTGCAAGTGTGTGAGGTATTTTATACATGCATACTTACATTAACACGCATACATCCATATGGCATGTAAATATAAACATGTTTCTACAATACACAAGTGCATTTTGTATACCATATACCACATACGAGTATCTGTCAGTATGTATGTATGCACGGGCCGCTTTGAGGTGGAAGGAGTCACCAATTACAAAAGGATTAAAGTGGAAAAAATTATTTGTAGCGATGCTTAAGGTAATGCGTTTAAATGCTGCCTCAAAGAATAGAAGGGAAAGCTGCTTATGCATACGACATGAATAGAAATTATCTTAAAGCCAAAAACGCAATGAAGCAATTTATTTTTCAAACGTTTTCGATATAGCACGTTTGAAAAAAAATCATATTTGTGAGTTCTACGAAGGAGAATGTGTGTGTTCAAAGTTAACAAGATTAAGCTGAAGCCTACTATTTGAAGTTAAGCTTCAAAAATTATTATCTATAAAGATTTCTCGAGGTTGGCTGCTCTCTTTTTGTGGTGCGAGGTAAATTTGTAAAGGTATGGAAAGGACCGATAGCTTTGCTCTGAGTTCTAAATGATAAAGCATTTCTTGGGCAACTTTTGCCTCCAGCAGATTTTTCATTGCAAGCCAAGAGGGGTGGAGGGGTGGTTTCGAATAGAGAATTTATTAATTTTTGATTTTTAACTAAGTATATCGAATCTGGAAGCCCGGGGAAACACTGCGCAGCACACTACCAACTACGCCACGGCGAACACTAACGTTTTAATGTTAACAACCGTCTTTAAAGATTAATGAAACAGATCAGGCAGAACTATAATTTTTAATATTTGCAAAACATACCCAAGGATTGTAAATACACTTTTTTTCAACTTTCAATTCCATGAACAAATTTAGCCATGTCTGATTTTAGTATCCCTGCAAAGCTCATTCGTCTGTGCAAAATGACATTGACCAACACCACCAGCGCAGTGACCTCTCCGCGCCATTTCAGACAAGGTGACTTCCTATCGTGCGACTTCTTTAACCTTATGCTGGAGAAAATAATCCAAGCTGCGAACATCGACATCTCTGGCGCTATTTTCTACAAGAGTGTCATGCTCTGGCCCTAATCCAGGTGCAGGCCGACCTGCCTGCACTTGGCCTTATCAACTGGCGCCAGCGCGCGCATATTAGAAACGACTGGCAAATCTTTATAGGTTGTAGTGCCAGCTAAGTAAGTAAAGTCATGCTTTTGGCATACGCTGATGATATTGACATCATTAGCACCACCGCGCGAGCAGTCTGTCCAGCATACTCCAATCTGGAAAGGGAGTCTCGTCGAGTGGGTCAAGTGGTGAACGAGGACAAAACGAAATACCTTGTGTCAACAAACAAAGAGTTAAAATGCTTCTTGGAAGAAATGTCACTGTTGGCAATTATACATTTCAAATCTTCAAGGATTTCATTTCCCTAGGATCCAGCATTAATATACAATAATGTCAGAAAGGACCCAATAATGAGATTAAGTGGAGATTAACTCTTGCCAACAGTTGTTACTACGGGCTCAGTAGGCAATCAAAAGAGGACGTCCTAATCTCCGTTGGAAAGACCAGGTGCAGGGTGACCTGACTGCACTTGGCCTTATCAACTGGCGCCAGTGCGCGCATATTAGAGGCAACTGGCGAAGCTTTATTGACTGGCGGCCAAGACCGATCATCGGTTGTAGTGCCAACAGCTACTTTTACTTTTAATGGCACAACAGCCCATTGAGGGCCTAGGCCGAGCTTTTCGCATCCACTCATGTTGTGCGTATTATATTTGTACATGAATGAAAGGGATCTACAGTTTAATGCCGAATCCAAACGGCGAAGTTAATAGCAATTTTTATTCTTGTAGGTTTGCCATTGCCTGCCAAGAGGTGGTGCCGTGTAGAAAAATAATTTTTTATACTTTTTGATTTTGCCTGTGCCGAGATTTGAACCCCGGACACTCTGCGCAGCAGTCCAACGCATTACCACTGCGCCACAGCGACCACAGCTAAGTAAGTAGTAAATTTGGTATTTGGTAACTGTTGTAAATTCGATCAGAACGAATATAAATTTCAAAAAATTTATTTCAACAGCATTTCGTTCTGCCCCACTAGTCACATTACTGCTACCACCCCAGCTGCTATCCCAATACTCTATTAAGTACAGATTAAGGGAGCAAAGAGCTTAATAAATTAATTTTCGATTTTCAACTACAGATTTTAGTTACTGTTACTTTTCTTTTCCTGTGACAAAATTTAGATCTACGCAATAGCCAACCAACAGAGAGCAGTTGAAAATCGTCAGCCAAATGTAAAAGTGAGTCCAAACAAATTTCCTTATCGCTAGCGTGAAAAGCAAATTAAATTTTTTTTGGTAAGCTGCAAATAACCATCGTTTAACGGATCTAATCGCCATGGTTGAATAATTTGGTATTTCAATGTGTTGGTGCGGCATTTTCGCTATTTGTACTTTCTGGCGGCTAGCGATATTTATGTGGCGAACCCGCCTGTGAAAGTAGAAAATTCAAGCATTAAATAAGTCATCATGTAAAACTAATGCAAAGCAAAAAAACTTTGTAGAAATTCTTGAAGCTTTTTTTCTTTTACACGGTTTTAAAGCAGCTACTCCCAACGTCAATGGATGCAATTTGTGCGATGGTGTTGCGTACGCGTGAAAGCTTTTTTATTGATATTTCGGCAAACAGTACGTTTCAAAAGTAATTGTACACATGTTAAGAGGAAAGCATTAGTAGAAAGCATCAATGATATATCCATTTCACTTTCGTAGTTTTTAATGCGAATGACATCAGAACCAGGGTGATCGGTTATACTATGTCGGTATTTACTTAATAATATTTTCATTGTAGAAAATGCTGACTCACAATTATACGCAGACCCGAACATAGAATATAATTTATATACTCATGTATTTTTAAGATTAGGATACTTTTTATCTCTTATTTGCTTCCAAGCATTTTCACCAGTTTTTGAGGGAATTATCTCATTCGTCCTAATTATTACTGAAGCTTAATTTTTAGTTATTGTATGTTACGTGCAAATCTATGCTATTTTTTATAACATCAAAATCCTTAAATCTGAGAATAAGTAAAATATTGTAAAAGAGTTTCTAAAGTGATTGAATATTCTTCAAGTTTGTTAAATTCTGTATGTTCATGAAATATTTGTGGAAAGTTTTTGTAAGTTATATCATTATATAGATATATTATTATTTTTAATTTCGTTCAATAATATTTGAGTTTTTTTATGTTTCGTCTTAACAATTTTTTTTTTTATTTTTACCCTGAAGCAGTAGGTTTAATTCGTTAATTAATTGTGTGATATCACACAAATAAGAAAAAAAAAATTGTTTAGACGAAACATAAAAAAAACTCAAAACTCATTTCTGATATCACACAAAAAACTCAAATCAAAATTAAAATCATAAAGTAAATTTTTCGAAGTCTGGATTCATATTTTGTTAATAAAAAATTATTACTTCTCTTCTTAATTTAAATAATCTTTGCAGGCATTTCCCTCTACTAAGCTAACGTACTTCAGTATATAAATGTAAATGCCCGAGGTCAGCGTCAAGTTCGTTAAGAAGGGATTTAAACTTCCTGTGGCTGAGAGTTTTATAGCCACCCTTTATTTTATTAAGAATTTTTACTGCAATGTCCATTGCATTATTTAAACACAATTCTTTCACAAAAGTTGCTTGTTGGTTAATAATGCAATGGGCTGTTGGCATATTTATGTTTTTGTTTAATAAAAAACCTACAAACCTACTTTTTAAGTACGTACCAAGCATAACCTTCGCGCCGTCTGTGCATATTGAACTTAATTTGTTGATATCAATATGACCAAATAATTACGATTCTAATGGCTCCAATAATTAAAACAAAAAAACAAAATGTCATCATCAAAAGTGTAACAGCGCTTAGAAAGCGCAAGGGAAAAAATAAAAGTAGCCTTTTCGACATTAAATTTGTGGTTACGCTTCAAATTTCATTGGCATACCCCAACGTTATTTGGCGTAAATAAAAACTAACCTACCCAATCGTTGTTAAACATTTGTAGCGTACTGTATATTGCTTCAGATTTCCGTAGACCACTCGCATGAAGTCTGTGTAACAACTGATCAACAGCCGCCGAACAAAACCGATTGGAAGCTTTGCCTGATTGCTTTCGAGCATGACACGATCTGTCGTGTATGTGTAAAAGCACACAAGCTCCAAATGAGTACATGTGAAAGCACACAAGCTGCGAACTATGGGTTGGGTTTAAGTTGTTTTAAAGTGTTTTAGTACGATTTTTATATATGAGTAATTTTTCTCTCATGCTACATTTTTCTCAATACACATACCAAAAATATATGTATTTACTTTTAATGGCACAACAGCCCATGGAGGGCCTAGGCTGAGCTTTTCGCATCCACTCAGTTTAATGCCGAATCCGAATGGCGAAGTGAAATGCCTTTCATAGCTATTATTACTCTTGTAGGTTTGCCGTTGCCTGCCAAGAGGTGGTGCCGTGTAGAAAAATTATTTTTCCTACTTTTGTTTTTTTGATTTTGCCTGTGCCGAGATTCGAACCCCGGACACTCTGCGTAGCAGTCCAACGCACTACCACTACGCCACAGCGACCACTATGTGTAGTGTATGGTATATGTATGGTATGTACAATATGTGTGTATACATCATTATACCATATGTATGTAGTATGTATTTATTTTATGTACTTACATAAATGCTCAGTAAACACAGTACATGCATAGTATGTATGCTTGAACACTTTGCGGCATAAAAATATCCATTAAATTTTTAAGTCCTTAAGGCATTAATAAAAATTGTTAGTTTTTGTATGTACATTGTAGCTGTTGTTGTTGTTGATGTTTTTAGAAAATTTTAAGCATTTTAAATAAAGAAAGAAAAAACAACTTTTGTGTCCTGTATTTTTGTTGCTCCCAAAAGGCGACTACAAACATACAAACATTGTACTCGTATATACGAGAAGAGGAACGAATGTAAGGGCCACAAGCTTGAGATTGTTACTGTACAGTAGAATGGTAGATTAAAAGACCGAAAAACTTAGAGAAAGAGAGAGAGTGATAGAAAGAGGGAGAAGAATAAATGTTATGTTAACTTTGCTTTGGTCCTACGAGAACCATGTGATTTCTCTCTCTCTCTCTGTGTGTGTGTGTGTGTGTGTGTGTGTAGCCGTGTTCATGTATACATGCATTTGTAATGTTTGTATGTGTACTCGTATGTATGGATGTTTATTACATATTACACATTAAATAAATTTAGTATTACATACATTTATTTATTGTTGTTACGTTTTCTGCTGCTTGTTCTTGTGATATTTTATTATTTTTATGTTTGTTTTTGTTGTTGTTATTTTCTTTTTATTCCTCATTGGCGAGTCGCTTGTTGTTTGCGAACGGTTTTTATATTAACAATAAAATGACATTTTATGGTACACTCTCTTATTTGCAGTTTTGGTAACACCACCAACAACATCACCGTCACCGTCAAAGTTACCAAACAACGTTAGAACTCTAGAATGAAGCAGGAGGTTCAAATTTTTGAACATTTGTGGACAGCAATTTTTAATGAAAAAAGTTTCTTTTTCTAATTCGAGTTGTTAAAAAAATTGTATTTCCCTTTTCACGCTCTTGTGTTATGGATCTGTAACCTTCTCTTCTTGTTATTGGTTGTGCCATGTACCAAAAAATATTACACAATTTATTTTGATTTAAACTTTGCATATTCAACGATGATGTATTTTATAAGTGGAATCATTAAAAAAAAACACACACACACAAAACCAATTTCTTCATTTAATCCTAATTTGCGCTTTGTGTGTGTTTTCTAGCTTAAAAAAAAATAACTCTGTACTCCCTTCACTTTTCTGTTTGGCCTTTTCACAATACTCTTTTTATTTTCAGTTCAACTTAATTAAGAAGTTTACCAATTAATTTTTATGCTACGAATCGTATGGAAAACTTGGCAATGCAAAGTTGTTAGCAAACTTACTTACTTACATACGAACACAGCTTCTTAACTATGCCGAGCAACTTGAGTAACTTTAACAGCATTTTGCTGTTAATGGTCTGTGAGATTTGCTATTGACAGCATTAACCCTCATTTGCCATAACACATTTTTTATTGTTTAAATCATAATTTTAGCTTTTAATGCTAAGTTAAAATGACCAGTTCCTCTAAGCTTCAATGGTTCAAAATGGTTTAAATAACCCTGTAAAACGCTTTTGTTTCTTAGACCGGGTATGGTAAATCTTATACGTTTTACGATGCTGTATCATCATAGTTTTCGAGAAAGAGAACAAAAATAAAAAAAAATTGTATGCGTCAGTGTGACGTTCTACAGAAGTTTACTTCTTCAGAACGTTTGCGTTTTCAGGTTAGTTTTAATAATCTTGTACAAACCAGAATCTATCGCAGACATTACAGGCGATGCCGAACGAATTTTTAACGAACATGATTTTAACTTAATTTTGATAGTTTGCACTTCCAATGCCATGCAACGCACGCCCTCTTTGCAAAATCATCATCTCCATCAAAATATTCGTACTCAAAGCATGCGAATTTATTTGCTACATCATTATAATTAGAGAACTAGCGAATGTTATAAGGTTGACTAGAAACTTGGCAAATCTCGGGTATGTTTTGTTGTGCTTATTCAAGTTGTGTTCTTCCCAGAGGGAAGATTTTCAATAAAATTTCCAAGTAAATACTCTGCCCTTCTCATTTGTTGAGAAGCTGGGAATTCGGCCACCTTGCCAGGTGCTGTATTTAAAATCTGAGGACCTTCATCGGGACTCAATGAGATGAGTGTTGGATGCAATTATTGGCTCTAATGAACTCTTTTGCCATTCATGCTGCCTCTCCGCATTAGTCTTTGCGAGTTGTTTTTCAATGAAATTCGAATTCTGTTGTGCTTGTGAAGTCTACCCTCTCGCGATTCCTCGGTGCTGATTTTTGAGTTTCTTTTCACGATAGCAGGATCTGAATTTTGTTGAGCTTCCATTTTTCTACGAAGTCTACATTCTCACTGTCTCTTGCGATTGTTTTTCTCAGCCTATACTTGCTCATTCTTTCAGCTCTTGAAATTTATAACGTTTTGACAAACGTTTTTGTTTAACATGTAAAATTTTTAACGATTTTTATTTAAAAATTCAAATTTTAATTGAAACTGATGGGCTTTGCCGTCTATCAATCGATAAAGGAAAAGAGAACTCCTTTATCGACTGATAGATGCCATCATTTATGTGTATTTACACATGCATCCTCATTTTTTTCTTACTTGATGATAGAGGGCGCTACCCATCATTTCCGTGACAATTTCCGCTTTGCCACGATCATCTTTCACCCCCTCGTAAATAAAGAAATTATTCTAAAGAAGAAAACTTGAATAAACTTAAAAAAAATAAACAATTTCTACGCGGTTGAAGAAATATAACAATAAAAAAGCTTTTTTTGTGGTACAATGTAATTCAAAATTATCAGATTACAATACTTTGCTAAAAGGCCGACATACTTATTTAGAAAGTTATGCGGGAAATCAACAAATGTACAAATTTATACAGCGGGTAAATAATAACATCAGAGAGGTTAACGCTTCATATATTTACTTTAATAAGTACTATAATTATTATTAAAGTCAATATATGACAATAAAGTATTGAAATGAAAGAATGTGATGAAGCACTTTGTTGCCAATTTGATACTGGTCGCACTTCATTTAATGCCTTTATTTTGATAAAAATTATCTGAAGAAAAGTTACTGAATACATTTGGCGATAATTAGCATTTCTTGACAATTATCGACAAAATTGCCAACCCTAAAGCCCTGTGGATTAACACGAGGGGAAGACACCATGATAGACTCCATGCTTACTTGACCGATTTTCACCCTGTGAGTGGCGCCTAATTATGGACATTACAAGGAACCCTTACTCCACTAAAACTAATATTTTGTCGTATACCGAGACCCAGCAGAGTTCATTGTTTTAATTCAATGGAGCAGTAAGTGTTCCAATATTCACCGATTTTCTTTTGCAGGAAAATTAGTAACCTAAAGAATTAAAATTAAAAAATTTGAAGCAAAAGAATATATGAAGCGAAGTTACTAGTATGTTGAAATAGAGTATACCCTTTGTACAAGGTGTGGCAAAAGTAATGTCATTATTAGTTTACAATAAGCAATGGAGCAATAAACATTTTGGGCAACGATGGAGATTTTGAAACACCAATCAATTTCCGGGTCCTCTGATCTCCCGTTTTGGCGATTTGATCTGACGGCGCCAGCCTTCTTACTTTAAGGTTTGGTGTTTACCACAACAAAACCACAAGTCTTGAAAGCCAACATTGAAGAAGAAATCAGATGTTTTGCGAGCAACAATTCAAAATGCCGTAAAACGAACACAAATGTGCATCAACTCAGGCGGTAGCCATTTGACCCATATAATTTTTTCAAGTTAATCTCATCAATTTTACACCTTCAAATAAACTTTTTAATTTCGAATAAAATAACAGCCAATTCACATTATGGCATTACCAGCCTAGGGCCTAACTTTTCACAGGCAATTTTTACTCTTGTATATTTGCCATTGCCTGGAAAGAGGTGGTGCTATGTAGAAAAATATTTTTTTCTACTTTTTGATATTGCCTGTGCCGAGATTCGAACCCCGGAGACTCTGCGTAATAGTCCAACGTACTACCACTACGCCATAGTGACCTTCTATATTGATACAATACTATATGGTAAATAATATACTTACCTATATACTCCGCTTAACAGCTTGCGAAAAAAAATCACAAACCACTATCTAATGATTTCATTTCCTTAACATTTTTCAATTTAGGTACCGTATACTCCGGTTAACTACATATCTCTCTCACTGTAATTGCCTCATTTCGATGAAATGAGTTCGTTATGGTAGCTTCACAATAAAATTATTCTTTTCGTATAATTGCTTACTTTATTTCTAATGACACGAAGCATGTTGCATATTTGCGAAGCATGTTTTCATTGTTTCAGAATGAGATCATGCTCCAATTGTAGAAAAAACATACAAAATAATTTTAAGTCTACCATTAAGTTAAAACAAAAATTCAATGGTTATATCGTACGGACAAATATGATTTACATTACCATTTCCAATTTTGGGCTGCATTGGAAGTTATTGCCGCCCCTCTGTCTTTGTAATGTCAGTCAATGGCTGCTGTCGCCAGACTCAACTGTTGAGTGGATCACTAAGCGATAAGTTCCTGTTCGGAGTCGAAAAAGAGCCAAAATAGCGCACGCATGTGACAGCTGCCAAATTCACGTTGTGTTTTATTGGAAAATTGCATGGAGGGCCTATGCCGAACTTTATGCAACCACTCGTGTTGTGCGTGTTATATTTCTACATCAAATACAATACAAGAGTAGAGTAGCTTTTCATTTTAACATTCACACAGTACAGGATCAACGAACACGCGGGAAGAGGAGAATGTTGTGAATGTTAATGTACGCTCTCACTCAAGCGACCATACGAACAAAGCGTTCTTTTCGTTTCACACATTTGCTAAATACGCATTTCGTTCGTCGTGCATCTCGAACTTTCTCGAATGATTCTGTACGGTATATAACAGTATTGCTGTTAGAATAGAAGCTACCAATATATTCAAATAAACTAGCATTGTTTCGTGTGTTATCCCTAACGTGTAATCGAATTTCGATCACTGGACTTTACGACTAGTATATAAGTAATAAACGCAACATGAATGGATGCGATAAAGATCGGCCTAGGAGCTCGGCCTTCAAGAAGAAGAAGAAAGTAGTTGCGTTCATTATCAGTTTTTAATTTTATCATTAGTCAAAGCCGATGTTGAGTTAGGTATGCGATGCAGCAACAGTTCTGAACGAAATGAGTTTTATTCAACTGTTGACCATAGGCAGTCACAGCCAAATTTTCGATTCATAATAAGAATATAAAAACATATTGCAAAAAAAAAACAAGGCGTTCAACAATGAATTTGCAAAAGCATGGCACACAACTGCTTACGGTGACTTTTGAAATCCCATATAAATCTGCTAATCCCTGGTATTGAATATCGTTACCCAGCCATTTTCCATTGAACTAAAAAAAATGAAGTTTAATATCGGCTTGTACACTTTTACTCACCGTCACTGAACTGTGAAACTCATTTTGAATTAATTTATTTCAACTTTTTGTTAACAATATTGAAAATATCTGGTATGTAAGTAGTATTGACATTTAATCTGTATAAAATTAATCCCTTATTGAAAAGTAAGCGGATACTGTAGCTCGTAGAACATTGTAGCAGAACCAGTATGTTCTAAAGCCATATTCACCAATTGGCATTGGTAGTCGCTTCAAAATTGAAAATACTTTACCTTGTGATAATTTCTCCATAATTATATCGTGCTGCATTGGTGAAAAATAGAAGAGAAAAGAAGGTATATTGAATATATAGGCACCGAACAAAACACACTTACATCGTAGGGACATGAATGGTTCAAATTTGTGTTTTCTATCAGAAAACTATAGAAAAAATTGTGTAGAGGGTTTTTACGTTCTCGCAAAAATTTACAACCATCCAGAGAAAAGTCATACAAAAATGGTTTCCAACCACTTGCCCTTTTTACCAATTCCATCCGAACCTAGGGGAATGATAACATTATTACATACATATTCTGAAAATCAATTTGCTACACGGTAGACAGGTATTTACATACAATGGCATTTGTAATTGGTCGTTGTAGTATTTTCACTCTGACCGATATATATTTATAGGTCCGATTTATAGATTTCAAATGACAATTTTCCATACGCGAAAAGTTCAGATCATTTGAAGTGCATTTAAAGTTTGTAAACTCAAATTTAACAGCATCAGCCTAAGAAATATTATGAAAATGTCAGATAAAAATGTATTTTACTAGTACATATTTGCCATACATAATACATATAATTTACCATATACGAGTACTTACATAAAGTGAAAAATTGTTTACCAAACATAATGCACAAAAGAGTCTCAACAAAATTCTTGGCAATGTTGGCATTCTTAATAACATTTATAAACCGAAGGACTCTTACTCACTTGCAGCAAACTATTCCGTTTTTAGCGAAGAAAAAACCGAAAACCGAAAACCGAAACCAAAAGTGGAGCGCAGTTACTGCAAACACCGTCTGTACGAGTATGCACTAAAGAGAGTAATTCAATCACCGCAAAAAGCAGTCCAAAAAATATTTACAATGAAAAACCTATGAAACCTATGCTTTAAACGGTTTGCAATTATATTACTTAGATTTTTTATTCTGATCGTTTGTTCGTAGATTGACATCGATGCTGATTTAACTACTTGGAACATAATGCATATGAAATTAAAAAAAAAATATTTCAACTCTTTGTCAATGAAATGTGTATAAATTGTTAGTGCCTAATAAAACTAAATAAATGATCAGCAAATTCATTGGCTTTAACTTTAATATAACTTTTCGCTTGCAATACAAGGTGTGGCAAAAGTAATGCCATAATGTGAATTGGCTCCCATACTGTTAGAAAGGACAAAAATTGGGGTCTGTTTTCACGGAAAGTTTATAAAGGTGTAAAATTGATGGTATTAAGTGGAAAAAAATTATATTGGCTCAAATGACAACCTCCTGAGTTGATGCACATTTGTGCTAGTTTTACTACATTTTGGCTACTTCAATGTTGACTTTCAGAACTTGCAAGTCTTGTAGCTTGCTGTTGTAAATGAGCGATTTCATAAAACCCCACAGGGAGCATTCTGGTGCCGCCAGTTCTGACGATCACGCGCTCCGGAAATTGGTATTTCAAAATCTCCTTTTTGAACACAGGCTCTCCATGCTTTACGAGTGATCCTAGAAAGTTAAAATGTAATACCGACCTCCATTATCTTACACTCTCCAAGGAATTTATTATTTATTTACTGTCTTTAGCAAGTTGCAGCTACTTAAGTTATAAAAATTATATCATAACATAATACATTATGATCATGAAAACATGTTTCTAGAGTCGAATTAAGTGCGACTTTGTTCGGTTTTTGGGCTATAACTTTTAAAGGCTAAGGAATTTCTACTTACTGTCTTTAGCAAGTTGTAGCTAATATATTTACGCACAACTTTTTAATACATAAAGTATCGAGAAAACACATATAGATGGTGTTTTGCTTCTAGGGCTAAGGAATTTCTGCTTTCCTAATAACGCAAGGATACTAGCTACAACTTGCTAAAGACAGTAAGTAGAAATTGCCAAGCCTTTAAAAGTTATAGGCCAAAAACTTCTATAGTAATTCTGGAGTTAATTGTTCCTGCCGTAATGAATGCCTTGCTCCGTAGACCGCAGTTGCAAATAGCTTGTCACATCTTGAAGCGTTTTGGAAATTTGGTATATTGTACTTCAGAGTATTTTCTGAGTGTTTCATCCCTTTTCTTGGTTGTGAAATGGGCGTTCCCAGGCAACTGGTTGAAGTCCTCCTTACAGTAGGTCTCATCAGCGAGAATCACGCAATCGAATTTGGTTAGGTAATTGTCATACAGCTTTCGGGCACGCGGCTTGGTTATTTTTTCCTTTGCTTCCGACCGGTCAGGTACTTTCTGCTGTTTGTAGGCCCTTAATACTTGGCTGTAGCTACAACATCTCGAATCGACCTCGTGTGATTAGCCCGATATGTACTAACAACCTTTTTCAACACTTCTGGGTTATTCGGACCCTTTTTTTCTGCCTGGCACTTCGGTTCTGCAGATGGAGTTTCCCGCGTTGTAGTTGTTTATAACGTTATAAACCATCGCTAAACTCACTGTGCTTTCCCTTAGTCTTGACTTCGTCTTATCAGTCAAGTTGATGTCCAGTTTTAATTTGTGGCGCTGTTCTGGTTGGCTCGACATGTTGACTTAAGTAAATCAAAGATGAAAATGACTAATAAGTATAGAAAAAACTGAACTATTTATAGATACTTTCACTTGAAGATATCGGAGTCCTAACTCTCGACAATTGATTATAAAGGATACGCATTCTACAATTTTTCTGGTTTCACACCTTAGTGGAAAGAAAGCACAAAGTATAAAACTTTTCTGAATCCCAAATGATTTTGTGATGAAATATTTTTCTATTAAAATATTAAACTGGTTTTTATGTTAATTCTTCGGTTGAGAAGGAGGAAAGGCAGATAACAAATTGAACAATTAAATTAAGATCAAACCACGTAGATTTGATTTCGTTTAATTTTTCGTTTTTCCTTTATGTTTTCCATACACATCATGTATTGGTAACCGTAACTGTAAAAACGCAAAGGTGTTGACACAATGTTAGATGGGATGATGAACTGCAAATCGCTTTCCAGTAGCAGCAATCCACTTTTGCCCAGAGTAAGTAATAGTAAAAAAAATAATCTATAGGAGGGGGCTCGTAACGCCCACCTGCGCTCACATTGAATGCCAATGATATTACTATCGTATACTAAAGAATATAATGCCATAAGGCAAAGGAACGCAATGAATGCTTCCAACTTCTTTTAAAGGTTTTGTTGAGGTTTGAGTGCTACACCCAAGAATTTCTTATGCCATTTTTTTCTCTTTGTTGATACGAACGGAATTCAATTATGAATCCTTATGAATTATTTCTACATCTTTTTTTCATATTTTTTCTTATCGATTTTTTGTGTGTAAAAAGAACGAGAAAAGTTTTCTTGGAATTATTTTGTCCTCTGTCTCTTTCGCTCTTTTTGCAATTAAGTTATACATGTGTGTGTGTTTTTGTGTGTGTGGGAGAGAAAAAGAAGAGTCAGAGCAATGAACTCATCTACATTACACATATTTTGAGTTTATTTTATATTTATTAATGTATAATGAAAATTAAGTTTTCGTTTAGTAAACTATAACATTCACAAATCCATAGACAAACAACAGCGGAAAAACGCACCCAGCATTGTTGAAATCACCGACCATTGCGATCCAGCGACCTGTTGCAAACGAGCAGCAAAGGATATTACTTGTTCAACGGAAGCGGAAGCACTTTCAAATGCTTTAAGTGAGCGGAGGAATGAAATGAAAAATACTTTACATCATATTTGTTGTTATATTGGAAAGCATAACAACAACAAACCGGAAGGAAAAAGTGCTATAAAAGCGAATAAAATTTCTACTACGACCAGTTTTCAAAAAATGGATGCAACAGGAAATGATGATGTAAAAGATGAAAAAGCAACAAACAACTTGAAGCAAAAAATGAAATTGAATTTGCTAACAATAAATGTACCATAAATGCAAATAATGCATTAGGGTTGCCATCTAGCATTAAATTGTCTGCCTAAGTGTAAGTGTAAGAAATTACTTACACACTCACTTACAACTCAAACAAGTTGAAGCCAAGCTCTCATTTTATTCCCGAAAATATTAATATTTTAAATACTTAGCTCTATCTTCACACCAACAAACTTCAGCATAGTATATTCAATTCAGAATATCCTCAAACTCGATAAATAAGAAAGAAAAAAAATAGTGCTATTAAGCGAGTAAAGTACGAGCTAAATAACAAACACAAAATATGTTGCCACCCACTGATCTGAAATACTACTACTACTACCACAAATGATACTACTCTTTTTTGTTGTACATACATATTTGATGCTTCTCACTAAATGATTACAAACTTAAAAAAGAAAGTATCCTTGAGGAAGTCATTTGTTGGCACTAAAACTACTCCTGCTACTGTAACTATTTCACTACTTAGTAACTTTTTTTGTACACTACTCTCGAATTGCGAAGGTACATACTAGTGTGTATACATAGTTCAAGCGAATGCATGTGTATGAGTAAGTATGCATGCATGTAGTTCCACCTACATACATTTGCCAATGATATGAACGTATCATTCGTACTCAAGCGCATCCAAATAAATATTTATACTAAAAGTTTGTATGTGACTCTGTATAAAAATAGGTCGTAAATAACATTGAGCGACAGGGAAGCAAAAAATAGTAGAAAGGACGTGAGCAAAGAGAAAGAGAGGTAGAGGTAGATATAAAAAGAGTGTGATTATGTACATATGCAAAACAAAAAAGGAAATAGGCACTTTACACAAAACTTAGTAAAAAATAAGTAACTAAGCAGAAAGGAAGTAAGGTATGTATAGGTATATGCATCTGCTCGTGAAAGACTGGAATGAATCTAGGTCAACGTAAAAAAATTGGCATAACCTAAAAATAAATATTTATAAAAAAGAGGTAACAGGTACCACATACTTATACATACTTAGAGTATCTAAATTAATAAATTGAGAGTTTTTGAAAAAATATTTTGTTTTCACAGTTTATACATTATATGTTCATCATATGTTCTTGTTTCCCTACAATTTTTTTGTCTACAACATTCAGCTTAATTAAAATTAATTAACAGCGTACATCTACTATTGAATGCATGCATATTTTTCCCTTTATTTTTTTATTTTTGGCAATTTTTTTTGTTATTCGCGAGATTCGAGGAATTCTCCGCTTTTTCTGGTTTTTATTTAAATTGCAGCAACATATTGCAGTATGCTGTGGCATAATAAAAGTTTTCAGAAACAAAAATGCTCACGATCCAAAATAATTGCATTTTTTCACATACTAACACACAAACGAGGAGCTGTGCGAGTACTTCTCTTGTATACTGTACGTATTGTAGTTTTTAGTTTTGACCATACTAGCTTGCTAATGTGCCAGTATATGCTTTTTA
This sequence comes from Palloptera scutellata, assembly GCA_958295655.1. Lineage (NCBI taxonomy): Eukaryota > Metazoa > Arthropoda > Insecta > Diptera > Pallopteridae > Palloptera > Palloptera scutellata. Next base: position 27,478,061 of record OY282449.1, on the reverse strand, counting down.
TTTTACTCTACAATCAAGTTTTAGTAGCGCGATTTCCGTTTTTTTTGTTTTGTTTTGTTTTTTTACGTTTTGGTTGCTTGTAAATTTACGAGTATTACAACCGCAAATAAAATGGAAAATATATTTTTATTTTGTCATTTATTTCTCGAATTTTTCTGGTTATGCAATAAAAATTAATTTTGTGCAAAAACAAAAGGAAGAAAAATTCACAATAATTGGTTAAATGGTTAAATGGTACACCAAATTGTGACCGCTTACTAAATTGCGGAGCTAAATTAAGGGCCAAATGATCTACATACGTACCTATCGGCTACCTCTATTCTTCTTCAATCACGTAAATCCATTTTGGACGGAATTGACATTTTCTGCTTATATTGTATGGTACATATAAAATCTCCTAGGAATCCAGATAGAAAAAAGTTCCCAGCGAGTTTATATATTTTAGAGCCAGTTCTTCAACCTTTTATCTCCCATTTAACACTAAAGTTTATCAAAAGAATATTAAAACTTTTCGTTTTCTTCAACTTTTGTACTTTTGGAGATATGTACGTGGTTGAGGAATAGAGGTAGCGAACATCTATATCATTGAATATATGAGCTCCTCTCTCTCGCACAAGTCTAACTTCAACTTAAGACAGACAGATCTATTAAATCAAATTATCTTAAAATAACATGAAATGTAAAAAGGGAGTTCTGCAAATGTAGGATTCATAAAAATATCTAATTACTAAAAGGGCGCAACTCTCCCAATAATTTTAAACAACGATAGGATGAAAAACTGAATATTTCCAAACGACTGGAGTTGTTTAATTCTAATTTTTACGTAGATATGGTATAAAATGGCCATTTTATAAAGGGGGAATTTTGAAAGTATAAATCATTTAATTTGTCTTTCTTCTTCTTATTTGCTATTTTGCAGACGAGAGCAATTTTACATTATAATAAATAAGAGTTGGAGAGTAGAATTATTAAAAAAAATCAGGTGAGAAAAAAGAATTGATAATTACAATAATGAAAAAACTTCATTAAATCAATGAAACCCTCGTTGAGTTAATGAATATGTACATTACAATTTATGAACGCCTTGCGGTGGTTGGCAGTGCGCTGGCCTGCTACGCAAAGTGTCCCGGATTCAAATCTCGGCACAGGCAAAATCAAAAAGTAGAAAATACTTTTCAAGACAGCATCACCCCTTGCCAGTTAAAATTGCCTATGAAAAACAAGCACTTCGCCGTTCAGACTCTGAAACTTAAGCAAATGATTCGAATACATTTTAATGAATTCGTACGTTAATCGTTAATGTATATATTCATTGATTGTGCCTAATAACTGTTGCTACCTATAGTATAATTGTACTTGATAGCTTCTTTAGGTTAGGATTTCGATTCGCGTCGTGAACTGGAGAATAATTTATTGATTTATTTCTTTTTTTGTATCATAAAACTTCTTATATTCTTACTGATATTGTTATGTATTGATCTATTACATATACTTACTTATCTTAAACCTCATAACGATGAGCTGTATGAGCTGTACGCCGACACTGACATAGTCCAGCGTATAAAAATCCAACGGCTTCGCTGATTGGTCGTATTGAGCGAATGGAAGAAAGCGCTCCGGCTAGAAGGTTGTTTTATTCGATCCACGGTGGAGGAACAAGCAGAAGAGGGCGTCCTAATCTCCGATGGAAAACTGCACTTGACCTTATAAACTGGCGCCAGCGCACGCATATCAAAGACGACTGGCGAAACTTTATACCATAGACGCGGCCAAGACCGACCATCGGTTGTAGTGCCAGCTAAGTAAGTAAGTATCATAAACTTTCATATTTAATTTTAATTAATCTTACTTTTAATCCCTTATTCTAATCTCTTACATAAACGATATTGAATTTGAATAGACAGTTGAATATGAACCAGCGATCATGATAGCCTAAATCTTAAGAGATATGAAGTGAATGAGAATTATATGAAAGTGTACAAGTTCACACATTTTCTTTGAACTTATTCGTTAATTTGTACATATTTATTGATTTTGTTCTTTGAAACAAACTGTCAATGAAAACCCATTCATTGATTAAATGAAGTTTTCATGGAATGTGTTTTGATGAACCTTTTCATCCATTTTATGATCATTTTTGGTTCCGTGTAGTGAATGAACTTGGTCCTATACTTATGTCCTAAAAGTGGATAAACACCAAGATTGTTCCTGTAAGCTTTAATCATATCCTCGTATGCTGTAGCTGCCTTTTGTTTACATTAGCGATATTCACGATGTGGTGCAAATGCAAATTTTTTATTAGTATATTACATACCATATGTAGGTATATTTGTTGTAGTGATAACAGAAATACATATTTTCATTTGCAATTATGCACGACCATTTACACCAGATTGTGAATAAGTGATTTTTTCCCCTTACTCAATATGCAAGAATTCAATTTAGTTTTTTTTCCTTAGTTTTTCACTTCACAATCATTTTATAACAAGGTGTGTATTTCTTTATTCTGAACAATATCAAGAGTATTACTCATCTTCCTGTTGTTCTTTGAAGAGCTCTCCAACCTCCCAAGGCGCAACTCAGCTCCACATTTACCTCGTCCTTGTTCAATGTAGATTTATATCTAGCATAAACCACATGCACTCTCTCGCCACACTAATGGAATTTTAAATGCACTCAAATGTGGAAGCTTTTACCAAAGTTGATTTTGCTTTGAGAGATGATGTTGTTGTTGTTTTCTTGTTATTATTTTCTTGTTTTTTTTTTTGCACTTATTCATATCACTGTTACTGTACCGCAAATGTATTGAATGTTTTTATCAATGATGACGGTATCAAAATAATTTAAAGCCTCTGTGTGTCATTAAGCTAAGTTTAAAAAAGTTTATGATTTTTATAAAATTTGAATTCTGTGGTGCTGAAATGGGCTTCTTCTTCTTCTTTTAATGGCACAAAAGCCCAAGGAGGGCCTAGGCCGAGCTTTTTGCATCCATCTATGTTTTGCGTGTTATATTTGTACATGAATGGAAGGGACCTACAGTTTAATGTCGAATCCGAACGGCGAAGTGAAAAGCTTTTCATAGGCAATTTTTACTCTTGTCGGTTTGCCTTTGCCTGGTAAGAGGTGGTGCCGTGTAGAAAAATTGTTTTTCATACTTTTTTATTTTAACTGTGCCGAGATTTGAACCCCGGACACTCTGAGTAACAGTCCAACTCACTGAGGTCGTGCGACCATGAAATGAATTTAGGCTCTTAAATTGATTTTTGATCTCAGCAACTAAAATGATCAATTAAAGTAGCACCTTTGCTCGAGAGCTTTTTAGAATTTACATGTACCATGCGCATTTCCATTGAAAAGGAGTTCAGCTGATCAATTGTGAATCTTGAAATTGCCTGAAATATAGAAAAATGTCATAGTTTCCGATGGAAACTACTTTGGATAATTTATTCGTTCGATTTGCTATTTTAGAAAACAGAATCTGTCATTTTCAAGTTATACACCCAATATAACTCGCACAAAATGAACGAATGAGAAGCCTTTCCATGTGCTGTTGTGATATTACAGCAGAAGAAGAGGAAGAATATGGAAGAAAGATTCTTACTATTGACATAATTTCTATCAGTTTCATTAGTAGCATGAATCAATGGAATAATTAAATATTATTTATTTGAGAAAAATAATAAGAGTTTAAAAAAATTCGGTACTTAGCGGCTTCTCCACAGACAACTCAAGAATAACTCTCAAACAAAGAACAAAGAGCGTAATAATCGATCAGATGAATAGTTTTACAATTATGGTTGTAACGAAAAAATATGTATGGTATGTACTAAAGCTATACCGAATGCTGTTACCTAGTCACTCTCCCATGGTCTCGTACCTCGTTGTACAATTGCTGCAATTGTTTGAGCAAGAGTAAAATTGCATTTACATACTATTATTGCGAAAACATAAATTTAAGCATATCCAGATTTTCAATCACGCTTTTTTCTTACACCATAAATACATATTATTTTATACATTTATGTACGAGTATATATGCATGTATATGTATTTTATAGATGCATATATGTACATAGTTGGTATGTATTACAATACGATAGTATTTTTTGTAGCATGGCATCTGCTGCTGCTGCTGCCTCCAGTTACATGCTGCTTCATGCAGATCAATCAATAAAATTGTCAGAAGTCAATCGCATGGAATTTATTATTTTCTCATTTTGTAGAGTAGAATAAAATTCCATGCCAATATGTACCTACCTACCTACATACTTATGTACTATGTATGCATAAGTACAGTAATCCCTGCTTCATTACGTCGCACACTGGTTTGCTCCATACAAAAGTTGGAAAAAACCGAAGAAGTCACAGTGACGTGACGTCATTTTTCGAACACGTGATTATTTTATAATACTAATAGTGAAATTACAAAAAAAAAAAAAAATTTAAATAGGCGTTCATTTACGAGTGTTGCCATACAATAAAAATAATAAGTGATAAAAGTCTATAAATTAAAAAATTAGTGAATTATCTGAAATCAAGTCTGTCTCAAGAAGAATACTTTATTCAGAGGCCTTTAGTGGAATTTTATGGAGAATATATATATTTTTAAATACATTAACCCACTTTTATTAATGGGACATTTTGATATATAGTACATAGATATATGTAGAAAGAGAGTCTAGAAAAATATTTTTCATAAAATTCCATTACAGCTTTTTGAGCAAAATAAGTACCCTTTTCTACACGGCAAGTTTTCTTGAAGACAAGTTAAGTTTGTAGGCGAAAGAGGAAGGACGAGATGGACTAGTTCAGACTTTCTCGTACCTGTAAGTTTTCTTTTGTGCTGTTCATTCATTGGTATGCCACACAAAGTAAAAGCAGAATTGATCAAGAAATCTTGCTGTGTGGAAAAGCAAAAAAAAAAAGATACAATCCTAGCAAAAAAAACTCAAACCAGTGTGCATCGTTAAAAGGTATATCGAGAGTGTTTTTTTTTATGTCCCTGCACCACTCACAGTTTGGTGCATATGTCCATATGTCTTCAAAAATGATAACCGTTGACGTTACAGTCAACGGTGAGCGGTAGAATGACATAATTTCTAATTTTTTCGTGCCTCAATTGGAAGGCATTAATGTTGCAGACATGTGGTTTCAGCAGGCCTGTTAACTGGCCACACCTCGTTCGTGCGATTTAACGCCATTACATTATTTTCTTTGGGGACATGTAAAGTCGCATGTCTACGCCGGTAAACCAGAAACTATTGAGCACTTGGAAACCAATATTCGGCGCGTTAGTGGCGAAATACAGCCTTATTTACCGCGAAGAGTGTATGAAAATTAGACTTCCAGATAACGCCATGAACGCGCCTGCCACGACGTCCACATGCCCTAAACCATATTCAAACATTAATCAAAGAGTTATTCTCAATATAAAGCTATAGGTAATTTCATGGATATTAAAAACATTTTTCTGTGTTTTATTTAAATTTAAAGTTATCCACCTCTAGAACAAACAAAAAAATGCCCGATACAATGCAACGTGTTTAATTATTCCGAATTAAAAAACATAGAATTTCTTTCGCAATTAAACGGGGCATTAAATCAATTTATTCAGGGGTCAATTAACCGACAAATACTGTAAATATGTACTCACATATTTCATTTCGTACTTTAGTAGTAGAAAATACATATTGCAAAATTCCACACTTCTGAGCAAACATTTTTCAAGTTAGAGTTTGATTATCTTTATTGCAAGGACATTGCTGCACACACTCATACAGCGGGAGGACACACGCATATACACACAGACACTTTCATAACAAGCACGTTTCGTATATTAGTAAGCGTTCTGGTGGGAAATTGTTTTCTTCATTTCCTCTTTTTATTCTTCTTGATGAGAAGTCAAAGCTCTATCACAAATTCAGTGCATAAATTCAATTAGTGGGTAGATATGTGTGTGTGTGAGTGAGCATGTGTGTGTATTGATATTTTTTTTGGTTCGGAATGTCTCTTTTCATTATTTTACAGCATTTTATACTCGTACTTTAAGTATTTATTTTCCATAAACTCTTTACCTTTTCAAATTAGATCACTTGCGGAATGTTAAAAGAAGTGGTATCAGCCAGTTGAACTGATCAAAGTTATAGTTCCAATGCACAGAAACTTTAATTCGATTGGTTTAAAATTCTAAAGCTCTCTTGCCTAAGAGGCAAAGAAACAGAACGGAGGGCAGATAAAAGAATTATGAGGAGGGAAGGTACATGTTGGTCGCTGTGGCGTAGTGGTAATGCGTTGGACTGCTACGCAGAGTGTCCGGGGTTCGAATCTCGGCACAGGCAAAATAAAAAGTAGAAAAAAATAATTTTTCTACACGGCACCACCTCTTGGCAGGCAATAGTAAACCTACAAGAGTAAAAATTGCTATGAAAAGCTTTTCACTTCGCCGTTCGGATTCGGCATTAAACTGTAGGTCCCTTCCATTCATGTACAAATATAACACGCACAATATGAGTGGATGGGAAAAGTTCGGCCTAGGCCCTCCATGGACTGTTGTGCCATTAAAAGTAAAGTAAGAAGGTACATCCCATGAATTCTATTTTGATATATTTGGAAAATTAGTAAAACTTCTAAAAGCTCAGCCTAGACCCTTCATTTGGCTGTTGTGCCATTAAGCTGATCCTAATACAACAGCAAACATTTTTACATTATTAAAATACGCTCTATGTTGTACCTATGACTTTTTAGAACATTGTTTTTCAAGATTAACATAATTTTATTAAAGCAGAATTTGTTGAACAAAACTTTTTTTTTTGATTTTATGGTAAGAATTTTGTAACACAGAATTGCGACCTAATCCCATTTATCGGTTAATATCAATTTCTGCAAAACAATACCAACCAAAAATTAAAAAAAAAAAACCGGAAAGAAGGAGAATTTTAAAAAATGTATTGTCCAAACTTGAATGTCCTCTTAAAGAAAATTATGTAAAAATTCATATTAATTTTATTTCTATATTAATATTATAGGTAAGTGAAAAGCTCGTGAAAAGCCCAGACCCTCCATCGGCTGTTTGCGCCATTAAAAGAAAAATAAGAGTAAAACTTCAGGTAAGTTTTTGCCAAGATTTTCCTTCAATATTTTTCTACACGGCACTACCTCTTGGCAGGCAATGGGTAGAAATTATCTATGAACGGCTTTTTCACTTTGCCGATCGGGTTCGGGATAAAACCGTAGGTCCTTCTTTCTTCCAATCATGTACAAATATAACACGCACAATATGAATAGCGGCCTAGGCCCTCCATGAAAAGAAAAAATAGAATTGTAATCTTAAATCTTAATCTAAAATTCCCCTTAATATCACTTAAATCAATGTGTGCGAAGAAATATAAAATTCAGTATTTCATGTACAGTGTGACAACTATTTATGGTTACTAATTTCATGTGCATTTATTTATCTTATTTACTTGTGATGAAAAGTTTACTTTAAATAATTTCAATTTGAAGATTATAAAACCAAAACCCCCCCAAAAAAAAAACAACTATTGGGCCCTAGAATGAGAAACTGTTTGATTCTTAGCATACCTTTTTGTACGGCAGACTGATAAAGTGAAGGAATTGCAATTGATCTACATACCTATGGACTGGTTCTACTGGATAATAAATTTAGATATAAGTTACGAATTAGGCAACATAAATTTAATTTTACCATATTTTCAATACTTTTATGGCTGACAAGTTTTGTATCCACAAACTTTTCGCCATTTGTACTTCTTAAATATTCACTTTGACCTGCTTCATCCAACGGCAAACCATCAATTAAGTAGCACCTGCCCCAATATACATAGTAACTCACGCACATGTGAGACCGAGCACTAAGCATTTGCTTTATACGTTAATAACCATTCATAGGAGGACATATGTACAAAGTACCTATGTACATACAAGTACGACCTATTTTATTTTCATTTTTCTCTTTTCTACTTTGCTTAGTTCTTTTTTTGTTTTTTTTTTTTTTTTGTTTTGTAGAAGTCAAACAAGAATGTTTGACATTTCAGTGAGAGACGAAGAAATACCAAAAATACTTAGGGATAATACGAGAATGGTTTCCTGTATACCTGAAAAGAAAAAATGAAAAGAGAACATGGACAGAAAGAGGACATCACTACGTACATCTAGCCAAAAGTAATAAGTGAAAAACGATAAAGATGAGTGTGCCTATGTAAGTCGTAGCCGTGTACTTACTCATTCCCCATCCAGGCATCTTCAAGTTGAACTATAAGAGCAGCATCGACGATGAGGACAGAGGACAGAGGACAACGACAACGCACTTGAGGCATTTATTTAGTATGCGGCTTATGGTAGTATGCATATTCAAAAATTTATGTATGCGCGAGTGTGTGAGTATGTGTACCATATGTACATAAACCCAGGGGAAAAATTGTTGAGGCCTTCCTATCGGAATGCTTGATGGAATAAGTTCTAAGCAAGGGCAATCTCAATATCGCTGTGGACAGAGTGCTTTCGGTAGGCCTTGCGCAGCTGATGTATCAAGCAACTTATATGCTTATAAGCGAAACAATCCAGCAGGCACTATTACTCAAAATGAGGTAAATATAAGTTAACGACCGGCACAAGTTTATTGGATTAAATACATACCATAAATAGTTAATGAGGTGGAGGTGAGCTATTCGGCTCAAATATGCATATAACACATTCTTTTTGAACCTAATGTTCTTATTTTTATCCTACACACTCTGTGTGCAGTGAATAATGGAGGCAGGTGTTTAGGTGTAAATTGATGACCACGTGAATTGAGTGGTTGGCAATGTTCATGCCAAGGACTTTCACCCTATAATGTTTTTAAGTTAAAGGGCGCTACGAAAAATTTCTTTTTAAATTAATTTTTTTATATAACAATATGATGATAACAGAGAAATATTTTTTTTTTTTACTTGTAAATATTCTTAGGAATTCACATGTCCAAGTTTTGGATTAATATTTTACATATTATTTCTTGGAAATATTGTTAAGAGTTTTGCGATGGCCTGAAACCGTTTCTGATGGGCTGCATAACTTGCCAGGCGACTCCAATTCATATTTATCGACTAAAAATTGTTTGTAACCCCCAAAATGTTGTGTGTATATTAATTACACTGTGCAACAAGTTGAGGGCGACAACAAGTGATCGAGCACAGTTTGTTTTTGCTGGATTGCTGAAGTGTCTCTTTTCGAACTCAAACTTATTTTCACGCGTTCCTAAAACTTGTCCATTTCTATGTTGACATAATAAGTATATCAGAGAATATGTTGGCTATTTTTACAACTGAGAATGCTTATGTATGTGTTTATTTTCGGAAGGTATCTCCCTACCCTATGTGTCTTTTTAGTAGCTTTCAAGTGAAATCGTTTTTTGGTACCATTACGAAGATTCACAGTGGGTTTTTTTGTTTTACTGATCACACCAAAAACTTGGTAGGTTGAGTGGCTATCGAAGGACACACTTTGTTATACCACATGGTTGAAGTTAACGACGGTTCCGGTTCAATTGGTTTTCACCAAAACGTTTACTTTTATAGCTTTCTATAATTTTCAATTACTTCATATCGGTAGAAATATAAGATTATGAAACCAGACGAAACTAGAGACAAAATTTCCTTCTTCACTACTTCGAGTACCAGTGTGAGTAAGACTCCATTACCACTATGCCTTCTTCTTTTTCTTCTCTTAATGACACAACAGCCAATGGTGGGCCTAGGCCGAGCTTTTCGCTTTTTTTTGTAAATGCAGAATCTTACTATTAAAATGAGTGTTAAAGGAGCAAGTGTAATTGAAACGGAATAGAAGTGATGTTGTATAAAACCATAAAATCAAGTTAAATGGTATGTGAGTAAAAATTTTTTGTTTATTTATTTCATTCACACACATTTTAAGCCAAGTTCTGCCTTCATATGGCAAAAGTACCCCAGTACCAGATCTTTCTATTCTTTCATTTTATTATTTAACTCCTTTTATTTTATTAGTAACTCTTTTACTTGCCCACCTCCTCCTACTCCCTTGTTTTATAAAAACCAGAAATTCAATTCAAATTTTCATACATACAAATTTCGTTCGGTTTTATTCTTCTCCCATTTGTTATCTTCTTAATTTTACTGTTTGGCATTCAGCCTAAACTTTTCAAGACCACAAAAATGTTCGTATGTGTTAAAAATATGTGTTGAAATTCTTCTTAATGTTTTGTAAAGTTAAGTTTTTGAAAAAAAAAATATAAAAATTCCATATTTAAAATGACGCTGTCGTCGTTTATTTTACGAATTCAAAGAGGAATGACGTTTAGTAAAATTGTTAGGAATTATCGTGGTTAAATTGAAACTTTGCCGCTTAAGCGACATTCCTTTTCCATAATTTAGAGCACAGTGGACAGAATTTAACATTGCATATGCTAATAAATTTAATAAAAGTTTCAAATAGTAGAACCTGAAACTTTGATAACCGGGCCGATGAGAGAAAATTTCGTTGACCTTAAGAGTTAAGTTGAAAATTTTAAGTATCTGCAGTAAGGCTTTTCATCATCATTTGTTTAAGAAGTTCCAATTACTATGGTCGTAATGGTCTTGATTTCCAGTCAGACAAATAAAATCGTCCTTCAAAAAAAAAACTGAAAACAGTCCGATAAGCTTTCACAAATTTTTCATCGACGATTAGATATTCAATCATTTATACACACAAAAAAATACACTGGGCCATTTTATTTGTAACTTCAACCTGTTTAACAGATTCTCAAAAAAAATCTTTTGCTTAGAATTTTCATTCAGTGTTAAAAAGGAATTTACATAAAAAAAAGAGAAAATTATGCTTACAGGCCCGGATTTGCTTTCATTCCAGATTACTTAATTCAGTGGATTTCTGATCCCATATATCCATAGCTGGGCCGAAATTCGTTAATCCGTTAATTAACGATTAACCATTAACTTTTACTTTAATTTCGTAAACCATTAATAGTTGGATTAACTTCCATTAATTTCCTTTGGCCTGCAACGCAGAGAATCCGGGCTTCAAATCTCTGCACTAAGAAAATTAAAAAGTAGAAAAATCAATTTTTCTACACGTCACCTCCTCTTGGCAGGCAATATCAAACCTACAAGAATAAAAATTGTAAAAATTTAAAAGCTTTTCACTTCGCCGTTCGGATTCTGCATAAAAGCACGGCCTGGGCCCTTCATGGGCTGTTGTGCCATTAAAAGAAAGAAAGAACGCAGGTACGTTAACTATAACTAGCAATATTTCGGCTCATGTTGTTAGAGAAGTGCAATATTTCCAAAGTCGGTAAGGTAAAGAAAATTATGGTTCGTCCGGTCAAGGAAGCCATGATCTCGATGAAGAACGTAACAGAGACTGGCTGAAGAAAAATGCACGGAATGACTGTCTTTTCAAGAAAGAAAGTGTTTGTGACCTTGTTTATCAAATAACGAATGCGCTGCTAGTCGTAACACTTTTGTTCAAGTGTTTTTTTTTTTTTTAAAACATTCTACATACAGGTTGTACCCTTATGAATGTGATTGGAAGGAGTATTGATAGGTGGCAGGAAGAAGGACAGAGAATGACAGAGAGAGAGCAATTGCAGGACACCGATAAAGAGATAAGCAAGCAAGTGTTATGTCTTTACCACAATAAACTTCAGTTTATCAATGTCGGCTATGACCGCATGTAACGCCATAGGCCGAGCTTTCCCATCCACTCATGTTGTGCGTGTTATATTTGTACATAAATGTAAGGGACTTACAGATTTTACTGAATTCGAATGGCGAAGTGTTAGAAATATATATATTTTATTTTTGCCATATAAAAAGTTAACTTTAACAATTAGCGTTCAATTTGATCAAATCAACATTAACGACGTTAACTCTTTGGTTAACGCTTTTCGGGACTGAATAAACCAAATAAATGAGTAGTTTCTAACTCTGAAACCGTATGTATAAGGTTATAACAACTTTTCTCAAGACAGTAAAACGAAATTCCTTGTCGTTTTTAAGTTAATGTAAAAACCAAAAAAAGGGGACTTGAACCAACTCGAAAAGATCCTCGAGATGTGTTTTTCCAAAATGGGACTTGTTAAAATCTTGTGTATTAAAATGTAAGCTACAAGTTTTCTGACAACAGGAAGTTAGTATAGAACTTGGGTCACGACCTAGACCGTGTTCTATACTTTAGAAATGTGGTCTGCAACAGTAAAACTAACAATAAAATTAGTATAGAACATAATAAGTTTTCGGAATTATAATTGATAATTACGAATTTAAACCACCGCAGAGCCGTTTAATTTCTGATATCAAAATGAATCAATTTCCAAAAGAATCTACTTTCACAGCCCTAAAATTAGGATTTTGCTTTTGAAATGCACTATTATCATAATTTATAAAAAAAAACCAGATTCGCTTCATCAGTATTCATTTATGCAAATTTTCCAGAAACTAATTTAACTTTGAAAACCTTAAAAAGTTTTTATAGTAATTTACAAGAGTTGAATTTTATGAATTAATAAAATTGCTCTATAAACTATAGAGATAATTTATTCTCATATTGAAAAAAAAGCTTAATGCATTTCACCTAGAGTAGTACATTGTTCTCCAGTAAATGTTAGGTTGTTTCTGCTGATTTTATCACATTATGTAACGCACTTACAGTGTGATTTTAATATAACACAACCCGCGAAATGTTAAAATTTTCTTTACTTCAAAACTGTTGAATTTTTTTACTTTGTCTAAACTCTTATAAATAAATTTAAATGGCTGTGAATATATATAAAAATTATATACGCAAAACATTAAGCATCTTGATAGTAAATAGCAAACAAAACATACTTTCATTGCTGGAATGGGCAGAGATTTTTTAGAAGCATTGTGAACCTTGCAGATTTGAGCAATAAGCAATAAGCAGATTTGACATCCACACATACAGTTGACAGTTAATGTTCCACAATTTTATGTCATTACTTGCCATAACCATTTTCGAATATCCTTTTTATAGCAGAAATTTGGTTTATGAATAAGAAAACTGGAAGGCAATAAAACATAATACCACAAATCATAACTATAAATCTAAGCCATAAACAAATATTATATAAATTTTTATGTACATTGAATGCACACACATTTATTTCTTATTGTCGAAATGCCGCTTGGCGAAAGTCTCGCCAACAATCAGTGGGAATACTAAACTAGCTTCCGCATAAACTTTCACAGGCGTTGCATCTTTGCGTATTTTACCCCAAGAAACTGCCTCATCTGGACGTGCACCACTATCGCTGCCATCAAATTCAGATCCGGTATTAATAAATACTGAATAGTCAGCACCATTACGCATTAGATTTGCATTGCAAATATGATGTTTTATAACACCGCCACCAATTATAATCATGCCCGAGTTTATAGCTTTCACAGCCATCGTATTGAGACGCCGCAAATCTGATAATATGTCGACAACTAAGCCAGGATGCCGAAATGAATGAAAATACATCATATCACCTAAGCTGCCATCGGTAAGTGCAGGGCAGAAAACCGGTATTTTGTTCTTTGCAGCCCAATAATAAATGGACGAAGTATCATTGATACGTTCACCTAGTCGATGGATTATGCGTGATGGTGACCATATAATACGATCTTTTTGTTGCTCCTTTAGCATTTCATCGAGCAATGGCATAAGCCAGTCTTCAAATTTGCAGTAATTGTCGTTGGGCACAAGTAGATTACCAATGCGATTTATACCGCGTTCACGTAAATCACGACCGGGCAGCTCAAAGGAACCTATTATTGAATCGTTAGAGTAAAAAATTTTAATACAAACCATTTCCTCCCTTTTTTACATACATACCTACATAAGTTGGTGCTAAACATTTAATGAAATCCTCCTCGACGCCACCTGCTGTCGTCACCACACAGTCGACCATGCTGTGTTCTACTAAAAAGCGAATCGTCTCACGCATGCCTGACGACACCAAGTTTGAAGTGTATCCCAGGAATATGGTGCACTTATGCTTACGTTGTATAAATTCATCATCTTCGTGCACGTCTTCTTGATCAGCTACAAGTGGCTGCGCCCTGCAATCGAGCTACTTTATTGTAACGAAATAAATCAAACTGGTTTATTTAAGTAAGCAGCTGCTGTACGTACCATTTTATTAATTTCCCTGATGGCCAAACCCAAATTGGTGGCTTGAAATCCTGTATGCTCATAGGATTCAAACAATTTTGAATAATCTACACCCTGATTCCAATCATAACCTTGCACCACCGGTGTACCCTCGGAGAGGCGATCACTGCGCATCAACACCGCATCTTTGGCTATTTGTGGCTCACTGGACATTCCTGGAATCGGGGTAACAATGCCTAGTGGAATTCTTACTAAATTCAAACAGATTTCTCCGCCACAACGTCAACGTGGGTTTATTTTTGTTTGCGATTTCAAATTCTCTTCTGACATTTCGAACATGTGAAAGAGAATCAGTGTTTCTGAATTAAACTCATCGTAGAGATGCATTTGCTAGGACCATTGATTTCACCTTTTGTGGGTTAGAGAATAATTTGAGCGTATTTTGCTACTAAGGAGTGGGGTCCCGGGATCACTAATCCCGGGAACTGGGACGATTTCCCAGATCCCGGCATTTGCTCCTTTAATTTTTGTTATAAAATTATTCGTTATAGTATGTATAGTTTTTATATTTACGAGGGGTAAAACATGATCGAGTCAAAACGGAAATTGTCACGGAAATGAAGGCCAGCGCTCTTTATCAATTAGTATGAAAAAATTATATATGTATATAGGCGAGTATCCACGAGTATTAATCAAACTCGATTGATAGAGGTCGCTGATTCGCATATTATTCAAACTTGACAGCGCTGAGTATGAATCATACTCGATTGATAGAGGGCTCTGCCCATCAGTTTCTAGTAAAATTTGACATTTCAAGCAAAAATCGTTAGAAATTCCTTGAATTGAAAGAATGAGAGAGTGATTGAAATAAAAAGTGAAAGCGTATGAAAATTATGTGTATACACACATGAATCCACTATGCGTATGAATCATAGTATGAATCATACTTGATTGATAGATGGCGCTGAGTATGAAACGTACTCGTGATAGAGGGCGCTGCCCATCAGTTTCTCGTAAAATTTTACGTTTCAAACAAAAATCGTTAGAAATTTCTGAACTGAAAGAATGAGCGAGAACAGACTTAAAATAATAAACGCCACGCGCAAACAAAAGGCGATTGTGTTACGATAAAATCTTCTGCAAAAAACGCTGCTGAGAGACAGCGAAAATGTATTCTTCGTCGAAAAATGGAGGTCCAATAAAACTCAGAGTCTACTATCGTGAAAAATCCCGAAAACCAGCACCGAGAGGTGGCAGGAGTGTAGACTTCGCAAGCAACTTAAGGCACAACAGAATTCTAACTCCATTGAAAAACAGCTGGCAGAAACAAATGCGGAGAGACAGCATGAATGGCAAATGAGTTCATTAGAGCCAATAATTGCATCAATACTCATCTCACTGAGTCCCGACGAAGGTCCTCAGATTATATCAATTATATCGAATTCCCAGCTTCTCAACGAAAGAGAAGGGTGGAAGATTTACTTGAAAATTTGCTTGAAAATCTTTCCTCCACGGAAAGGAAACTACTCGCATCAGCGCAACAAAACATAGACAAGATTTTCAAGTTTCTAGTCAACCCCATAACATTCTCGAGTTCTCAGATCGGCAAGTGGCAAATTTTCCACCTGTTGAGATCATACAACCTGAATATTTTGATGATAATGATGATAATAATGATGATGATACCATTGTAAGATTATAATTATAATAATGTAGCAAATATATTTTCATGCTTTGAGAATGAATATTTTGATGGAGATGATGATTTTGCAGAGAGTGTTGCATGATCAAAATGAAATTAATCCAGATGTAGCACACCTGGGATTTCAGAATCATCAAACTTAACTATACAAGGCTTATCGTTTGCATAAATCAGCACATATACAATTTCAATACATGTTCGTTAAAAACTCCTTCGGCCACGCAAACGTTTTAAAGAAGTAAACTGTAGGGTTAGCCCATCGTCAACAAACTGATTGGACCTTATCAGTGTGGCTTTAGGCCTGGTAAATCCATCATCGACCAGATATTCACACTACGCCAAATCGTGGAAAAGACCAGACCTAAACTATCTAAGACAAGACTCACCATCTATTCGTCGATTATAAAGTCGCCTTCGACAGCACGATTAGGGATCACTTGTACGCCGCAATGTCTGATTTTGGTATCCCTGCAAAGCTCATTCGTCTTTGCAAAATGACACTGACCAACACCACCAGCGTAGTGCGTAGTGAAAATTGGGACAGACCTCTCCGCACCATTTGATACCAAAAGAGGTTTCAGACAAAGTGACTCCCTATCATGCGTCTTCTTTAACCTTATGCTGGAGAAAATAATCGGTCCTGCGAACATCGACATCTCTGGCACTATTTTCTACAAGAGTGTCATGCTGCTAGCATACGCTGATGATATTGCCACCATTGGCACCAACATTCTCCGAACGAAATATGGTACCTTGTGTCAACAAACAAAGAGTCACGGCGGCTTGGATAAAATTTTACTGTTGACAATTATACTTTTGAAGTTGTCAAGGATTTCGTTTACCTAGGATCCAGCATTAATACCTACAGTAATGTCAGCCTTGAGATTAAGCTGAGATTAACTCCTGCCAACAGTTGTTACTGCGGGCTTAGTAGGCAATTGAAAAGCAGAGGCCTCTTTCAACCGACGAAAAAAACTCTCCATAAGTCCTTCAACCTTCCCGTCCATCAATATATGGCACCGATACGTGGATATTGACCATCAATGATGAGAGGCTGTTAGGAGTGTCCGAGAGGAAGATACTCCGTAAGATCTATGCTCCAATATGCGTGGACGACGTGTATCGAATAAGATTGAACGATTAGCTACCTACGCTGGCTGGGTCATGTAAATTCAATAAAAAATTAATTTAATTTGTTCCATATAGGGAAATCGGGATCCCGGAACATTCTGGTATACCGGGATATGAAATTCTGAATCCCGAAATCCCAGGATTTCGAAAAATAGGACTCCTATCCGTAGTGGCTACGTTTCAAAAAGACAATAATTTCACTTAATTTCCTCATTAATTTTGACACCAAACACAATAATTATTTATCTAAGAACATATGGGCAAATCTTTGAGATTCCTTTCATGGTACGAATATAAATTTTATTGTCATTTGAATATGGTTTTTTATTTGGTTTAAAATTTTAAAATGCAACCTCGCATTTTATCGATAAAATTATTTCGGTTATCAGAAAAAAGGTACGTACGGGAGAAGTCTGAAAAGCTCAAGGAGAAAAAGAAAGTCGCTTGGGAAAATCAAATAATTTCAGCAAAATAAAATCTTCATAGACAAAAGAAAAATAAAAATTTAAGTAATAAAACAAAACCCAAAAAATTAATTGTAAAAACAATAAAGTGTAAGGTGTGAAAGGAACAACAAAAACAGCAGACTTCACAGTGCAGCACGCTCCCCACATCAACGTCAGACGGAGACGGAAAATTTTTAACAATAAAACACAAGCAGAACACCAAGTGGTAGACTCTAGAAAAAAAAACAAAATGATTAAATTATTTTCGTTGAAACAACAAAAAAAGGAAGGTGACCAAACTGCAAGAACTGGACAGCAGAAGAAAGCATCTGCCGCACAATTACGCATACAAAAAGGTGAGGCAGAACGATTTTATGAATAGAATAGAATTGGAAGATTAGTGAACGAAGCGCTCCCTGTCGCTGTGCGATGAGTAAGCGTGATTTCACGGGATGCTGTCCTAGATGTGCTTGATTTTTAGATATGTAATGTTTATATATTTTAAAATTTTAAAATCTTTTTTGTTTAAATTCTATTGCAGACATTAACGAATTAAACCTGCCAAAAACATGCGCCACTGAATTTCCCGATCCTGATGATTTGCTCTGTTTTAAATTGATTATTTGCCCGGATGAAGGTTTCTACAAAGGTGGGAAGTTCATATTCAATTTCAAAGTTGGACCCAATTATCCGCATGAACCGCCAAAAGTGAAATGCGAAACGCAAGTCTATCATCCCAATATCGATTTGGAGGGCAATGTGTGTTTGAATATATTACGCGAAGACTGGAATCCAGTGTTGACGATTAACTCAATTGTTTATGGATTACAGTATTTGTTTTTGGTGCGTATTACTTTTAGCTAAAATGTTAAATATTTGCAAAGCTCATTATTTATTTTTTAATGTTTCTTAAATTTGATGATGCTTAGAGCTAATAACAGTAAGAGTAACGGAATTTCTTATAAGTACCTTCGTTTAGGTTGAATCCATTGATAAGTAATAGGTGCTCTGAAAAGTTGTGTATTTTTAACAATCAGTAAACCACCAAACTCTGGAGACAGCATTGAAAATACTATGGGCAATGACTACACTGGTTCTTGGGTCTGTCACCATCTCAAAAGTCATATGCCTGTGAATTAATAGCCGTGGCGAAAGAGGTATCGTGGTTCGATACAAAATAAAAATTTTCAATCGGCTATCGTGCCGATTCAGGAATCGTATGAGAAAAATTCAACATTAATTTATGATGCATACTATAAGTTGCAAAGGGGATATATTCGCGAAAGCCGTATATCGGTGTCCTTGCCTTTGTCTTGTCCTTGCAACCCGTTTCTTCCCTTTTTTATATGAATATTAGAGGGAAAAATATAAATGCTACTTAAGTGTTTTATTTCTTTTAGAAACCACAACAGTTTAATCAATAAGCCTAATGCTACCTTAAATTGACGATTTGGTACATTATTTATCATGAGTTTAGAAATTTATTCGTTAGATCGTTCAGAAAGTGGTGAATTTTCCAAAATTGAAATTCCTTCACTTGAGTTTTCTTGCGTCTCGAGTACGACTCGATTAATATTAAAAAAAACACACGAATTACTGGAGTAATCACTAGTAATATCCAGGAAACGAAAATAAGAGCTGCGGAAAATTTTCGGATTGTAAAAATTTCATAAATTTAAGGAATATTTTCAAAATTTTATTTATTTATTTCACAACTGATATTTTTTAAGTATACTGCAACTTAAAAAAAATTACAGTTAAAAACTATCAGCTGTCGAATAAAAGTTATGGGCAACTTAAAAACATATAAATTATCCATAATTCATATTTCTCGACTTTTTCATTGAAAAAGTTAACAGTTGAGAGAGTCCCTAGTAATATCACTATAAACTGATTCTATTTCACAGACAGATTTTGGCAATCGTTGCTGACATTTGTCGCTTTGGTAGAATTCTAATAAACTAGGTAGATTTTTTTTTTATTTAAATTTTTGATAAAACGGTAGAAATATGCTGATCTGGTAGATTTTGAGTAAAATTCGTTTGTACTCTTTTATTTGACAAAACAAAAGAGAAAACAGTTTGCCAAGACTGCAATGCTGCTATAACATTTCGAGTGGAATTGTGATCGTGTTAGATAAATGTAATGCAATAACAATTTGTCTAGCAATTAAAAGTTTTATCTTGAAACGTGAAATTCTCATTTTAAATTTAATCGGCCACTCGCCACTGATGGCGCTATTGTAATAGTTGAATCAATACTTTTAAAGCATTGTAGGAATACTGTAGTGTACATGATATGTCACAACCAGAAAACAATGGGACATTGTTAGAGGCTGTAAAAAACAGATTCAGCGAACTCATCGAATCCGGAAACATAAAAAATTTTTTATTTCTTTCCCATATTTTAAATGCAATTAATTTAAATAAAGACTTCCAATCCACTGTCATATTTAAATTCCCATATTGAAAAAAGTTACAATTTATTCTCATGAGTTTGTAAAAAACATAAATTGTTAAAGTAAGTCTTAGCCCAATTAATATACTCTAGCAATCAAGAATATATTTATTGGATACAAAGCTGACAAATATTTAAAAAATACCGAAATTAAAATCCCACAAAAATTTAAGATAAGAATAAACATTTTATCCTTTTAACTTGAGTTCCTGCAGCAAACAAAATCGAGATTTGAATTTGATAACAAAGATTTAAGTTGTCAATAATTACTCCGCATAAGGTAGTGTACATAAGTATCTGAATCTGAAATTTCCATTTCATTACTTACTTACTTTACTTTTACTTTTGATGGCACAACAGCCCGTGGAGGGCCTAGGCCGAGCTTTTCGCATCCACTCATGTTGTGCGTGTTATATTTGTACATGAATGGAAGGGACCTACAGTTTAAAGCCGAATCCGAACGGCGAAGGAAAAGCTTTTCATAGCAATTTTTACTCTTGTAGGTTTGCCATTGCCTGACAAGAGGTGGTGCCGTGTAGAAAAATTATTTTTTCTACTTTTTTTTTTTGATTTTGCCTGTGCCGAGATTCGAACCCCGGACACACTGCGTAGCAGTCCAACGCACTACCACTACGCCACAGCGACCACTATTTCATTACTATAGTGATTTTAAAAAATAAAAAATTACATAAATAATACATATGTATGTATGTTTGCACCATAAAACTGTTTTGGTAAATTTTGTTAGATTTTTGAAGTAAATAGGTAGAAAATATTCTTCTCTTTTAACAATTTAGCAACGTAGATGTATCATTGAAAATGTTAAAGAAAAACCTAATACACATTTCAATTGACTTTGTAACGAAATTTAATTTTCCGCACAATGTCGCGTTTTTTAGATTATTTGTCTAAAATTCCGGTTGAAAATTATCAGAAAACAGGGTAAATTCCTTATGGACAACACTAGATAAGATACGGAGTTTGATAATAAATCTTCTAAATAGAAATCTTTGATGTTTCGGTTAACTAAAAATCAACATATTTCAGTCCCAATGTGAATAAAATTATGGGCATGTCATGGAAAGGAAAGAAAATATAAGATAAGATACTGAGTTTGATAATAAATCTTCTAAATAGAAATCTTTGATGTTTCGGTTAACTAAAAATCAACATATTTCAGTCCCAATGTGAATAAAATTATGGGCATGTCATGGAAAGAAAAGAAAATATTTTAATATTTGCTGCCATAGTTAAATTGAACAAGGTTTCTTCTTATCACGTCTTATTGTCATAATAAGATTAGTATGAAAAATGGGAAAATTGACGACAATTGAGAGGATACGACACCTAGTGAATCTTCTTTAAATGCATAAATCTCAGTTGTTAAAAATCTAAATTTGATTTCTCAATGTTCTCGGGAATTGAGTACATAACTTAGACAGTTATACAGTTAACAGTTATACAGTCGTTTTCTACGTCCGTTAAAAAAAGTTCGTCAATAGAGATTCAATAGCAATAGCTTTCCATTGCGTAATCAATTGTTAGCCTCATAATGTTTTTGCTACTTACTTAATTACATATTAAAACTTTATATCTTATTTTGAATAATCGCCCAATGTAGGAACCAAACCCAGATGATCCACTCAATAAGGAAGCTGCCGATGTTTTGCAAACAAATCGACGTTTATTCGAGCACAATGTATCGAAGGCGATGCGCGGCAGTTTTGTTGGCGAAACATACTTCGAATGCTGCCTCAAGTGATATAGAAAATCAAAAGTTTTTAATTTTAGGAATGGCGTCTGCATGTTAGCCTTAATATTGGGGTTTAGCGGTCGCTTCTACATTAATTTAATTTTCAATAATCTTAAAAACAACAACAACAAAAACAAAAAGAACCATTTAACATCGTTTTAAACATTTTGAGATAAAAAAAAAAAACAACATCCCAACCACAGCATAATTAAAAAAAAGTAATACAAAAATCAATGTAATATTTACTATAGCATATTTATATATAATATGCTATAAAAATCAAGCTAAATAAAAACTGCAAAATTAATAAACAAAAGAAACAAAAAAAAAAAAAAAAAATAATTATTTTAATTAAATTACCAACTAATAAATGAAAATACATACACAATTTTTAAGCTTGCAATTTAATATTTTCAAGTGAACCGCACACGTTTATTTCTATTCTATTGGTATATCAATCACTGTAAAATGCTGTAGGTAATTGTAATTAAAACAAAAACAAAATGCTGTGTTTAAGAAATTTACTTGTATGTGGAAATTGCATTAACTTGAAGTTAATAAATAATTGATGAAGATATTTCGTAGAAGGAAGAAAGATAAATATACATGGTAAATGCATAAAAAGGAAACTTAAAATTTTGCGTATTAAACTCGAAACAAAAAAATTGTCTGTGAATTAACAAGTACTAATAAAATGCTCGCTATCTTCCACCATTCCGTCTTGCTATATCTCTCTTTCCATGCAAACATAAGCAAATTGTAGAACATTTATTCAACAGTGAAACATCTCCGTGTTCCAAACAGAATTGCAACATAAACATTTTACAGAAATATGCTCTCCTTCTTCAGGTTTATATTGCGCCATAAGCACAAGTCAGATACAGCTCCCTGACGGCCAGTATTCAAACGTAAGTCATAGAGTCTGTAATAAAGATATGTGGGTGCAGTTGAATTTGACATTTTCTCTGCAATACATCACAGTGTACACTACTCACTCACCTAGTAATCAAACCGACGCTAACGTCTTCAGTCATTATCACTTTGAGAAGATTTTGCATGAGATTCAGTGGCAACAATTTCAATACAGGACGCACACGTTCCTTCCCACATTCCACCAGCAGCGATAAGAATTGATAAACGAAATAAACTTTCGGTGATAGCTCATCGGTGGTGACGAATTGCTGAAAAACCTTAAAAATATATTGTATACTTGATTGCAGTGGTTCGTGCAGCGTCGTGGTGAACTCATGCGCACCGCTGCTAGTGCCACCAATGCCACCGCCACCGCCACCTCCACCACTATTCAGTAATAAATGATTCTCATTGATGAAATCATTTGAACATGAATTGTCTGAACCGTCCGTATTTAGTTTACGAATTTTAGCGCTCATTAATTCGTCATCATCACCACCGTCAATTGAGCGTGCGCGTTTCCTTTGAATATTACAATTGAATTGCCGTGTTTCCAGCGATGATACAATGCAATAAACGCACAAGCGCGCCAATACAACCGATTGCGGCTCATTGATGTCCTCGCTAAAGCAGGAAAATATAAAATTAGCTATCGATTCCAAGAAAGTAATGGAAAACTTACCCTTGACGATTGTTGATAATCACTGGCACCACGTGCTGCAGCAATGCAATCGTATTGCGTTCAATATCCAAGTGCAGTATTGCAAAAACAATATCCATTGTCTTCATGATATCCTGTAACGAAATTTATCTAAGTTTATTGAACTCTACCCGTTGACTGCTAACGCTTGTCTACTGTTTACCCTTGTGTATTTGCATTTCAGTATTTCCTCGACCAATTGCCTTGCCAGCCATGCAGGTCCTCCAGATTGCAAGAGTGACTCCAAAATTTGAGCAGCACGAACTGGCAGCCAACCGTGCTCGGCTACTGTTTTCCACACCTCTTTAAATTGTTCAATCAGCGGATTTTGCGAAACAAGATTTTGTGTTAATGTGATGCTGCGCGGTTTGGGATTCCCCGAAGGGTGTATATCATGCTGCATTTTACGGATGATTTGAAAGGATAGACCCAAACGTTCTTTGACATTCTCTTGGGAGGCCATCTCATCACCGCTCGGTGGTGCTAGAAATTGTTGTATCATGTTCAGGGGTTTGAGGAATTCATTCTAGGGAAGGCAAAGACAAAAACATGAAATAGGTAACGGTAAAGTATGAAATAGGTAACGCTAACCTCCCGCACGGAATACATGTAGGCACACAGAAACGAAGTCGCACACACAGAGAATGAAAACAAACGCCTTTTGATATTATCCAAAATTCCCTTGACATCGCCCGATGACAAAGTCTCTTTCTCCCAAGCGACGAGCACGTGATTCAGCACACCCGGCAGATTCATGCATATATCTTGCCACGTCAAATTGCTGTAAAATTTGATTGCAGTTAAGCTTCAGCTCACAATTTATATTTGCTGCCTCACCTGTTCTTAAGTTGCGCCTCTGGTTTGCTCAAGCTCAACAGCAACTCGTCGACAATATTTTCATCACAGAGAGCAATCATATTTCGAGGATTTTTCGGCTTATTGCGTTCCACCATGCACTCACGCACCCATTTCTCAAAGAATGAATCACCGTTCGCAGCAAGCACAACCTGTAAGCGCAATTGATTGAATGTTATCATATTTAGAAAAGCAACGACTTACATCTGAGCCATACGTTTGCACTATGAATGTAAGCATCAAAAATGAAACATCGAAAAGTGTTGAACGAATCACTGACGGTTTGCCAATTTCTCCCGGTACCTGCTTGGAATTTTCATTGCATTGTATCAGGCGTGAGACAAATGTTTTCAAGCGACCCTCTACTGTGGCAACAGAAAGTATTAAATCGAAGCTATTTCCTATCGAAGCAAAAGAGAACGAGAATTACCATCATATGCATGCATGTTTATGCAAGATAATTCAACTAACCGACTAGCACCTGACAGAGGACACCTAAAAGTGCCTCCTGCACTTTATTATAATCAGTGCTTAAGGTTTTCAGTATGCCCGACAGTGGAACCTCTGCGCGTATAATAAAATTAATAATTGATGGAGCCTGATTGCCAGATTCCCGTTTTTGCAAAAGTAAAGATGTGTTCTCTCTGTGGATAGAGAAATATAAAAATTAATAAAAAAAAAAAACTATTGATTTCAAATCAATAAACAAACCTCTGCGCTGCAAAATGCTTGACGTGCACATCGTTCACTAAATGCTGTTTAGTCCAATCATTTAAAAGATACTCAATGATATTGCATGAACATTTTGTATCCATGAAGTCCAGAAGCAAATTGTCCTCGAGCAGCATTTCGAAAGCCGCAACTACTTCGGGTATGTAGTCGTTGGGCGTTTGTTCACCCGTACCTACCATATAAAATAGGAATACCATAGCAATATTACTCCAATTCAATAGACCACATGCATTAAATTTCTCCATTTATACTCACTCCGATTCATGGCATTTAATTGTTTGATAATGTGCGGTACTTTGAAGAAAGTAAATGCACCCCACATCGTATCGTGGCTCGTTTCGACCACATTGCTGAGCGATATGAAACCGGCGCGTATAATTTCATAGAATAGGCGTGTGTTAGAGAAACCTTTTAAACGCTGTATCATTTGCATTTCAGTGACGTAATAAGAGGTGTCATTGCAGGGATTCAAGAGCACCTCGACCGCCAATAAAGGCTGTACGCAGTATGTTATCGGTTCCACAGCATTGGTATCCAAATGCGGCATTAACAAATGATTGACATCGATGTAAGCCAACTGATGTAAATACTTTTCGATAGCAGGATTTTGTGGCACGAAGTTGCAATTGGTAAGTGAAGTTTTTACGTTCGCGTATTTCTCACGTATTTTTATATACGCTTCTGAATCTTCTTGACGCCCCACATATAGAATACCCAATAAAAATTGATTGCTTGCCAACTTCTCGACGACACTGGAAATCTGATCGAACAAATAGGTTTGTTCTGTATACGAACAAATAAGACAAATGCTTAAAATTATACAATAAACCATAAATTCCATGCAGTAGTTAACTAACCTGTGCTTATTTCACCATTCATTTCATAATGCTTGCAGATCTTTGCGAATATCTGCATAAGCCAATTGACCAATGATACAACAGCACTGGGGAGTATGGCCTCCTCGGTTTTATTGCTACAACAAGCAACCAATAGTCAAGGAAAGAAAATACAATGACAAGCAAAACTTACCAACAAGTAACGCTATCGATAACACTGTCCAGGAACTCCAATAATGCTGTAATGCAAAAAATGCGCTCGTAATGTTCATATTTGGAAATGCGCTTTAACGCAGCTGCATGCGAAACCAAATGTGCGCAAAGAGAATGTTTTAGATAACTCAACACCATCTGCAAAGAATTTTGAAGTGTGAGCAATATGGATGGCAACAACTGGTTATATACAAGTCTTCTTACCGTGTTTGCATTTGGACCGATCAATGCCTGTTGCAGTAAGCAATCCGCCAAATTATACACGTCACCGCTAACTCCTCTTGGTAGCACCTGCAACAAAGGATTCGATTTGATTTTTGCCTGATCGTAAACATATTAATGTGTCATTTTACACTGTCTCTCCGGTGCTCGGCAACCACTCAAGCTAATAGAAAACTTTTCAAAGTACGACAGCGACATTTTATTCATTTACAGAAAAATTTCGTTTCACAAATATATTTTTCTAAACGAAATTTTCCAATTCACAAGCCACAAAAAGGAAAAAGAGAAAAACAACCCAGAACAACGATATGTTAAATCCAATTCGAAATCTATTCCTTCAAAATTTTCGAAATTATAAATTATTGCAAAAAGCCACTGTTGCATATCAATTTAAAGTGGAGCGTCCAGCATACTATCCGGACAGACAGATCGAAATGCAACGCATCAACGAGCAAAACAAATCCCAGCTGGTCGCCGAGACGCCAGAGAAGAAGAAACTACCCAAGGACTATTACTACAAGGTACTGGGCGTGATGAGGCATGCTTCAGTGCAACAAATCAAAACAGCTTACTATGCGTTAGCGAAACGGTTTCATCCGGATGCAGGTACTAGAGATGAAAGAGTGTAATATAGAAAAATATAACTGCCACTTTTAACTGGGCATGCTTCGGCATAGGTAATACATCACCTGAATCGAAACGTTTTCAAGAGATTTTAAATGCATATCATATACTAACTGACGAATCGAAGCGGTTAGAGTACGACCAGTTAGGTGTGGTGGAGGATGAGCAATCATTTCTGAAGAAAGTTGCAAACTCTATGGCTAAAACGGCTATTAACAGCAAAAAGAGTCAAGTATCCTTTCCGCCAACAAGAGAAGGCAAGTTCCGAATTTGAATGAATAGTATATATGTACATCACTTGAAATTAGTAAAATAATTTAGATCTTATTAAAATGACTTCGTCTGAGCCACGCCTGGAGCTAACATTTATCGAAGCTGCTCACGGTCTCAAGAAAAACGTTGACTTGCACTTTCTAAAAAAATGTCCCGCTTGTATGGGCAAATCAGCGAAACTAATAAACCGTTCTAACCCTGAATTATGCCGCAAATGCAACGGCAGCGGGCAACTCACCAAGAAGACACCCACCTACACAAGCATCACTGCGTGCGATCAATGTCACGGCAAAAGGTACATCAATCGCAACGAATGTGATACCTGCGATAACCGTGGTATTGTGCTGGAATCGACTAAAGTAATGGTGCCGGTGCCGGGGGGTGCCCAAACAGGTGATATTGTCTCTGTGAGCAGCAATATTTCTTCAGCACTTTGTGTTCCACTATTACATCGATTTGTTTTTCTGTTTTGCCTCTTGCGTCTTTAGGTTGAGAACCCGAAAACCAAACAACGTGTCAACTATCGTTTGCAAGTGCTGGAGAGCGATCATTTTCAGCGTGTCGGTAATAACATAAGCTCAGATAAGTATCTGACCATATCAGAAGCTGTACTCGGTGGTGTATTTAAGGTGCGTGGCATCAGCGATGATGTCGAAGTGAAATTAGAGCCCGGCACAGAAAGTCACACCAAAATGGTGTTAAAAGGCAAAGGTATTAAGACGCGGGATGGCATCGGCGATCACACTGTCACATTCAAGGTGCGCATACCGCGACAGTTGAGCGTTAAGCAGCGACAGCTTATATTGGCTCTCTCCAAAACGGAGGCTCCAACTTTTGACCGCGCCGTCTGATCGAATGCAGTAGTGTGGTACTGATGTTGTCGCCCTTTAAATGAATATGTGAGTGATTGCTTGTGATTTGAGCTTAAAAATCTATCATCTTGTTAAGAGAAAATTCCATTCCGCTTTTTTGAGAATTCAATAAAAAAAAGCACATAAACTAAAATTTTATTCGTTTTGTTATATTTTGTTTTCATGTACTTACACTTTTTATATTAATGCCAAATAGCGCATCTGTCCACCGCTCTCGCCATGCACGCAATATCATCAGTTTAAGCATACTCGTTTTGCTGGTCTTTTGCAAATCCATTGTGCTGTCTATCATTTTCAAATTATCTGTAAAATCTATAGTTTTCCACTATTTAACTATTTACATTAAAACATTCCCTACCTAAACAATAAAAACATTCACTTTAATATGTCAAAAGCAGACGGCGTCAACTTCAGCATGTCAAGAGCAGAACCAGTGTTGCAGTGTCTGCAAATAAAAATGAAAATCTTTGACAATAATGCGCGTCTTTATAGTTTATTTGGTAACTAGAAAGTGAGAATGATGTTGCCATAGCAATTTGGGAATTAGTTTCATTTCAAGTACAAATGAAACGGAAATGTAGAATAAGTACTTATTTGTAAAAGTACTTTCGTTTTTATTTTATATTTATTCGTCGTATTTAATTTTTCCACAAGCATAAATAAAAGAAAAAGTTCTGCCATCAATTCTCGTTTACATTAATTCGTATATAAATAATAAATAAAAAAAAAAATAGAATATATAAAGTTATTGTTGTACAAAAAAGTTTTGTGTATGTGATATTTGCCAAAAACAAAAAGGCTTACCAAAGCGATCTTTCTTTAAAGGCCCAATTGATGAGCACAGACGGCATCAATAGACCTCAAACCACTTCTTGCCGCTGAAATCATTCATATCCAAGTAACCAAGTAAAGATGATGCCATCTGCAAAATTCATTTACAAAACTTATTTCTCAATTCAGTCTAAGTTATATTGGAACACAAAGTGCGTCACGATAGGGTCTCAAGTCTGCGGAAATCAATCAAGCATGGAAATTTACCTTCGGCTTAATACATCGAACTAATTTTGTATATCGTATTTATTTTTATAATTTATTATAAATATAATTTAAATTGTATTTATAAAACAAATCAGAAAATATGAAAGCAAAAAAAGCAGTTGTCACTTTATGAATTTGAGAGAAGATATAAAAATATAAGAATAAATATTTGTATCTGGAAAAATAAAAACGTACCCTAAATGCTACGAACGAAAGTATCCTAAATGCTACGAACGAAAGTACGTAGTTGTGCAACAGTGAGTAAGACACTAGCGCACTCGAGCGCAAGCTTAACCGGATGCGCAAGAAGAGATGACCTAGAAATTACGTCTATTTCTTACTGTCTGCTTTTTAACTTGTCTTTTTAGCCTCATATGACATTAACAAGAACTGGCAAACATTTCAAAAAGTTCGAAATTTTATGGTTCTCGTAAAATATTATGTTGGCAACGATTTCTTTCTCCTATTTTTTATATCTACTAAGACTCTTTACATGTGTATTTATTCTAGAATCAAAAATTAAATGCTTTAAGTTGAGAACTCAATTGTAGCGTATCGGCGTAACAGCGTACAGCGTAGGCAATAGAAGTGATTTTAATTCGACGTAAATACTTCAAGTGTGTATACACCCGGTCGCAATTCTGACCCATTGCCGATACGCCGTTACGCCGATACACTACAATTGTATTTATACCTTCATTGCATCAGCAAAAATTGTAGCTATGTTTCTTTACTTTTATAGTCATATTTTTCCATGTATTGCTTGTGTCCAGTTCTAAAGCTCTAAGGGATCATTTTGATTGTTTCCCATACAATTATCTCCGCTCGATATACATTAATAGAAGCTTGTGGCAAATAAAACAAAACGTAACTGGTATAATAGAATCCGCCTTGGGTGACCTGCGTTTCAAATTCGATTTTCAAATTTAATAATATTTTTGCATATTATTTAAGAAAATTTCAACTGATACCGAAATCCCAAATAGACTAAAAACCTATTCTATCTTAAAAATTATCTTCTCTGTTTCTTCTTAGCCATTCAAAATTACCAAGATTGGTAGAAATTTCCTTTCCTCAAGAACTGTCGACTGTAATTGAAAAGTATGTCATGGTCACGACAGACCATCTAAAAGTATGCAGGGTGTAGTATGTTGAATTATGTCTGGCAACACTGCTAAAGTTAGAGATGATATTTTATTGAAGTGCTGCCTATTTACAATTTTATCCTTTTTTGAAAAAAATCATACGGTTTTGAACTATTTTGTAGGGATATACTAAAAAATACATTTTATTATAGCAAACCATATTCATATAATTATATAAACTTGTACTTACATAAGATTACATATTAGAAAAACTAAAATATTTAATCAATTCAACATACGTTTATATGAAGTTATACTCGCGTTGGACGTCGTGTGCTCGCTATCAACATTACGTACGAAATTGCGACGAAATATGATTTTCTGATGACGATAAATATTATTTGAGAATATTTGAAAATATCACTTATTTTACGTATCTTAAGTAGTAGAACGCTTTTTAGGTATACATTTTTAAAAGTAATATCACTATAAATGTATTAAACTCTCCTGTTAAATGTGTTCCAAAATTATGGATCACGTGGCACTGCGGTATTTTTCCGATACCAAAAGACATACTTGTGTTGAACCGAGTATATATATATACTCGTATTTAATTGTACCGATTCATCACTAATTGTTACTTCGAAATGCAACTCCACATTGAATCGAGTATTGAGTATCAGAAGAAGTTTGCCATCTCTAGCGTAATATTTATTCAGTGTTTAAAAACAAACATCAACAAAAAGTGAGATATGGATATGGATCTACTTGTGAAAAGGTAAAATATCAAAATAAAGTTAAAGTGCTTCTTGTGTACCTATTTCAAAATCATTTTCTGTATCAAAGTAAAGCCATTGAAATAAGCGAATTATGTGCAGTATCCCGCCAAAAACAAAAGTGTTACTTCTCTCAGTTAACGTGCTACAGCTTCATAAGTCAACTTGTTTTGTTGATGGCAATTCATTCGCAGCTCATATAGTTCCCAGCATGGTTCTATAAAACTGTTTTGGACCATGCCACTTCACAATCATAATTGTGGCAATCTGTGTCACCCTATATATAAGAGGCGACTACATTTAGTAGTAGTAGCTGCAAGATTTGCTGCTAATTTGTTGTTCAACAAAATCTTGTTAGAAATTGATATTTGTATGTGAAGTTTATGTACAGGTAGGCTCCACATCGGAGGTCAAGATAGGGATGGCCGATATGCCGTTTGATATTATCGAAATCGATATGAAAAATTTCGATTGATGCCTAGAAGCACTAATAATATCATTACCAATAAAATTGTTTTTCTCGGGTAATACCAAAAAGTAATATATAGTATATATTGAAGAATAAAATTTTTTCTGGTTATTTTTTGTTTTCGTTTTAACTGAAATGAAGTACGTTTGGTTTTTTTCTCAGAAAAATTATGGAATTCTGAAGTTTTCATTATGAAATGTACTTTTAAATAGCCAGCAAATATGGAATCACTTTTTTAAAATATTTATAAACGAATTTTTAAATTTTCTGTACGACGTTGAAGATGGATCAAATTCGATATATATTTTTCAAATGATGTTCGAAAAATTTATTATTTTTGATATCAATATAACAGTTCAAAATGTTTTGATACAATATATGGATATCGGGCATCCCCAGGTCGAGATAAGTAAAGCTCTGGCGAGCTAATTAGCACAATGATGTTTAAAGGACACTTGAAAATTTGTAAGAGAACTATTGTTAAATTATTATTTTTTAAATCAAAAACTTCATTATAAATTTCTTTTTATGCGTTTTAACACAAACAAAAAAAATAAACAAAAATTGTGCCTTATCATGCGATTGTCAGTTCACTGCAAAAATTCCAATGAAGTAATCTGAAAAGAAAAAAAGGAAACAAAATGTTAAAGACTACCTAATATTTTGTTTTTTGAGAAGTTTTATTTTGTTCAGAAAAATGCACTCTTTTTATAGGAGAAAATTTAAAAAAAAAAACTATGATATCTTGAATTAATTTTTGTTATAAACATTAATAAAGTATATTTCCTTCGCTATATAAATAAAAAAATATGGTCATCACGATTATTGGTGATGCTAATTGGTTCGCCAGGGGGGGTACAACTTGTGTGTGAAACGGGGCTTACAGAAGAACGGAAACGCTAAATGTTATAGAGTATGAAAACAACAGTAGAAAACTACTGTTCAGATAGCCGCACACATTCGAAGTGACGGTGACTAGTGATTGACATTTCAAAATTTACGTTTACAAACAAACAAACAAAATATGTGAAATCAAAATTTTTCTGCTGAAAACTTAGAAGTACTTTACAATTTTTATAAATATTTGGTAACAAAATATATTTAATTAAGAGAAAATTTGAAGGCGTCGCCATCATGGCCTAGCAAAATAGAATTATTTTTTAGATTTTGCTTTCTTTTTTCGTTTTTTCTTCCATAAAGTTGTGTATAAAAAATAAGTATTCATCGTTATTGCCCTGTTTGTATGCATATCTATACATAAGCGAATTTATATATTAAATATATTATCAAATTTCCAGCTTTATAACATCAAAATTTGAGTGTAACATAAATTTAAATTTTGTAGAAAATGCCATTAAATTATTTTTAACAATTGGAATATAAGTTTTATTTGCTTTAAACTTTAATACAGTATTCTATACTATACTATAAATATCAAAATGCCAAATAACCATTAATCAAATAATACTTACATATGTACAACTTTTCAGTAATGACTTTGGGCAAAAAAAAAAACAGTACAGAATTAAATTTCGTCGCGAATGGCGTAGACAGTTCAGTTGGTTAAAGGAGGACAACTCACCACAGGGAAAAAAATGTTCACTCTGTAAAGTTACTGTTGCAGGTGGACTTAGTCACATAAAGCGCCATGCTGCAAACGTGAAACATATCAGAGCTGAGAGTGGAACTAAAAGAATATTGAAACTCGACGATATGGAAACGAGCTCCAGTTCATCATCATCCTGTCTAAAGTTGAAAAAAAGGAAACCGAGCAAAAAAATGATGTTAAGTATCTATTCAAAGTACTATTTGTCTTTATCACTGCTTCACAGCTCAACTCGATTCATAACATGTAATCTACCAAAAATGCTGTCGTTGGCTTGTAGAAATTTGACAAATTTCTGAAATTATTTTTTCAATTACAGCAGCTCTTATTTAAAGCAATCTAAGAGTAATGTTATAACTTCCTTCCTCCTCCCTTCATGACAAAAACTAAAGATATTTATGGGTGACATAATTAATTTTGTTGTATCAATTTTGTGCTACTAATTTAGATGCGTGATATTTTGCAACTAATTCCGTATTACTGCGTTTTCGAAGTTATCGTTTATACTTTTTTATTAGAAATCGAAAATTTGGAATTAGTTCGGCCAAGTGTATAGCTTAGCAAATATAAATATTAATTGGAGTTCAGTTTGAAATACTCTGTCACGCGTTCTATTCCCCAATGTTCTCAATGTTGCTGGAACTTAAACTGTCTACAAATATCGATACTTTTCAAAATACGTTTTTTTTTAGTAATATTTAAAAATAAAAACCTAATAAGTAAAAATGTAGTAACTCTATCTATAAGCAAAATAAGCTACAATAACATCGTGAATAAACAAAGTACATTCAAATTTATATTTCAATTATCTCCATACTCATTAATAATGTACAAACAAGTGAACAATGTTGGAGCAAAAAAAAAATGTTTCCCCAATTGACCTCATACTTGTCAAATTAAAACTACTTACTTAATCCTTTTACCACGGGGAAACAGTTCACATTCAGCTCGTAATATTCCGAAGCAAATTTCGAAGTTTAAACTAGTAATGTCAGACAAATTTTCTGAAATTTCTCGCTATGTGTAAAAAATTTCCCACTTTTGAATTCCATAGACAAAATTTTATTCATTACTTTTTTTTACAATAAAACGAGAAAGCAAGGGCAAAAGTAATTCAGATGGTATAAATGTATTGCAAAATATATTCAAAATCTTCCGTTACAGTTTTAGTTTAAATTTTTTGAATTATATTTTTCGATATGATTATTGTGTGCCAAACCCAAAATGTGGTCGCTGTGGTGTAGTGGTAGTGCGTTGGACTGCTACGCAGAGTGTCCAAGGTTCGAATCTCGGCACGGGCAATATCAAAAAGTAGAAAAAATAATTTTTCTATACGGCACCACCTCTTGGCAGGCAATGGCAAACCTACAAGAGTAAAAATTGCTATGAAAAGCTTTTCGCTTCGCCGTTCGGATTCGGCATTAAACTGTAGGTCCCTTCCATTCATGTACAAATATAACACGCACAACATGAGTGGATGCGAAGAGCTCGGCCTAGGCCCTCCATGGGCTGTTGTGCCATTAAAAGGAAAGAGTTAGTACCCAATAACCTAGCTGACATTTGTTTCTCGGCCAAGTTAAGCGACAAGATCGTTGTTTCTCATTAATTTAAAAAAAAAAAATCAGAAGAATTTGTTATGCGATTTTCGTCATCCATATCTCAAATCCAAGGAAATTCCATTCCATATGTGAAAACTTATACCCGTGAGATGAAGTTGAAATTTTTCGCTGTTATATATGTATTCTGAATACTTTTTAAACATTAAAACGTTATTTTTTTTGCTAAATATAATAAATAGCAAGTTTATTAAGTATGCGCAATAGGTGGGGAATACTTATTTTGATGTGGTTCGGAGGATTGTAAGAGAAATCGGGGAACTTGTCATCCTTGTAACCATATGAAACGTTATGGAGAGGAATGCATTCAAATTTCGAATTTCTATGCATTAATAGTTCCATTAAATGTAAAAATAATCAGAAATGAGAATCACATTTGTTCAGTATAAAATATCTAAATTAGTAAAGTAAAGTATGGGTATATGATTTAAACCTTTCTTCCACTTAAAGCTTCATATATCGAATGCGAAACTAATTTAGTAAAGTGCATTAGCACCTTTTATTCACGTGAAGCAACGAAATAAATAAATACAAATCCCGAAACACGTTGGTGTCAATTAGATGATTTTCGTCAGTGTTACCAGATATACCTCAAATAGAGCTCCATATCCCCCTAAAATCCATCGTTTCCCTCTAAATGTACTAGAATTTTGTTGCATTTAACGTGTATATATTTGGGGGGAAAAACCCCACATCTGGCAACACTGATTTTCGTAAGCAAATTAGTGCTTTTCTTTTGATAAAAATGAACTGAGCAAATGTTTTGGAATTATCGACAATTATCGTTAAGTCGCTACAATTGTCGATAGTTAACGATATCGTTGCTTGCCGATAATATCTTTTAATAATTATCGAGCAAATTCCCATCGCCATTGTTTATAATCAACACAGCGGATTTCAGTAAGCAGATTTTTGTAAATTAATTTCATACATTACATTAATAATAGAAACCATTTGTAGGAATAATGACTCGACCTAATAAAATTTGGGAATTCTTCAACCGAAGGCAGAGCACGGCATTATGTTATACCTGCGAAAAAGAGATATCACTGGGCCACTTCCTGCCAAAAAATCAGACAACTTCCAATATAAAAAGGCATTTACGAAAATGTCATCATAATGAGTGGGAGCAGTATACGCAATCTCAAGGTGTTTCGGGTACTGTTAAGCAAAGGAAATTGGAAGATGTTAGTAAGGTTCAACAAACTCTATTTGCCATGATCAAACGTAAAAATGAATTCCATTTGCTATTGGTCGGGTTCAGAAGGCGCAATAGTTGTGCCCCTGCTCCGTCTCTTATACCTGAGTGTCTTGTAAACGCAAAGTGATATCTTCCTGATCAACAAATATTATGTTGAGCGGTTGTCATTTAATTGAGCTCAGTTTTTCCCCGATACTTGAGGTCAACATGTTCTTCGCCCTCGGAACGCGACCATTCATGAATAAATCATCAATCAATAATTGTCAAAAGTTTAAGTGCTCCTTATAATTAAGCAGTATATCTGAGCTTGATTAATATATACCATATATTTAGCAAAAAGGGGCGGCAAGTAGTTTCGAAGTAGAAAGTGTATTAGAACTCGTGTGTATTATTGTGATGGTTATTGTTGGATTTTTGTTCCGAAAAAACTTAAGATTTTAAGGCTTTTAAAAATTTTTTTCTACTCGGGACTTACTCCTCAATACTTCGTGACATTTATAAAATTTCTTAACCTCGAATCGTATAAAACTTATTCAGATGATATTGTAGCTTATATTAGCTACAGAACGCTAGAGAACGTTGGACTCGGAAAGTATTATTTGGATTTTTTTTTCTCAGAGCAAGTACAGATTTACTTCTACTCTTCAGATGTAAAAATACTGTATGGCTGTCGAGGAAATTCGTAAAATGAAGATTACTGATCTGGATACGTCGTGGAATAAGGTAAAGCAGTAGCGATTATACCATCGACTCTCTCTTCAAAAAATTAATTGTCCAATAATATTTGAATTTTTCATGATTTGAAAATCATATCACAAGAAAATAACAACAAAAACTTTCACAAAATGTATTCATCACTGAGCCACTTGCAATGGAGAATTCGGAAATTATTATGGTATTACATATTAAAGGAAACAGGAAAATTTTCGGAAAGCATTGGGAATGCAGCTTTAGTCATAAATTAAACGGCGTTATGTGAACTGACCAAATATTTTACCCGAAAAACTCAATTAGTATATTATTTTTATAATTTAATTAACACGCATCCGTCGGTTATTTATTCTTCTTCTTTGGTAGCACAACAGCCCATATAGGGCGTAGGCCTAGCTTTTCGCATCCATTCATGTTGAGGGAGTTATATTTTTACATAAATGGAAGGAATCTACAGTTTACTGTCGAATCTGAGCGGTGAAGTGAAAAACTTTTCTTAGGCAATTTTGAATCTTGGAGTTTTGCCATTGCCTGCCTGGTTCCGTTTAGAACAAAATTTTATTTTTCTATTTTGGATTTTTGATTGTGCCGAAATTCGAACCAGGGCACTCTGCGTACCAAATCCAGCACACTATTAACTACGACACGGCGACCAGTATTTTTTTTGTATGCTAATCAAATTCGTTGTTTTTGTATCAGTTTGATACAACGTAAATCCATAACTAAAATGAAACCGATTGACTTTCAAATGCATTTTTTCGATTATTTTAGCTAATAATTCTAGTACTTATTACATTTTTCATGTGAAGTATTAACACATAGCGACAATTTATAATTGAAATGTGCATCAATTTGATAACAACAACTGATCTATTTGTCATTGATATATCTTTAAGACTTAATTATATTTTGTTGCATAACTGAAAATCGATGATTAAGCTCACAGCTGAGTTAAGTGAAAATATATAATTTCACAGGAACATATTTGCCTTACAATGTCACGGAGTAATCCGTTAAATTCTGAAGTACTCTTTACCGATTTCAAACAACGTTCTAATCTCTGTACTTTTATTGGTTAGTCACTTTCGATCACTGAGCTAGAAGGGTAACATAATGAATGAAGGTCTTGAAAACCAATTTTACAACAAATTTCACTTAACACATCGGCGAGCCTAACAATCGATATATTTTAATTTGAAATTTTTTATCATCTAATTCGGCCTAGTATTTATTAATAACTATATTTTTTATTATTATTGTAGGTTTCAGAAACGGGACTTGGAGATGCTGAAATGAAACCAGTTAACATTGCCAGAGAAAGCGGAAGTTGTGATAGACAAACACAGCAGAATATTTCCTCCTCAATAGACTACCCTGATCTGTACGAAGAACAAATTGATTTAGATCAAGTAATATCTCATTGGTTTTAAAATATTCACGATTTCCTTAATTTTAATAAACTGTTTATTTGTTTGCTTTCCCTTTATAGAACACTAAAGATCATATTAATATTAATCCTTTTCCATCAGTTGGCATGATTGGTTCAAGTGAAACACTTATAAAACTTCAAGAGAAAAAGCTCAAAACTGAAATTTATTATATGGAAAAGAAGGGCGACCTGGAAATTAAAAACCTCTCCATAAAGCATTCGCTGATGCTGTTGAAGGCGAAGAAGATACGTTTGGAAATTGAAAAAATGCAAAGTGAAATATGACTAATTGCTAAGTGTTATATTCTAAAATTAGTTTTCCATTAAAATCATACCATTAATTGTGTTGTTTCATATTCATTATTGATTGAAAGTGGATTTTAGATTTTGTAGACGTTATTGTAAACTTATCGCATGGAGAATTAAATAGTTCTAAAGTAGTTGTTTATAATTTTTATTATATATTAATTTTTAAAAATAAATACATTTTAGTTTCGTAAACAATTTCAAATGAAAACTATGCTTTGTCTTAATGTTGATATTAGGCGAAACACTGCAACTAGCAATCCAAACAGTATCTGGATTACCGTAAATTTTACAAAATTTATCGAAATGGCGTTAACAACCAAGGCACGGCGCACGATTCACTGTTCAATCAAATAGGATTCTTATTCGTCCAATAAATTAAGCAAAATTTCTGGGATCACTAAGTTAAGTTGAGAACTGCGGCAAAGCGGCTGCTATCGATATGCTGCAATGTTAACAATTTAAAAGACATTGGATACTATCCACAACTTCGTTAGGATTGAAAAATTGCAATTATTACATAAAGAAAAAAACCAATAATTTTAATTAATCGTTACTAATCTTAAACCGAAGAAAAATATCCATAAGACTCCTTTATAGTGCGATGCAATTCTCTTCTACAAATGATGTTTTAGCCTTCGATATGAAAGTTCTGCCCTTCGTTATGAAAGTTTTAGCCTTCGTTATGAACGTTTCAGCCTTTGTTATGAAAGTTTTAGCCTTCGTTAGGAATGTTTTAGACACAAAATATCTCTCACTTGTGAGAGATTTCGATTTCTTTTCACATTTTCGTTCACAGAAATTATAATTCCTATTGAACGTATATAACGTTCTGGTTCATTGTCTCTGGGAAACCTAACATTTATTAAGCCTGTTCAACTTCATTATCGGTTCGTTAAACCGAATGAGTGGTTTTTTTTTGATAAAAATCTTTTAGTACATTTTCCAATGTAAATAAAACGGTGGATTGGTGGAAAAAGATGAAATCCGACTAAAAGCTAAACCCTTAAAATGTACTCTTCTGTACCATACTTCTGTAATGTGTTACCGAGTATTTTACTCTTCTGCGTGAACAGGGCTATCGTTTATTTGATCCTTTTATACTTTCTGAGCTATTTCAAGCTATTTATGTGTAAATGTGTTTTGTTTGAGCACTTTTTCGGTTAATTGAGTAATGAATTTTTGGTCCGGGATTTTCGGCCATGGTTTAAACCGAGGGAAAAACACCGATTAACCGAATTTTGTTTTTATCTTCTTAATACTCTATACTTCTTTCGATATACTTTTATACTTTTTTAGATATACTCTTGTTCTTCTTTAGATACAGTGTCGGACAATCAAATAAGAACACCTTGTTCTGAAACCAAAAACCATAAATAAATATTTCTTTAGGCTTATGATAAATTTAGAAGGTATTTACTTTTATTCATTTATTCCATAAGTTTAATTTTTTCTTAAAACAAAAACAAAATCAATTCAGTGTACAAAAAGAAATTTAAAAGTTATACATAAAATCACATTTCAAAAGAACATAAGACTTCACTTCAATTAAAAAAAAAAAATTATAAAATATTGACTTAAATTGTTCATTAATGCTAATATTTTGTGGAATAGTATTTGTTATTTAAAACCGCCTTACACCTTCTAGGCACTGATTCCACCAGAGACGCGCAAGTAGCCTGGGGTATGGAATACCACGCTCTTTGAATGCTTTGCCACAATTCGTCTTTGTTTTTAGGTCTGGTACTGCCAATCTTCTCTTTAACAATATTCCACAAGTTCTCGATTGTATTATGGTCAGGAGATTGTGAAGGCCAGGTCATAACGGAAAATCCATTATGGGAAAACAAATCTCGCGCAAGGATTGAGGTGTGCTTTGTGTCGTTATCCTGTTGCATTTGCCATTTCAGGGGCATTTCCCATTCAGCATAAGGAAGCATTACCTCCTGAAGGATGTTTACGTAAAGAAATCTGTACATCGTTTCTTTTATCCAATACAGAGGGCCCACACAATACCAAGAGAAGCATCTCCATACCATGATGCTTCCACCTCCGTGCTTAAACGTCTGCCTAGTATATTTTGGGCCCATCTCACTCAATGTGCGCTTCAGCGAACTCTATGGGACACTTTCGAGGTCTTTGTGTCAACATTGGTACTTTTCGTGCTGTTCTTCTATAAATTTTTTTTCCACCGAATGTCTCCTTACTGATCGAACACAAATTTAAACCCCTGTCTCCTCTCTAATTGCAGCAGCTGCCTTAAATTGATCGCGTGTCGCCAAAATTTGTATGCGATTGTCATCTGCACTTGTAGTTTTGCGGGCCCTATCTCTCTTGCAATGAAATTTTAGAGGTAATAAAGATTGGTAGACAAATGTCGAGGATCTGCTAATAGTTTTAGCTATTTGGCGGATGCTTTGTCCCTCATTTCGCAGTTTTTTCACCAAATCACGCTCCACCTTGCTGCAGTGCTTTGCTCGACCCATTTTGCTGTGACATTACGGAATAGTTTACATTTAATTTGTTGAAATACCCTCATTAAAAAGCTCACCAGTACAAATTATAAACAAATTTAAGTTTTCCTTTTAAAATATATCTGCTGTTCTTATTTTAATTGTCCGCCTTCGAATGCTTCGCTTCAAACTTTTTTGTTTGGGAATCCCCAAAAAATATTTAAATGTAGTGTTGCCACCTAGAAATTTATAAAGTATATACCATACCATTTTCTTCTCTATAAAAATTGTTTGCCATAAGCAGTCCGATAAAGAACAAAATCAATGGAAGTTTTATAATGCAAAGTGTTCTTATTTGATTGTCCGACACTGTATACTCTTATACTTCTTTAGAGATACTCACATTGTTGCTTTCTACTTACTAGAAAAAATTGCGACTCTCCTCCACCCTAAGCCTAGCAAAAACTTACCAGAACCCAGTTTTCTTATTACTCGCCAGAGCCGCAGCCTCAAATTAATTCACACCTTGGCTTTTCAGTTTCCGTTTATAATAAAATAACAAAAATATTTCAAGAAATAATGCTACATTTTATTTTTACATATTTCTCCTTTAAATTAATAAAAATTGAATATTATTAATTAAGTTTATCTTACTAAACATTTATTATATAAAGAATAATCAAGTTGAGTTGAGTTGAATATATTTAATTTGTTTTTTTATATTGTACAAAAAATATATTAGTATATATTTTATTATTATAAATATTTTCTACTTAAATGAGTCTAGAATTC
Organism: Palloptera scutellata; assembly: GCA_958295655.1. Taxonomy (NCBI): domain Eukaryota; kingdom Metazoa; phylum Arthropoda; class Insecta; order Diptera; family Pallopteridae; genus Palloptera; species Palloptera scutellata. The sequence goes on along the minus strand of OY282449.1, from coordinate 27,436,706 downwards.
TTATTATGTATTCATATTGGTTGAAGTATGACATTGTAAAATATTTCTTTATAGTGTATGAGCGAGCGATGTAGAGATGCGTGATTGGAGTATAAATCGAAGCTAAAAGAATGGATGGTGCTCAAGAAACTCGAAAACTTTATGAAGTATATGTTATTTGGATGAACGGAAGTTGGATGAAAGTTAATGCAAGTATGAGGAGTAAAGGGTATGTAGTAAATGGAGCAATGTAGGTAGTGTGTGTGTGTGAGAAACGTGGTGAGAGAAAGAATTTTAATTCGGAAACAATTAAAACTCGATGTAAGGAATTATTGTGTATATAAATTTTATACAGTGTACTTTTATTGAAAATAAAAAATTCTTTTCTTTTTTTTACATATATAGTACATATGTATTTACCTATTCGTAAATATTATATTAAAAAGAAGAGTAAAATTTGTTGTTTTTATTTTTTATTTTTAACTAACTTACTTACTTAGATATGACAACAAACGACATTCTTTCACTTTGTGTATTTAAAAGATATTCTCGTACAAAACTCTAGACACATGCAATTCAAAAACATGTAGTTTTAAAAATAGTTATCAAAATTAAAATATTCATTTCTATTATAAAAAGGTAGAATTAGTGTTTGAATTAATCTCGATTTGGGAAGAATAAAACTATACGTTAGAAGAAAAATAGAGATGTAAAGTAATTGTAAAACATTATTAAATTTAAAATTTTTCGCTCTCACAAAACAAAAAGTTAACCGAAAAGATCAGAAAAATGATATGCTACTTGGAAAGGAAAAGTGTTTGAAGTGTCTGATGGATAAGAAAGAGCGCAAAAGAGAAAATCTGCCAATGGAAGGCTAAAAAATCCATATTGCCCTTGAATATACGAAATTACCTGTCACTGTATTGCACTGAATTACGGCGCGAATGCACAAAAACACTGAGAACTGAAAGTGGTAACGGTCAAATAGTAAAAACAGAAAATAGGGATAGATAGATATCGAGCGGGACGAGTAGAGAAAGGAAATAAAAACTTAAGTTGAAGGATTCTCGTCGTTTTTGAGTGCTGAAGCATAGCTTGGTCCACCACCAGACGAGCTTGATTTCGCACCACCAGCAGCAGCGCCAGACACAGTAACATTACTAGCGGCAGCAGCCCCAGCAACATCGTCGACACTACCACCGCCCAACGGTTGTGGCGAATCAACTATTAAATATACATAATACTTATCTATACATATGCTACATATATATTAGTAGAGCCAAGTCTCATTACCTTTAACATCAATTTGATAAGTGTCGTCTAAGCGTAAATTATACTTTTTGACCAATTGGCACTCACCACCCTCAGCAGTGGGTATGGAGTACACATACAAGTAGCCATCCTGTGAGGCAATCATAAGTCTGCAACAAAATGATATTATGAGAGAAAATAGTTAAGTTTAGGCATACTCGTAAGCACATAAGCAATTTACAATTTTTCCTTTTTACATACCTCAATTGTTTCTGTATTGTATCAATTGCACAAATGCGTCTTATGCCCGGCTCTGGCAGTGACACCGATGCAAATGCGCGTCCTTGACTGAAGACGTCGGTCACCTGAGTTGGTAAATAGCTGGTGACAGTCTTACTTATGTATCTAAAAAACGAGGAACTTGAATGAGAGCACAAACAAGGTAGCGTCGAATGAGTTACGAAAGGAATAGGAAGATGTTTGACATGGACATGAGCATTTCGATATTGTACAAGGATGGGTGGATAGATTGTATAGGTGGAAATTTAAGTTTTTATATGCGTGTACAATTGTGAGGGGAAGCGGGAAAGAACCGAAAGGAAAGACATAAAAATGTGTATGTGTCAGAAATAAAAGAAGAAATGAATGAGAGAAAATAAAGTAAGATGTATGCAAATGTTGAATGAAATCAAGTAAAAGTGAAATAAAAGAATTTAATTGAAAATAAAAGAAACAGAAGGAAACGTAAACTTATTTGTTATATTCGAAATTCATTTGTCGGTCCAAGTCAGTATTTTTTTCCACACTAAATCAATTTCATTTGGTCAAAATTTAATTTAACTTCTACACTATATTACCAGTATGCACATTACCAGTGTCTTAAAAGATTGCTAAAACTTTCTTGTAGACGTAATAAACGGAAAGCAATATTTATTCAAATCACTTCTTCTTCTTTTAATGGCACGACAGCTCAAAGAGGACTTAGGACGAGCTTTTCGCATCGTCCCTTGTTGTGCGTCTTGTATTTGTACCATGAATGGAAGGGACCTACAGTTTTATAACGAATCCGAACGGTGAAGTGATAAGCTTTCATAGGGCATTTTTTTACTCTTGTAGGTTTACCATTACCTGCCAAGAGGTGGTGCCCGTAGAAAAATTATTATATCTACTTTTTGATTTTGCCTATGCTTAGATTCGAAGCCCGGACACGCTGCGCATCAGTCTCACGCACTACCACTACGCTACAGCGACCATTTTAAATTTAATAATTCAATCAGAATGAATGAGGAAAATTGCAATTTTACAAGTAAACACCAATGCCCTTGTCTAGGCCATTTTCAATTAATCTCGAAGATACTTGCCTAAATTATAATCGTCGATTGACTAAGGTTTGTTTCTTTGATCTACACATTCAGACAGACATTATTAGATCGACTCCGGGTGATGATTCCCTATATACTATTGTACTTTCCCATTTTCTTTACAACTTGTGTAGTAATTACTTGCTCGGCTAAATTAAAATCAAAAGCAACCAGTTATTACAATTTACCCATTAACCATTACTGTACATAAAATAAACACCTAATATACATCCAACACCACTTACCCCATCCAATCGTCAGCTGGTGGCTTTGCCTCAGGATTATCAACAGCAGTGCGATCCAAACGGAATATATGCACCGTTTCAGTATTTGAACTTGAAACTAAGTACTGTGCACATGTGCTGAACGATAGCGAACCAATCGAAACACAACGCTTGAGTCCACGACGCAATTCAAAGAGTTTAGTGCCATCCAGCGACGAGAAGACACGAATCACAGTACCACGTTCACTAGCGGTGGCTATCTCAGTGCCCGACGGGCTGAAGGCCAACGCAGCCAGAGGACTATCGTGTGCGGGAATCATTGCCTTGGCATTTAAATTAATAGCATCGAATATTTGCACTTCGCCCGATGTCACGCTGCCCGGATAAGCCAAATAGCAATTTTCGGATGCGCACGACAGTGCACATATGCCATTTATATTGCTCGGTGTGTCGCGTATGGTGTGCACCACCTTCATGTCCTGAATGTTATGAATGTAGAGGCTTTCTTCGAGACAAACGACCAGACGTTCGCGATTCAATTTCACAGCCACAATTGTGTTGGAATAGGAATAGTTGCAAATTTCGCTTTGTTTTTTAAAATGACATACCTGCGTATTATATTTTATATGACATGTAATCAACTACATACATGTATTATCAATTATATTCAAAGTTTTATTTAAAAAAAGTGCAATTCAACAGCACAAATAATTGCGGCTCCCATTTAGGTGTACATACCTTAAGTTTCCGTGGGCCTCTTTGTGTTACCATTGCGACAAGTGAACTCTCAAAAAGGCGCTCCAGCACGTAAATATCCTCCTCGGGACAGCTGTAAATTTTATTCAAAGCAGAATCAATGGTGCTGAGAGTATACAAACTGTAGCCGGATTTGGTTGCCACCGCCAATGACCTGAAAGCAGAGACAAGATTAAAACCATTGAAGAACAAGCTCAATAAGCAGTACTAGTCGTCGTGTGGGTGAGACTTACGAGTTATTTTGATTGAAATTCACAAGTATACCAGCATCGCCGTCGATTTCAGATACGCCCAGCAGACTCATTGCGATTGTTTTTATTTGTACGCCAACAAATATCAATGGAATAATAAAAACGAAGTGAAGAGATCCGAGCAAATATAGTTCTAAAGATATATGCAGCCTCTGTAGAAACGAAAACAATATGAGATTCAGTAGTATTCGCACCGGCGTCTTCGAGTACAGAAACTGAACAGCCATAGAAGCAATGTCAGTTGACGCTAGTATCCGAACTATGCAAACTAAATGATCATCGTATTCTATCTATTCTGCTTTCTTCCTGTGCTATATTCCTTCTTTTCAATTTTACAAGTAAAACAACGCAATATTTTTAAAAATGGCCGCACTTTCTAATTCATTTTTTTTCTCTCCTCTCTATTTTTGTTCCCCTCTCTCTCTCTTTTTATATACCTACTTGAATGTTTAGGGATGCGAGTGGAATGGTACAAGGATTTCGGTTTATTTACATCAAGATTGTACATATTCCCTTTTTTTTTTTAGCATGACATTAAAAATTTGGTAGCACAACGATTGAAATTTTAAAATCTATTTGACCTTTTCTTTCGTGTTCTTTTAGTGAAAGAAGAAATTCACATTTGCTTAAGAATATAAGAAACTAAAAGAGGTTGAGTATTTGTGCTATGGTAGATCCAAAAATGTAATGGTGAAAAAACATTTTCAATATGTATTAAGTATTAAGTAAGAAAAAAGCAATATCAATACAGAATGAAGAAAACAACAACTCCTTTGAGTTGATCACATATTGACCACCAACGTTACATTGAAAATTTTCTTCGGAAAACACTTTGAACACATCCAGCATATCATGTTCGGTGTAACAATTTCCTGATATTCACTAAACAAACCACGGCCTAATTATTCGAAAGTATAATCGTTTATTGTAGAACACAATTTCATTCAGATGACTTCCTCGGCTGGTTTTGCAGTACCCCATACGATCAACAAAATGTTTCAGTACATTTCCGATTGAATTTCGTCCTTACTTACTTTACTTACTTTTAATGGCACAACAGCCCATGGAGGACCTAGGCCGAGCTTTTCGCATCCACTCATGTTGTCCGTGTTATATTTGTACATGAATGGAAGGGACCTACACTTGTAGGTTTGCCATTGCCTGCCAAGAGGTGGTGCCGTGTAGAAATATTATTTTTTCTACTTTTTGATTTTGCTTGTGCCGAGATTCGAACCCCGGACACTCTGCGTAGCAGTCCAACGCACTACCACTACACCACAGCGACCACTTCGACCATTTCGTCCTTATGATCCTCAATTGTTGCTGGATGGTTAGGGTAAAACTTATCTTTAACGGCTCTCACAAATAATAGTCCAACCGAGTCAAATTGCAACTGCTTGGTGGCCGATGCAAATAATCAGTTATCACTGTAGCGCACACCATGCACTGTAACGCATCTTCCTTCTACCGAGAAGCATTTGTTTTCGGTTGTGTAAGAGTACAAGAACGTTTTGTTTTATTCAATAAAAATCCAGTTTCACGCACACGTTCCACAAATTGCGTGGAAGACTTACCAAATTTTTCTCTTATACCAAATTTTAAATGTAATTTTCTGACACTATCGGTTGAAACATTCACATTTCGCAAGTTTTTAGTATTTCCCAACGTTGTCCAAGGATTTATCGAGCCAGCACGTTAACCCCAAACATGAAACTAATTTTCCGTGAAAATATCCAATAGTTCCAATTCCAAATGTTAGATGGAGTACCCTGTATTTGCCTACATTATATATTAGTATTCTCAAATTAGCTAATACATTCTAGTCAATAATTTGTGTAAAATATTGGCTTTGGAAAAAATTGAAATTGGATTCGGCATGTAAATGTGTCTCAAATGTGTCTGTAATCTAAAAATTCTGGCTAGTTAATTCTCCCCACAAAGCCATTAAGTTACTTTAATTATAGAGCAAGTCAATATCCTCGTAATACTGGCGATATGGGCAGTATGAGCACATATTCGTTATTCCTTTAGTACTTTTTTTTTTTTTTGCTATACAATATATCAGAATTCTCTGCGTTCACTTAACAACCAACTGTAAATGTAATTAAAGTGCAAAAATAACAAAGACACCAAACCGTTGGAGTAAGGTGTCGAGTGGTGTGAGTGATGTATGTAACGTTTATTCTCTAAATCCCGACAGATCTATCGAACATGAAAAATATTACAAAAATTTTGAATATCTTGTACCCGAGTCTGAATGACATTGCCTTTTGTTATAACAGGATATTCTTTATAACGCCAGAAATAAAATCATAAGCAGTAGAAATAATGAAAATATGCAAATAAAAATGAAGCTAAATCTTAGGTTTTTTTTTTGTGATACGCATCAATATTTGGAGCCATTATTCTACTTTTAATTTGTTTACTTACCACTGCAATGAGTATATAATTAATAGTTCTGTGTGATGCAGTTTTATTCACAAAATAATAACTAGTATTTTATTTATATAAAAATTGCAAAATTATCAATTCTTTTAAATTCTTTCCATGAAATTTTTAATCGCGCAGTTATATTTTCTTTCGCCACCACCAGCAACAGCAACAGCAACAACAAAAACAACAAAGCACAAAGAAGAAGGTAAAGAAAGTATCAAAATGATAGTTCATTGTTCAGTAACAGTGTTACCAGATGCGACATCAATAATATAGGTAGGAACATAATAAACGCGGCATCGACGTTGCGGCGTCTGTCAACACTTAAATACCATGCATTCTTATGAAGATGAACATAATGGCTGCGTCACTACAATTGCCGCTGTCGTCGACTTCAATCTAATTCTTTTTTGACATGCAACAAATAAAAATTATACAATTTTCTTTTTTTTTTGATATTTTCTTTAGAACTTACTTTTACTTTTAATGGCACAACAGCCCATGGAGGGCCTAGGCCGAGCTTTTCGCATCCACTCATGTTGTGCGTCTTATATTTGTACATGAATGGAAGGGACCTACAGTTTAATACCGAATCCGAACAGCGAAGGGAAAAGCTTTTCATAGCAATTTTTACTCTTGTAGGTTTGCCATTGCCTGCCAAGAGGTGGTGCCGTGTAGAAAAATAATTTTTTCTGCTTTTTTATTTTGCCTGTGCCGAGCTTCGAACCCCGGACACTCTGCGCAGCAGTCCAACGCACTACCACTACGCCACAGTGTTTCTTTAGAACACTGCTCTGAAAAGTCCATTCGTTCTTTTTCATTTTTATTTATTTTTATTAATATTGTATAATTTTTTATTAAGTTATGTTATTTAATTGAATTGGTTTCTTTTTGATTTTAGATATGGTTATAGTAGCTGCAACAGCTTCACGTAGACTCTTAAGGCGTATTTATGTGTACGTAACGTAGCGGAACTTATGGTTGCCAAATGTCACGTATCGATCTGTGATATGAAGAGTTCCTGTAAGTGATTACCGAAATCGTAACGCAGCGTTGAGTTCTAACTTAAAGACATTGCTTATGATATACTACGTTACGTTTAGGTATGTATGCATAATCAAGCGTTTTTCATTTTAGTGTTAATATTATTATGTAAATATTTATTTAAATTACTTAATTTTACGACTAAATATGGGCCATTTATTTAATATATTATTTACAAATAATACCTAAATGAGCGAACGGCGTTTTTTTCAAATTTTTACTCCGTCCTAGAAGCCTTTGCCCAAACATGCGAAATAGGGAAGCTTTCACATCATTGACCTAGTCAGTTTTGTATGTTTTTTCGCCCATAAAGAATTTAGTTTTGTATTTTTGTTTATATAGGTTGCAGTTTTTGCCAAGAAAATATGGCAACACTGCTTACACGAATTTAAAAAATTTTATATGTAAAATTCACACTATTCCAGAAATCTATATCCTATATTTCCTATATAAATTAAATTCATTCACAAAAAGTTATTGAATGACATTAATTTACATTCTTAAAATAATAAATTTGAATCTTTGATAATTTTGATTAATTTTCGATAAAGTAAACAGGAAAATGACACACTTTGTACTATTCGTATAATTTATGGACTCAAGTACTGACAAATGCAACAGTGCCCTCACTGAATTGTTCGTTCTAAATAACAAACAGGGTTGCCAGGGTTTACTTTTGAGCAAAATTCGTTATTCAGAGAAAAAATAATTTTCATTAAAAAATCGTCATATAAAAAAAAACACATTTTCAATTACATATCTTATAATTTTTGTACATAACATGTTCATACAAAAATAGTATTTATTTACCTACAAAAATAATACATTCAATTTATTTGGTAGAAAGTATTAAGGCACTGTAGAAACTTTCCTTTTAGTATTAAAATTTTTAAATATAATATTGAGAATTTTCCAAAATATGTGTAATTTTCAAGACAATAGTATGTATAATAACAAATAATCTTGTATACACAAAATTTATATAGTTGTCTTTGTTTCTTTCTTTCATTTCTACCATAAATTGTACATTTATGCGTAAAAGTATATTAAAACTCGAATTTTTTTTTATAGACTTTTAGAGAATATTTTATTATTTACATAAACTTTTTGGGAGTTCCATCCCAACTGTGTTCCAAAGAGCAAAGAATGTTTTTACCTTTTTTAATCCAAGCCAAGAGTAATCGGTCAATCTCACATGTTACGCGCTCTCATGTTTATATGGTGCCAGAAATTAGGCAAGCTCTTGGGTTATTTTAACATTAAATACACAAAAAACAACCAAATTGTAACAAAACAAGTACGAATGTCGTAAGTAAGGAGTAAAAGATAAGCTTACTTTACTTTTAATGGCACAACAGCCCATGGAGGGCCTAGGCCGAGCTTTTCGCATCCACTCATGTTGTGCGTGTTAGATTTGTACATGAATGGAAGGGACCTACAGTTTAATGCCGAATCCGAACGGCGAAGTGATAAGCTACACATTTTTTTTCTATGCCTAGGCCTGTCAGATATTATAAGAAGGATGTCAGTATATTTTTGGAAACCTGCTTGAAGAAATCAGTACTCACACAAAAATAATTTAATATTTCTAAGTAGAAAGATTTTAAATCACATTTGGCAAGACACCTTCTTTTCAACGACAGTGACGTCATATCATCATCGACGATTTGAACCGTTTTGAACGAAACTTTGAGCTTTTTTTGACGCATGAATAAAGAAAAATTTTATTTCATAATTGAGAAGATTGATATCGAAAATTGCTATATGTAATAACATAAAATGATTTATTATTAATTTGATATTTTTAATGTAAATTCAACATAAAACATAATTTTGTCAAATTTACGTTCTTGACTTTGCATCGAAAATCGCATTTTTTGTAGTGTATCTTGTCTCAATTTCCTACATATCGAATGTGTTTATCTTTTAGCAGATTAGCATAAGTAATACTACTTTCACTGCGCGGCGATACGTTGCAAGGAATGGATCGAGATGGGCTGTTACACATTTGAGGCGAGTTTGCAGGGCATTTGCGAAAAACTTCGCATTTCAAAAAAAGATTACTTGTCATACTACAAGAATAATGCACAAGTAATTCAGAACTATTTAATAAAGAGAATGAAACTCGATTTCGATTTCAAGAATGCTTTTCGTGGAGTAATCAGCGAAAGTTTTAATTGTGTTGAATTCGATGAGGTAAATGATGCAAATTAAATTGGCTATGCCCTTTTCGCTTGTACCGGAAATTGATGTGCAGCGATCAGGATTTGTGTTTCTCAAAGCAAGTGGATATCGCGGAGGATATGTCATAGATTAGTTAAAGAATCTGTATTTGGTTATTACTAGTAATGAGAAATTTCAGAGGTTCTTTAAAAACCGAATTGCAAGGTAAAAATTCATACGAGTACACCGATTTTCAAGTGTGTCTTTTTTAAAATTTCATTACATTACATTAAAAGAGTATTTCTCAATAGAAATAAATTTAAAAAAAATTTATTTTTACATTGTTTTGAGTAAAGTATAAAACACGACTACAAATTTCACACTGGGAGCAAATCAATTTATACCCATATTGAATATATTGAAAATAAATAAATTAATTAAGTGTTCTGTTAATTATTATTGTTTTTTACCGGTATAAAAAAAAATTATTTTTGGAAATTGTAATGATTGTAATGAGAATTAAAGTCATTTTGTTGCTGCTTGTTGTCATGATGAAATGACGCCAAGTCATTTTGTTGCTGCTTGTTGCCATGATGAAATGACGCTGTCGCAGCCATTGTGTCTGTACCTTAATTGAGTAATTCAATTTGACAACAACATGACGACATCTGTCTGATCTTATGTCACCAGTAGTCTTACAACCAGGATCGAATTGAGTGCAACACTGCGGCACAATTCAATATGTTATAATTATATCGTAGTCTCAGACTTTAAAATTTTTCTGTTATATTTTGAAGAGTGAAGAATGTGGTGTCACTTCCACGTTATATATTTATATGTATTTAAGTTACAGATGACATGACAACATTGTGGCTTTGATTTGCTGCACTGTTGCAGCATCTAACCTGCTCGTCACATTATGCTGAAGAAGAGCTATACACTTTTTAATACTTAGTTGGTTGCATTCAGACTTGCTCTAGGTCCCTTCCATTCATCTACAAATATAACACGCACAACATGAGTGAATGCGAAATGCTCGGCCTAGGCCCTCCATGGGCTGTTGTGCCATTAAAAGCAGAAAAAAGCATTAAGACTTTGCAAAACAATGATAATACGCGTACGTGTGAACATAAGTTTGCTTTTCATATTCTCCGTACTTTGCTCTGAAATCACGTACTGGTAATAATAATAAAATACCATATGAATAATGTAGTAACAAAATCTCTTCTATTAGAAAATGAGAAATTATGTATATTTAGCATTATTAATTTTTCTAACTCATGACATGATTGAACTGCGTTAACAAAAACATTTTGAAATCTGATACAAATTCTTGGCAATTGTTTATGGTATTTTAGTTTGCTTCATAATTTTTAGCCGTCAAGAAAGTTCAAGTAAATCTATGTAAAAATATGAAAATATTACATAAATATTTATTCAATATATGTATACTTCCTTGAATATATTATAGTTTATTAAATGCACATAAACATTTGGATTGCTAACTTCTGGATTTGTTTTAATATTGATATTTGCATAAACTGAAGATATCTCCATGATTTCATTTGTAGGGGATTTGTGTGCAGCTTGGACAAGAGTAGAGGTTGGACCACTGTTAAAATCAAATTTAAAAGTGCAGCAATTATGTCGTTAATACGTTTGTTTAGGGCTTAGGTCAAGCTTTTCCATTCATTGTGGGATTTATATTTCTACAGGAAAGTGTAAGAGTGAAAAGCTTTTGTTAGGCAATATTGGTACCCTAGTCATTGATTTCGATGGAGTAATGGTTGTTCGTAACGCCTAAACACTAGGCGTTGTAGGTATGAACATATAAATACATATATATGTTTGTATATATACCATGCATATATTACAGATCAGCGTGCATAGCCGAGTCATTTTAGCCATGTCCGTCTGTCTGTCTGCCTGAGTACACGATATTTCGAGTAAAACTTAAGCAAACTAAACCAAACTTGATACAAACTTTCCTTACACTAAGTAAATGGTTCAATTCTGAAATGGGCAAAATTCGCCAAGTGGGCGTGGTGCCTCCCATACAAGTGAAATGTTCAAAGAGTGATATTGAAGGAAATTCTAAAGCGAATTGAACAAAACTCGATGCACGTCCTTCAAATAGTCTTTTGAACCACTTTACTGAAAATGATCAACATTGCGCAAAAGCCATGCCTACTTCCCACACAAGTGAAATGAAACTAAATTCCGTATACACAGTTAAAATAGTTTCAAATATAACTGATACGAAAATTATTATTATTTGGCAATAACCACGCTGGCTTCCCATACAATTTTTTTGTAGTGAGCTAGACTGATAACAAAATATTTCACGCAAATACCATAAAAATTTAACAAAACGTTGAATAAAAAAAGTTGTGTCATTTCAGAAGGTGTGTAGGATATAAAAAGTTTGACCACGGCCGAACTTTACTTTCCGGACTTTTACTCTTGAAGGTGTCTTGTATACTATTTACTTACTTAACTGGCACTACAACAAATGATCGGTCTTGGCCGCCTCTACAAAGCTTCGCCAGTCGCCTCTGCTATGCGCGCGCTGGCACCAGTTTATAAGGCCAAGTGCAGTCATGTTGCCCTGTACCTAGTCTTTCCAACGGAGATTAGGACGTCCCCTTCTGCGTATTCCTCCACCGTGGTTCGAATAAAACACCCTTTCTTCCATTCGCTCAACATGACCCAGCCAGTAAAGCCGCTGGATTTTTATTAGCTTGACTATGTCAGTGTCGGCGTACAGCTCATACAGCTCATCGTTCCATCTTATTCGATACACGTCATCCACGCATACTAGACCGTAGATCTTACAGAGTGTCTTCCTCTCGTACGCTCCTAACAGCCTCTCATCATTGATGGTCAATGTCCACGTCTCTGCGTCATACATTAGGACGGGAAGGATGAGGGACTTATAGAGCGTTATTTTCGTCGGTCCAGAGAGGGCTCTACTTCTCAATTGCCTACTGAGCCCGTAGTAACACCTGTTGGCAAGAGTTAGTCTCCGCTTGATCTCAAGGTTGACATTATTGTTGGTGTTTATGCTGGATCCTAGATATACGAAATCCTTGACGACTTCAAAAGTATAATTGTCAACAGTGACATTTTGTCCAAGACGCCGTGACTCTTCGTTTGTTGACACAAGGTATTTCGTTTTGCCCTCGTTCACAACTAGACCCACTCGAGGAGACTCCCTTTCCAGATTGGAGAATGCTGCACTGATTGCTCGAGCGTTTTTGTCAATGATGTCAATATCATCAGCGTATGCTAGCAGCATGACACTCTTGTAGAAGATAGTGCCAGAGATGTCGATGTTCGCAGCTCGAATTATTTTCTCCAGCATTAGGTTAAAGAAGTCGCACGAAAGGGAGTCACCGTGTCTGAAACCTCTTTTGGTATCAAATGGCACGTAGAGGTCTATCCCAATTTTCCCTGTGCTGCCGGTGTCGGTCAATGTCATTTTGCAAAGACGAATAAGCTTTGCAAGGATTCCAAAATCAGACATTGCGACGTACAAGTTAGGGGTCATACTGCCGAAGGCGGCTTTATAATTGGCGAATAGATGCTGGGTGTCGATATGTTTTTCTCGGGTCTTTTCCAGGATTTGGCGTAGTGTGAAAATCGCGTCGATGGTGGATTTACCAGGCCTGAACCCACACTGATAAGGTCCAATCAGTTTGTTGACGATGGGCTTCAGTCTTTTGCACAGTACGCTCGATAGAAACTTATATGCAAAATTAAGAACGCCGGTACCTGCGCCGATCGTGGTATCACCTTTCCTATGGATTGGGCAGAGTACGTTGAGGTTCCAATGATTTGTCATGCTTTCATCCGACCATATTCTGCATAGAATCTCATGCATGCGTTTTTTGAGCTCTTCGCCTCCGGTCACAAACAACTCAGCAGGCAGGCCATCTGCACCTGCGGTACTTCAATGCCGTCAGTGATTGGGGTTTCCGGAGTAGATTCCGCAGTGGCGGGATTATTGGCGTTATGCCCTGAACATCTGTCACCAGATTTCCGTCTTCATCCTTACCAGAAGAGGCCCCGGTCTTCAAACCATCAGTCAGGCGTCTTACTCTTTCAATGAATTTTCGGACCTCGTTTCTGTTCCGCAACATTTCGATATCATTGAACTGGCGTCTTTCTTCATCTCTTTTGAAAGACGTTTCTCCTCCTTCCTCAACTCTCTGTATCGCTCCTTAGTAGCTCGTGTTGCAACTGGCTGCAGGGTGGGGGGTGTCTTGTATAACATTTTTTATTTTCTACTTCTGATTTTTGGCTGTGATGAGATTTGAGACCGTCTATCTTGCATAGCAGTCTAACACAATATCAGCTAGGGCCTTAGACTACTAGGCCACGTCGACCACGATGTACACACGCCTTATTAAAACTTTACTATTCAGTTCTTTTTTTTATTTTAATGGCACAACAGCCCATGAAGGGCCTAGGCGGGGCTTTTTTCACCCACTCATACTGTGCGTGTTATATTTGTACATGAATGAAGAGGTTTTCATAGGAAATTTTGCTCTTGTAGGTTCGCCATTACCTGCCAAGAGGTGGTGCCGTGTAGTCCAAAGAACTACCACTACTACTACGCCACAGCGACCGTTGGTTATCAATATTTTCAAGTGTCGAATGTAGAACATTTGTTTTTAACAACCCAAACTATAATCTACTTACTTAAGGTGAGGATTTTATGAGCTATCAGATTCATATATTTTTCCAATGAAAAATTATGACCGAAATACAAAACGAGAACCAACATGCACAACTCCCCTACTAAATATATGTATATTTAATTACATTTATTAGACTACATATGCACATACACTATATCAACTATCAAGATAGTAACGTAGATTTGGAGTATCTGGTTACTTCTGAATATCTGGCATTGCTAACGTAAACCGAATCCGGGGTTCCGAATATTCGAATATGCAATCAAATATAATCATCGGCTTACAAAAAACCTTAATAGTGAAAGATTCTGATGAGATCAAGAATAAAAACCCACAGTATTATCGCTCCAAAACAAGTAAAAGATAAGTAAGAATGATATGAACAGCATACAATGCCGCTAAGCTCATTGATAAGCCCAACAGCATTCTGCAGTGTGCCTCGTTTTCGCGGTCACTGCAGCGTAGCGGTAGTTTGTCGGACAGAGTGTCAGGGGTTCATAAATACAAAACCAAAAAAAGCTACAACAACGAAATTTATACACGGCACCACTTCTTGGCAGGCAATGGCAAACCTACAAGAGTAAAAATTGCCTATGAAAGCTTTTTACTTCGTCTTTCGGATTAGGCATAAAACTGTAGGTCCCTTCCATTCATGTGCAAATATAAAACGCACAACATGAGGGGATGTGAAAAGCTTGACCTTTGGCGTTACATGCGGTCATATTCGACACTGATAAACTGAAGTTCATTGTGGTAAAGGCATTACACTTGCCACAATGGCTGTGTCTATCGCTTTATTAGTGTCCTGTGTGATTGCATTCCCTCTCTCCTTCCTCCCACATATCAACCTTTCTTCCATTCAACACAATGCTCTGCATTCATAGGGGTATACCCTGTGTGTTGAATGTATCAATAAAATCTCTATAACCACACTGGTTCAGTTCAAAAATTGGTTCTTTCGCATCTTCTGACTGCTGGTTTGATTCAAACTAACTTCAGCATTATGATTTATAATTAAATTTTAAGAGTCAATAGAATAATTTAGCAATTATGTAATTTACACGAATGTAATTGTGACGTTTCAATTGGTGGCACGCTAGCTGTTTGCTGGGCTAAGTTGGAGGGGGAGTCTGGTTCGCTCTTGCGTCACTGAAAATGAATATTTCGTGCAACATAAATGGGTCATGTTGGTAAGAAGCGGACTGGAAGAAGGAATGTAAGGAACGGAAAATAATGACGTACTGAAACTATGGAGATATTTACATTCATAAATATGAAACTAAACAGCACTACAACTACAATCTTTAACTTTGATCTTGACTTCGTCGCATTCAGAGTACTCACACGGCCCAACCTCAACGTACGTCGTCTTTAGTGCAGTCCTGTTGTCATCGATTTTCTCCATATTATATTCTAGATGCTCCTTCACTATTCTTATGCTCTTCTACTTTACTGAATTCTCAACTGGAGTTGAATTGTTCTACTACAAAAATGGTACTATGTTTTTGAATATAGGATGGAAACGAAATAATGTATATGTATCACTAAGTTCCAGCATGGTAGCAGGCTAGTAGTATAGTTCCAGCCGGCTAGTTCCTGTTTTTTCAACTGCTTCTATTTTTACAACCCTCTTCTGCAACATATGAAAATTTGGGCATAACTTGAAATATAAATTGTAACCGTTTTTATTTTGGGTGCCTTAACAAAGGGTTTTGCGTTTTTCTATATAATTGAAACAAGTCCAATCCAATGGCTCCTTACTCGAGCTTAGACAAATACTTACATATAAATATTTAAGTATGGGATTATGGTTCTTTTGAAGTAACTCAAATTTCGGATGGTTTATTTCAAAATTGGGATGGTTGTAATCCGGTTTTCTGCCCGAACTAGAATCATCAGCGTGGGCAAATAATCTAATGGAGAAAACAAACGGTGATATTTCTAGGAATAAGGCGACCATTGAAAAGTTACTGCGAAAGATTTAGCCTTTCCAGGTCTTATTTGACAAAACTTGTCCAGTTATTCTTCAAAAAATGGTAAGAAGCAACTAGGAGTAGGTCAATTGGGATGCATTTTACAACGGTATATTGAAGAAATGAAACCATTTTTTTTTATTAATCTCTTTATTATAAATATTCGGTTTAGTATTCGGTACTCGGTATTCGGAATAAGTAATTTTTACGAGCATACAAATTTAATGGAATGATATAGAATGTTACTTAGACTTTTATGTGGATTTTTATAATTGACTATGCACAACCAATAAGTAGATTTGTTTAATTTTTTTTAATTTGATAACCGATTCCTTCTGTCTTTCTTTGTTGTATATGAGGTTTCATTTTCATTTAAATTTTAGTTGTTTATATATTTTTTATTTTGATTAGTAACAAAAATTATTGTTTACAGCATATTTAAAGTAAACATAAAAACTTAACACTGTTTATTAATTAAAAAAAAAAAATCTGCTTAATATGGCAATTGTTATGCTTCAGTTATTATTAATAAAGATAGATACAGAGATATTATAATTTATAAAATAAGTACATACCATAATTATTATATATATTTATTTATTTATATCAACATTCCTACAAAACATACAAACCAGCAAGTTACTTGCAGCAGGTACGTCGTCGTGCACTATTTTTAATAATATTCTCTTTGTTAAAATTAAGTATACTTAGTAGTAATAATATTGTATATATGTATGTATATTATATATTATATGTATGTATGTATGTTAATTTATATACCTACATCATTTGCTCATTAATTAACTTAATTATTTTCGAAACAAACCAAACGAGATTATTGCGGCTTTTGATGTTCCCATGTAAAAATTACAACAGCGCAAAATAAAAATTAAGCATAGCTAGAAAACAACTTTTTATTAAATATATTAATATTTAAAAAATAATAAAAAGATTGGATGCGGAAGAATTGTTCCATACATTTGGTAATCGAGCAGCTGAATATGTAAACAAGTTACTCTAACCATTTCATTGTTCCCCACTGTGTTATCTCCAGCTGGCGTAGAATGTTTGGGAACTTTGTGACCCGATGAAGCTTTTACCCAGCAAAGAAATTTCGTCCGAAAATACTCTGATATGACTTTTTTGAGAGCATATAAAACGCATGATAGAAAAAGAAAACATGGCTTTCCCACGAAAATGGTCGAACTTTATGAGCTATAAATATGAATCCAATTAGACTCTTCTATGTTTACTATTTATGAGTTGTCGAAACAAGGAGAATTTGAAAAAAGATGGTAAAAAGAATCCAAAAAGTGTTCAAAGATAACATATGTACATACGAGTGTAGATCAATAAGTACCCGTGTTAGGAATGAAGAGGCATGTTTTTCAAATATTTCTTTTTTTTTGTTTTTAACGTAATCTTCTTTTAGTACAATACAATTTTTCCAACGTTTCTGTCATTTCTTTGACCCCTCCAAAAAATACGATTTGTCAAACTCCTCAAAATACGCTTCTGTCTCGACGATAACCTCCTCGTTTAAGCTGCATTTTTTTGCCCCGAGCCACGTTTTCATGTTGGGGAAGAGAAAGAAGTCGCAGTGAGTACGGTGGGTACGGTGGGTTCCGTATCCGCTTGTTGTCCACCGTAAGCAATCGCAGCACCCATCGGGCCGACACCTTTCTCAAGCTTAACCTATCATGTAAAATATTAATTACCGTTCCGTACGACACTCCTACGGCCTCTGTTACTTCGCGTACTTTCGTTCGGCGATCAGCGAGAATCATGTCGTGGACCTTTTCAACGATTTCCTTGGTAACCACGTCTGCCGGGCGGCCTGGGTGCTCCTTATCAAAAACAGATGTACGACCACGTTTAAATTCGTTGAACCAATATCTTACGGTTGTCATAGATGGTGAAGGGTACCCATAGCCAGCGTCCAACTTCGCTTTTATTTCTTCGCATGTTTTTCCATCCAAAAATAAAAAGCGAATTACGGGTCGATATTGTTCTTTTTCCATTCTATCGCGAAACACGAAACACGTGTGATACTAATGGCTGCCAAATTTAGTGTGGTGTCGTGTGACAGATGGCAGTATACGACGGTAATGCCAACTTCCCTCAGCAACGCCACCTGTCTTCACAAACGGGAACTTATTGATCTACCCTCGTATATCTTTGAACCAAAACAAGAATGCGAAAAGCGTTAAAAGAGAGTGTAGAGCCTCAGTATTTTATTTGCTGGGTATGTAACAAGAATGATAGAAAACAAGATAACGCCATTAAGTGGACCAAAATTTACTCTCTCGGCGTATGTAGTCACAAACAGAATTTTAAAAAAGAGAGAGAATGTGGTTCAATATATTTTGTATGTGCAAATTTAAATATTTATATAAAATGTGTAAAATAGTGTATTAGTTTTTTTGGAAATGTTTTTTTGTTAATATAAAACTAAAGTAAGATTCGATTAGTTATTGTTATTCATTATAAGTTAAAATATTATACTTTTCATTCATAATTTGTGACACAAATGTAGCCAACATAGCTTCGAAACGAGTGAAATAGTAAAAATCCATCTTGCACATACTTTTAGTTTTTTCTTTATTACTTTTTGTATTAAAGTTCATTTGGAGTAATTTTAATAAATTTTTTTTTTTCTAATTTTCGTTTGATTTTATATGAGTTTTGCAGAACTTACTTTTACTTTATACTTTTAATGGCACAACAGCCCATGGAGGGCCTAGGTCGAGCTTTTCACATCCACTCATGTTGTGCGTGTTATATTTGTACATGAATGGAAGGGACCTACAGTTTAATGCCGAATCCGAACGGCGAAGTGAAAAGCTTTCCATAGGCAA
Source organism: Palloptera scutellata (assembly GCA_958295655.1). Taxonomy (NCBI): domain Eukaryota; kingdom Metazoa; phylum Arthropoda; class Insecta; order Diptera; family Pallopteridae; genus Palloptera; species Palloptera scutellata. Next base: position 27,417,710 of record OY282449.1, on the reverse strand, counting down.
TTTTTACTCTTGTAGGTTTGCCATTACCTGCCAAGAAGTGGTGCCGTGTAGAAACATTATTTTTTCTACTTTTTGATTTTGCCTGTGCCGAGATTCGAACCCAGCAGTCCAACGCATTACCACTACGCCATAGCGACCACACGTTTTGCAGAACGTCTTTTTTAAATTATCTTATTGCAAAGTAAAAGTACTAGCTCGGAAGAAAAGCTTCTTCACTTCTTTTACATCGTAATTTACATTTGAAGCTTGCTCTATATGCTTTTTCAAGACATTATTTGTTATAAGCAACTCATATCTATTGTTTTTTGTTTTAATTGCATCTAAATTTGCCAATTCAAGTCTTAAGTTGGTTTTTATAAACCACCTTCGCTGAGGTAGTTTACCTCTGCACTGCAAGCATTTGATTCGGTAGGTATGCACATTAGTTTGAATAAATGTGCTTGATTCCTGTAGAAGCGAAGAAACAATTTTGTTTTCATTTCGCTTTTGAATCATTTCAACGCGATTTTGTGCTCTTGGTGAAGGAATAGTACCTTGCACAATCCTATTAAGTCATAAATTGTATATAAAATATAGATGTAAAATGAACAATGTTTTTTACCCATTGTAGATTTCCCTTAATGTCTTCGAAGTAATAAAATGTTTCATACACATCATCCTTGCTTTTGGTTTGGTCTTTTTCACAAAATTTTAGCCATTTTTTTGATTTTGGGAAATTTGAGTTTAAGTTCTTTATTTTTATTATTATAAAATTGTTACAGTTTTTATAATAACACTTCATTTTTATAATTTGTTTATTTTTTTTGCTACAAAATTTTGTGTATTTTCAAGTTCTTTTTATATGTCAATGAATATATGCAAGTGAGAGAATTGTGAATACTATGTCGCAGCCTCTCTCAATTTAATGAGAGCCGAATAACGGACCTTCACATGGCGTAATCTTGTATTCTTGGGTATATACCTGCTTTGTTCATATTAGTTGTATCATTTTATACACTTCAGTGAACTGAGTAAAATTTTTTTAGAGCAGAAAAATTATAGGAAAATGGTGGAAGGTGAGAGAGAACACGAGAAATATCTAATAAGTAGTAATGCGAAATCATTACCTGCTGCTGTTGCTGTCTTCAGTGTAGTGTCTCAGCTTTAGTTTGCATCTCAAATATTTTTATATTAGTTTTATTATGCTAAACTTTTACAATTTTATACATACTCAGTAATATTAATAAATTTCGATATATGTATGTATGTACATTCAGGTGGGCGGAGAAATATGTTTTTGCTTCCACGATTGATACACATTGGGTCATTGGAAGTCTAGCAAGCGAAAAGCGGTTTATGGCGCTAGACTTCCGCGGTACAACATGAACTTTTTTTTCCGCCGCCCACTTCAACATACCCCTACATATGTAACAGTACCTATTTATGTACATCTTACATAATATAAAATTTTCATACCATATACTCCTACATTAATAAGATGTTAAATATTTATAATTGTATTATTACTAAATATTAATTTTTTGATTTTGATTTTGTTGTTGTTGTTGTTTTTTAATACATACATTTTAATAATATATATAAATTTCGTACCTTTCGATTGATATTACCATTCATACATACATAAAATGTTTCTTACTTCTTAATGTTTTCGTAATTTTTCGTTCGTTTCGTTTGAATTAAAAAATCTTCTCCCTCAATAGCGATTACTTTCGCGATCCGAATATTTGCCGCTCATTTTACTCACTGAGTATCTATCCGAGTATGCATCATATTTGTCAGCTTTGTAATTGATCTCCTTGGTTGGTGTATAGCCAATGTTTTTCTGCCAGTGTCGCGTCCAATATAAATCTTCATTACGCACCTGCGACGGTGTCTTGGCATCGCGACACACGTGCACACAGTACACCATGCAACCGATAAGCGTTAGAAAACCGAATATCAAAAATATTATACCCAATACCCTAGAGTAGAAATAAAGGAAACCCGTTAGTGAGTAATTTATAGGTGCGAAATTTTTATTCTTACCACACATAGAGCGGCTCGTAGAATTGCACCACAATTACAAAGCCCAATGTCACCAAGATGAGTCCCAAATTGAGTAGTAACATTAGACAGCAAACACCTCTTATATTTGGACAAAATGGATTTGGTGCAGACATTGTTTCGATTTTAGCGCCACGTTTTGTTGTCGAACGACCGCTACGGCCGGTCTTGGCGGTGCTAGCTACCGAGTAAACGCTGCGTGGTGCACTGCGCGATTGCGGACGGTGACTGTACCGACTGTAAATGATTATAATAGTTAATTAGTTAATCAAATTAATTACAACATATTAGATTGAGAGATTAGTTCACTTGAAACATGATCCAAGTCAAACCCGAGATGAAGCAGGCGGGTTAGGCGATTGAACATGTTACCTATTCAAACGACCATATTTTTTTTGTGTAAAATTATTTTTTATTGATTCAAATTTCAAAAATGAATGATAATAATAAAAATTTTAGAATCCTTTCACTTTATGGTAGCTCGATGTGGCCACCTTTTGCCTTGACTCTGGCCTTCAAACGGTTAAAAAATTAGTTACAATCTGCACGAATATGATCTTGCGATATTTTGGGCCATTCCCGTACAATGTCTTTCTTCAGCGCATCCATACTTTCATATTTTTTAGTCTTCACCTTGCTCTCCAAAATGACCCAGATGGAATAGTCCATCGGATTTGTATTTGGCGAATTCAAAAGCCATTGTGTGGACGAAATGAAATGTGGAACATTGTTTTTTAACCATTCTCGGGTGATATGAGCTTTATGTGATAGTGCCGAGTATTGTTGGAATGTCCATGGTGTACGACCGAAATGTTTGCATGCCCACGGCTTTAAAGCAGCTCCCAAAACATTTTCGCGATAATAAGTCGCATTAAATTTCACACCAGGCTCGATGAAAACGATTGGACAGCGTCCATCGGCGGTCACAGCTACTCATACCATTACTTGAGATGGAAAATTACTTCGGGTGGCCGTTCGTATGCTCAAATTTTCGTAAGTGCGTTCAGTTAAGTAATCACGATCATTTTGAGAGTTTATGGACTGCTCAATAAGTAAATTTTTCTCATCAGAGAACACAATTTTGGAAATTCGCTACGTTTGTGCAAGCGTCACAACCTTGCTCTTTCGAGTCCAACTTTTTTTTTGCTTTGGTGTAAGATCATGTGCCTTGTAAGGCTTTACCTTGAAAGGTTTTACCTTGAGCTCATTTTGGAATATGCGTCAAATGCTTCGCTGGGATATTTTCAGTTTTTCGGCCATTTTATTACCACTACGACGTGGATTTTGTTCAAGTCGAGCCTTCACCTTCTGAACCATTTCAGGTGATATTGCTGTTTTTTTTCGTCTACCACCATAGCGTTTGGCAATGCTGCCGGTATCATTATAACGATTTATGGTGCGATACACAAACCCTTTATTCCCTTTGAGATGCCTGAGCTCACGCACAATAGCTGGTTGTGATTTTCCACTCAAATATAACGCAATCACGCTATTACTTTTGAATTTCATTTCGAATAACTTTTGTTCTATAAAACTTAGACGCAAATGTTTGTGGTAGCTTGCAAACAATATAAACAGCTGTCATTGGTATGAATTTGACATAGTTGGCAATATCGCGTTGCCATATATACCGGTGTGAAGTTGGTAACACTTCAATCGCCTAACCGTGTTTATTCGTAAAACTTTGCCTTTGTCGAACAACCCATGCACTTATCAAACAATGGATCGGGTGTATAATGCTCAAGATGAAAAGACATCAATTAAATTACTTAATAATTGCACAAAATAAATATTTTTAAAGAGGGGATCCAAATTTTGGAATGTTTTTACTCGAAATGACCATTTAATTTTTTTATTTTCACGAGAAAGTTATTGTTGTAACTAACTGAACCGTGTCTTATTTTACGATGTTTCCCAAAATATTTTGGCTCTAGCGGTAGCCTTTCGTGAGCTGGATCGTTTAGAAAAATCATTAAAAATCTAGTTTTGTATGGAAATTTTGTTATTTCAGTTTTTACACTGCCTGTTGTTGTTTGCCTTTTGTTTCATATTTTCACGCCATCCTAATATTATATTTATGCCAACATGCTCCCCTATTCTCTCTCACCCGGCACACACTTACCTAATTTCGGATGGTGCTTTGTACGCTGCACTCGTTACATAAATATCACTGCCCGCATCGCCTCCGTGATCATAACTGGAAAAATATTTAATGAACAATTTCAATTTTCATTTTAATTAAATTAAATTTATACGCACGCACATATGTACAAACATATATGTACATAATTAATCGAGTTAATTAATTTATGTACCATATGTATGTATGTATGTATGTACGAGTATTATGTACATGTGTATGTATTTGTTTGTACCTGAGTGCTGATGGGGCACGCGGTGGTATTCGCGTTGGTGGCGGACCACTCAAAGAACGTGGACCACCACCATCTACTGCCATTGGTGATGCTGAAAAATGCCCATTCGTATGTTGATGATGATGACTATGGTGATTATTGTTGTTGGTAGTACTATTGCCATTCATTCGCGTTTTACGCGATGAATTGTAATGACCTTGCGGCGATGTACGCTCATGTGCGACCGTGTATTCCGAAATCGTACGTTCAGATGGAGCGCGATGAGATTCTTCACCATCGGTTGAATAGCCACGATTCGAATGCACATACGGTGGTGGATCTGGTGTGAGGCGACCATGAGTAGCAACGTAGTGGCCACCTTTAATTCTGTTGAAATGAATAAATATAAAAAAATTCAAATTTTATACAAAATTAATTGAATTGTGGGAGTTGTAATGTTTAAAGGTACAAACACAATGGTTGCGACAACATCATTGCAACATGACAACAAGATGACGAAGACAGCAAATGGGACTATGTTTTCTCCGACCGGAACACAATGCACGCGGCAACAGCAATTTATTTTATACCGATACCACACACAATTTATTTTATACCGATAATAATCAATGAAATTTAATAGAGCACTTCATTAATTTATTTATTTTCAAAGAAAATGTCGCAAACAAGTAAACTGTATAATTTTACGGTTGATAATTTCATTATGTTTCATGCAAAAATGGATGGAAGTCGTCGACAGCGACAATTGACTCAATGATGCAGTGTCACAGCCTCAATGTTCGTTCATAAAAACGCCGCATCCATTGTGTTCGTACCTCAATACTCGTATGTAGTTACTTACTTTTTGACACGCCTTTCATGCATTTTCACGCGGCCGCTTTTTATCACTTGCTCGTTTTCTTTGTGGCTGTCGCTCTGTCTCTCTCTCCCTCTCTCTCCCTCTCTCTCTCTCTCGCTCTCTCTCTCGCTCTCTCTCTCTCTCTCTTTCTCTCTCTCTCTCTGCCACACACTCTCTAGACTGTTAACTTTGTTCTGAAAATTATCTCTCTATTTCTTAAGTGTCTCCTTTTTGTACTATTTCTTCCAAAGATGAATTCTCTTTATATTGTTATTTCTTTGTATTTGTCAATAGCAAAATTTACTTGTTGTTGTTACAAAAGATACACTGTGTCATTGAGATGATTGCATATAATTCATTTCTGGAAACCAAATGTCCTGCAAAAGAAAAACATATTATACCATAAATAATTAATTTTATTAGCTTTCGCTTGAATGCTGTGAGTAAAAATTATTACAGTTGTAAAATTCATAACTTTTAATTAGGGTTAAACTAATTGAAAAATAAATATACTCCTAAAAATATTCATTACCTGACGTACGAGTAAAGTGTAGGACAAAAATTTATAGAGTAAAAAGAATATGGTTTTTTTTTTGTCATCCAGCAATGAGTATTTGAAACTTTTTTAATTAATATGAAAATCCGTAAAATGAAATATTGCTCACATGCTTGTTTTTTTATGTGTCGAACCCGAAAAATGTACGACAATTGGAATACAGTGAAACATCGATTAACTGAGTGACAAAGGTTTTACAACGAAATTTTGTCTACTCTTTAGAGTAGACCTCCTTTCTCCACTCTGCGCAACCGTAGGGAGCAACACACACATTGTGTCTTGAGACCCTATTGAAATCCCAGTCATACCATATCTAGAGAAATAATCTATCTTAAGCACGGAATTTCAGCAAACTAAGCTTAACATTAGCTAGCTATGGTTGGTTGTAAATGACATGTGGGCTCCATGCACAGCGCAGTAGGTAAAAGTTAGAAACCAGTACCTCATGGCTGGCAATGATAAAGGTCAGACTACATAACATACATACTACATAACACGCTGTTTCCCATCGCAACGTGAGAAAAACGTGAACAAAATTGAAAGCAGTTCAAGTTCCAAACGCGCTGTGCGCTCTTCGACAACAAGCTATGAAGTTTGCTTCATACAAAAAACTCAATCAAGTTTTTTCGACGAACACGAGAAAAGTGTAAAACTTTCAAATACGGGAATTCGAATTATGGAATTTGAGAGTAAAAGTTGCGAAAAAGAAGTTTTTCACTTCGCCAATCGTATTCGGCATATAACTGTAAGGTGCTGGTTATACTGGTGTTCGCTGTTCGATGAACACATCATATTTTACTCTTGTGCTTGGTGTGCTCGGTGTTCGTTACAGAGTTGCTATATGTCGAAATTCAGTTTTTTTTGAAATACCATTTTGTTTGCAACGGCCACACTAAATGGTACCAAAAAACATTCAACGATTTTATCAATATGGAGAGTGCAATTTATAATATAATTGGAAAATTACGAGCAACATTAGAATATAACCACAGCTGCTGTATGATAATAGTAGGGGAACGTACTACAAATTTTAACATTTTATATTTAAAATTTTTTGAGTTCTGTGGTTTTACTGTATTCAGAAGGTATATGAGCATATTTATGCAAAATGTTCCAAAAACTCTTTTATTTGTTTTGAGTACTCATATATTTTGAATGCTATTTCTGTACAAATTCTTATTATGTACATATGAAATTCTACAAAAAGTTAACGAAAAATACTTTGTTTCATTTAAGTACCATATTTTGAGGTAAAAATTTAAACAAATAAATTTTTTTTTTTAACTGAAATTGTTGGCAGGAAACCATACATAAAACCAATTTTGAAAATTGGAGTTACATTGGAGTTACAATAGTTGGTAGTGTGCTGGATTGCTAAGGAAGACGGCAGGTTGCGAATCTCAACACAATCAAAAATCGAAAATGATGAAATATTTATATACAACCATCGCTTGAAAGAATCGTGTCGAAAGCAGCAGCCAAGTGTCTCGTCTTTCTTAGGCGGTGTCAAAAATATTTTACTTCGAATGATCTCCGCATGATCTACACCACCTTTATACGTCCTAAATTGGAGTTCAATTCGCACCTATGGGCTGGAGCTTCACGAACGCAACTGGAGCTCCTGGACCGTATCCAACATCGAGCGATAAAGCTAATAGGAGACAGTAGAGTTTCCAGCTTTATTGACTAATTGGAATATCGTCGAACATCATGGCTTGCGTCTCACTGTTCTATCGTTACTTTAACGGTAGATGTTCTTCTGAGATGCGGAAGCTGATGCCGCCAGTTCGTGTGTTCAACAGAAGTACACGGTCAGCAAGCGGAACTCACGCCTTCCACGTAGACACGGTGTTCCAACGCACTACGCGTTACAGAGAAAGTTCTTTCATATGTCGTACCGCGAGTATTTGGAATAAGCTCCCTGCAACAATTTTTTCCAATTATTATGACCCTTGCAAGTTTAAAGGAAACGGCCCTTCCTTCCAATCAACACAATGCTCCGCATTTATAGGGGTACCACCAGTGTATTGATTATATTAAAAAAAAAAAAATCGCTTGGCGGACAATGACAAAACCTCCAAGAATTACAATTACCTAAAAAAGCCGATCGGATACTCATTTTATATATCCATTTTTCCGAGCGTCAATGTGGCTAAACCCCTTAAGGTTCACACAATGGGTCGCAGCAATGACCACTAATGTTGCAAGTTGCTTTATCGATTAAGCCATTTTTCGTCTGTCCATCTACACGATAACTCGAGTAAAATCTTAATTAAACTTGGTAGGGGCATTACTTACGGTATAATCAGGAAGAGGTTAAGTTCTGAAATGGGCAAAATCGGTCAAGCGGGCGTGGTAGCACTCATACAAGGGAAGTTTTCAAAGACTGATATTGAAGGTAACTCTAAAGTAAATTGAACAAAATTCGATACACATCATTCAAATAGTTTTCGAATGATACTTTTTAATATTGGGCAAAGTTTACGCTTACTTTCCATACAATATCAAAGGAAATAGTTAAGCAAATGAAACCCAATTCGGTATACACAGTTAAAACAGGTTCAAATTAACTGATCATGGGGCAATAACAACATCTACTTACCTCCCATATAATTCTTCAATAAACAATATAAAAGGAACTACTTAAATTTGGTTAGGTGAGTTAGTTAAGCTGTTTCGTAGTGGTAGTGCGTTGGACTGCTTCGCCGAGTGTCCGGGGTTCGAATCTCGGCAGAGGCAAAATCAAAAAGTAGAAAAAATTATTTTTCTACACGGACCCACCTCTTGGCAGGCAATGGCAAACCTACAAGAGTAAAAATTGCTATGAAAAGCTTTTCACTTCGCCGTTCGGATTCGGCATTAAACTGTAGGTCCCTTCCATTCATGTACAAATATAACACGCACAACATGAGTGGATGCGAAAAGCTCGGTCTAGGTCCTCCATGGGCTGTTGTGCCATTAAAAGTAAGTAAAGTAAGAGTTAGTTAAGCTGAATAAAAAAAATATTTCATGGAAAAACCATAAAAAATTAACACACCGTTGAGTGTAAAAAGGTGTTTTACTTCAGAAGGCGCTCCCAAAACTTTTCTTTCGGGATTTTTTCTGTTTTGTTTTAGACGTGTGAATAATTTTATTTTAGAAAGCTATTAAATCAATTTAATTATCAAACTAATACTTGTTAGTTCTTTATCAACTCGTTTTAATCAGGACTTTTGTTTATTGTCGCATGTGTAAAGTATGTATTTGGCTTTAATATTGATTTTGAGCTGAAGATAATAAATGCATCATTATCATTAACCATTTAGCTTTTTAAGCAACGACGGATTTACCTGTAGGCAGATTAGGCATTTGCCTAGGACCTCCAATTTATAAGGGCCCCCAAAACTGAAAAACAAATTTATAAAAAAAATAAAATAGTCGTAGAATTTGAGATTTTAAATTTTGGAGAGTTTACTTAAAACCTCCAATTCAAATTTAATACTATTAACTGAACTATATTTATTTGCGATTGTAGTAGGCTGTTACAAAATAAAATATACGAGGTATGATAAAAAAAAACCGTTATTTTAAATTTTTTCAAAAAGTATTTATTTATTCATCAACAACTTGTCCCCTTCAAAGTAATCCCCCTCAAATAAAATACCGTTTTGCTGTAGTGACATGAAGCGAGGTCAGGCCAAAAAAACGTGAACACTTCATGTTGGCGTAAAAATGGAAGCAATCTCTTTTGAAAGCGTTGCTTCAAATATATTTCACCGTTTATTGTACCCGATGTCACGAATGTACTGCTCCTTTTGCCACAACTACAAATTGCCTGCCAAACAAGGAATTTCTTTGGGAATTTTGTAATTTTTTTGGCTTTGAATTTTTCAGCGACATTTCCTCGAGAATCAGCTGTATAAAATTCCTGGCCATGTAGCTGGGAAAAGTCCGCTAAAACATAAGTTTCATCGTCCAATATGCAGCATTTAAATTTCTTGACTCAGCCCAGCTTCCTTCTTAGTCCTGCGCACGAAAGATTCTGAGCAATCAGCCTTCCCCGCCAATTTCCTTCCCGAAATGTTTGGATCTCTCTTTAAAATGGTCACAATGTTCTTCGCCTTCTCACAGTCATGTGACCCCTTCTTTTTACCAGAAACTTTCTTCCGATCAATACGCAGTTCTTCCTTAAAACGTTTAATAACGCGAGAAATGGTTTTAGGGTTAGCCCCTACGTCTTTGGCAATTTTTGAATGACCAGTGAGGTTGCTTTTGAATAATTTTAATAATATTTTCTCGCATTTCCACTTCGTTTGCCATTTTCGCGTTAAATAAATTTGTATTGTCTTTAACTGACACATAATATTTTCTAACATTTAATTCAAAGCTACTAAGATACAAATTTTTGATTTTGAATCTTTCAATAGCACAGTATGGGAAGAAATGTAACGGACAATTTTATACGACGCAGTCCTTATAAAGCTGAATGATGAATGCTATAGAAACTATTTAAATACTTAATATAAAAATGAAAATCCATCACGAACCTAAACCTTTTTATGACTTCGATAATTCAAATAGTAAGGCCAGCGTCAAGCCTTGGTGATCTTGTTTGTAGTGATGACATTGTAATTGCGAACTTGTTTCCTGATTTTTTAAAACCTACTTATTCCACGTTTAGCTTCAATCACAATGGCTTTTACCCGTTCGCCATTGATTCGTTTAATACTATTTGTTTTCCAACCATAGATGCTCTAGATGCTTCTTCGCTACCTTAAGCCTCTTGTTCAGTCATTTAAATTTGGCTCCGATAATATTCCGAGTTCGGCATTGAACTGTAGGTCCCTTCCATTCATGTACAAATATAACACGCACAACATGAGTGGAAGCGAAAAGCTCGGCCTAGGCCCTCCATGGGCTGTTGTGCCATTAAAAGTAAAGTAAGAAGGTTTTAAAAAGTCAAAAGTGGTTATTTTTCTTCAAAGTAGTCTCACAGGCGACCGTTAGTATTAAGGGGGGGAGGGGGGGGGGAAATAAGGTTAGTACTCTAGGGTAGTACAGCCCATGGAGGGCCTAGGTCGAGCTTTATGTCTTCTTTCATGTTTTGCATGTTATATTTGTAGTTGAAGGAGGGACTTACGAAGAAGGATGGATTTAGGGTTTTATGTCGAATTCGAACGGCGAAGTGAAAAGTTTTTCTTATGCATTTTGTATTCTTGTAGATTTGCCATTACCAGCCAAGAGGTGGTATTTGTATAAGGGGAAAATATTTGTTTCTACTTTTTGGAAATGCTTGTGCCAAGAACGTAGCAGGCAAGCAAACTACCAACTACGTCAGGGCGACTACATATATTGAATTATTAATACATTTTATTCAAGTCTTGTAATGTTTGACTTTTAGACTAATGTATGAAATTAATTTGCAGAAAATTTCGGTTTAAGGTATACATGTGTGGTACTTCATTCCAATCCAATAGATACTTCATTCGATGCAGGGTGTCTTTCTTTTGATTAACTTTTATCTTTGAGGTTTGGTTTGTTTTTTGGAGTTTCCAAATGAATTTTTGCTCACGCGACATGTGCACATTTTAAATGTAAGTTTCTGTTTTTTTTCTGGGTTTTTTTGCCACACCTTTTTCTTGTGGCGCGCTTGTTTGGCGCAGGTCGAGCATTCATTTCAAGCATTCATTGTTATTGGGTATCAATGAAAATGCGCTCACTTAATATGTGAATAGTGACTAGATATTTGTAGTATACCAAAACTATGTACTACATACTTAGACGGAGCATAGTTAGGCATGTTTATGTACGGCTGCACTAACAATGTATGCAGTTCACTGCACTTGTAAATATCTTTCTTATGTACTATATGTATGTATACATAGAAATACTCGGTCATACAAACATAAATATATGTATGCTAGTATTTAGTTTTGTTTACATTTTGTTGTTGTTGTTGTTGTTGTTGTGTGTTTGATATCGATTTGGAATTTTTGATGAGGTCGTTTTATTCAGTCAAGTACCGTGCACCAAATGATTTTCTATTTATTTAGTTGTAATGCAGGCGCTTACCTTGCAGGCAATCGACTTTAAATTATACATACATACATACATACATATGCATGTATGATCATATATGTATGTGTGTAGATATATACTTATATAACTTTGTATGTATTGTATGTATGTATGTTTGCATATTTATAAGCACTGATATTAATCTTTTGTTTTTTCTTCAATTTGACGTTTTTCGTAACGAGCTTTTTTGTAACTTATGCCCGCTGGGTGTTTTGAAAGTCTTCAAATAAGTACTTACAGTTATTAGAAACTTAATTGAAAACTTGTAATTGAATTGCTTAAGCAAATGTTTGTAGATATGCATTATGTAGCTATAAATCAGTATAATAATAAAATAATGTTTTATAAGTAGTAACTCAAAGTTTAATTTACAATTTTGTTCAGTTTAAGCTTTTAAACTTGAAAATGAGGAATTATTTTTCACCAAAAAAATATAGCTTTACTTTAATAACAATCGAATAAATACATTATTCAAAGTAGTGTTCTTAGGAAGCTAAGACGCTTGGACATTTCTCAGGTAATTTATGGATTCCTTGCCAAAAAAAATAACAGTCCATCTTTTGAGGCTATGAACGTATCCATCCAATTTCTGATACTTTTCACTGAAGTAAAGCGTATACCAGTAAGTTCATTCTGCACCGATCGAAATAAGTGATAGTCAAACGGAGCAAGGTTTGGTGTATACGGCGGCTGAGCCAAAACTTCCTATCCACTAATTTCCAAATAATTTCTAGCCTGTCTAGCAACATGGGGCTGTGTGGCCTTGCCATGTAACAATCTCGTGCCTGGTCGCATATTCTAGTCGTTCTTTGGCCATTGCTCTCTTCAAACGAATCAATTGTTTTCGATACATTTCGCCTCATTATAGTTTCACCAGGTTTTAGCTGCTCATAATAGATGACACCACCAAATATAGAGCATTACCTTGGCGTCATAATCTCCAAAATCTCTTAAAGCGTCGAAACCAACAAGAATTCTTAAGTTTTAATCGATGGATTAACGTAAACTTCCAACAACAATCGATGACTTTCAACAGCACTTTTTTTCGAAAAGCTAAATTTCACACAAATCCTGTTTATTTGGCACGTAAGTATGCTGACATGATTATGGCGCTAAAAAGTTATGTTGTTTACACTTTGGCAAATTGTGGGTAAAACGTGAAAGTAGTCACAGTATTGCCAGATGTGATTTAGTATGTACAAGGTACCCCATCAATTGTGAGTGCCTTATTTTCAAGTTATACACCCAATATAAAAGTGATAAGCCCATGACGATGGCGCGAAAGAATCTATTAACTTTGTGTTGTTCCCTATTTTCTGATATTTTCTTGTAGAGAGAACATAAGGTGTTGGTGCATATGCTAAAAAATTTAGTAGTCTAACAGAAGTTAGATTAACTTGCCCGTTTTCGGTCGTCCTGATTGTTGTATGTAGCAGTGTGGCCAAATGAAGTCTGTCGACTTCTTCAAACTAGATCCACGAACTTCCCAATTTCGAAAAAAATTCACCACACATATAAAAATTTAAGTTCATTCAAATTTTACTTACATTTTAAAGAGTATGGTAAAACCAAGAAAAATCGATTTGGGGTTTGAAACATTTTAAGTAATATTAAGTAATTTTTTATATAAGAAATAAGCAAACTGAAAGTGAACTGATACAAAGCTTTATTCCCTTTTGATTCTTTAAAATTAACTACCTGCAGTTTAAAATTTATGTTATTGTGCGTTTATAAATATTCGGGAAATCACATAACTTCTATAACACTTTACGTACCAGTATTTATTAGGGAACAAAACAGAGTTGATTTTTAAGGAAGCGTCCTTTTTTTTTGACGACTATATTTCTTTACTGAGGAAAGTTGTTTGATATTTCCATACTTCTTTTTTCGGGGGGTTTTTGCTACAAATGTCTGAAAAAATGTGCGGTTAAGTGGATCAGGAAGTCATTTTGATGTATGGGCGCTTCTTTTCTCTTATTATAAGGAAAATTTTTGCCGAAGAAAGTATGTGTTTTCCAAACCATTCCGTTTCTGTTTAACATCAAGAGTTGTTTTGTTCTTAACTTTGATACAATTGGCATGAATGGTTTTAATTGTCTGTTGCCTGAGGTGTCGTCGTACCAGGCAGTCTGGACCTTTCTGTTCAGCAATGTGTTAAGATTGAGCTTTGCAAAACTCCATGGCTGGCCGTGGAATGGTGTTGGTCCAAACATGGGTTTTGATACCCCTAATGGCTAGCTCGTCAGCCATTTCATTGCCCTTAATACCACTGGGTCCAGGCACTCAAATTGGATGGACTCTATATTGTGATGCTAGTTTGATCAGCAATTGAACGTACTCCCATATAAGCTTTGAACTTATTTTGAAGGAGTTTAAGGACAGTAGTGCCGCCTTACTGTCCGAGCGAATATAGATGATCAAGTGATAACAAAAGTTTCATTTCTTTTTTCAACAAGTGCATATTGCCTGCCAAATCAAAAATTGTTTTGGGAAATTTGGACTAATATTAACTTTTGAACTTTTTACGGACCTGGCCTGTAGCTTGCTGTCCAAGCAATTGCTGAAAGTTAACTATCACGTGGATTTCAACTTTCACGTATATATATTTATATTATGTATAATTATATATTAAATGATTTAAAATAATCATTTTTTTTATTTTTTGGACATAACTTTTTGAAGTTCCAAGTTTGAAATCAGTATCGTGGACAGATGTGGACTTCTCTTAAAACTTCCGGCTTTAACTAATCTAGCAAATTTTTTGTCCACTAAACCACATTTTCTGTGCGAACCTTTAACTCTCTATGCAGAAAGATTCTCTTTATACTTTTTAATGGTTCGTTCTAACGTTGAAATGCTGACACCCACTCTGGGTTTGCAAAATAATGTTATTTTTGGGTCCATGAACAATGTTCATGTAAAATATGCAATATCCTTTTTCTTCCCTTAGCTCCGTGTCTGCCATTTCGCTTAAAGAATTTTCTCATATTAAAAATGAAATCACAACAAATTCTGAATAGTTAGTCTTTTGAAAAAATCAATATCATATGTAAAATTGTTTATAAAGTAAAAGCAAGTATCATTTTTTTCGTGCGCTCTCTTTGCTTACCAACATGAGGACACACAAGCGCACACTATGAGCAAGTCAATGAAAGAGCTTGCATGCATGGATATGTATGTGTATTTGGTATTTGCATTTGAGTGTACGTGTTAAAGTGACAAAAATGTTTTGTAATTGAAATGATTTTTCTACACTTTGCATGCATAAATCTGAGAGTGTGTGTGTGTGTGTGTATGTGCATTGCAGCATTATGGCAAAAATTTAAAACAAGAGTGCGCTGAACTTGAAATATTAAATGCATGTATGTACATGTGTGTGTCCGTGTGTGCGACACACACAAACACAAACACACCCACACACACACACTACAGATAACAAAATAACAAAGTTGAACGAGAGTGGCAACAAATATTAAATGTGACACATCTAAATGCGCTGTCATCAAAATGAAGCGTACAAACATACAAAGTACATTATGTAAGTATCTATGGATATGCATATGTGTGTATATGGTATATATATGTACTTAGTTGACGTAAATGTAGAAAATCACATTGCTGTTTTATTCTATTTTGGTCGCTTATCAAAATAAAACATTCATTCTTTGAAAGCATTGTAGAGGTATTCACTTTTTGGTGCAAATGGTCTCTAGCATCATATTTTGTTGTTGTGATATATTTAGAACTATCTCGCATTTGCAATAATGCCAGACCATTTGCATCAAATATTGAATACCTCTACAATGTTTTCGCAGAATGAATGTTTTATTTTGATAAGCGACGAAAATAGAATAAAACAGCAATGTGATTTTCTACATTTACGTCAACTATTAGTTAGTATGTACAATGTATATTTAGTATGTGTATTTTTGGTTATACAATCACCACGTTGTATTTTAAAATAGCTTAAATATTTATCGAAATATGGTATGTATGTGAGTGCTACTGTGGGCAAAAAGTAGTAAGAGTTTTTAATTTAAATTTCGCGCGGAAACCCATTCATCAAAATATTATTTCTTTAAGGTTGGTATGACTGTCGGTGACATCTGTGCCAAATGTCACATCAAAATAATCATTAGTGTTTAGTACACGCTTGTCTTTCTGAAGCACAAAAAGTGCATTCGGCGATTTTCACAATGAGTGAAATTATTCAACAAAGAAGTTCCATTAAATTTTGTGTGCGGAATGAAATTTCTGGTGCCGAAACGTTCAGAATGTTGCAAAAGGCCTTCGGTGATAATTGTATGTCGCGAGCAAGAGCAAGTGTTTTTGATTGGTACAAATTGTTCAAAGATGGTCGAGAACGCGTTGACGACGAACCACGTCCAGGACGGCCATCAACATCAACTGATGATCAACACGTCAATAAAATCAAGGAATTGGTGCTCGAGAATCGAGAATCGACGATTAACAGTCAGAGACCTTACTGGCATCGTTGGAATATCGGAAGGATCAGTGAAAACCATTTTAAAACATCATTATGGAAAGACAACTCATGGTTTTTGCATCACGATAATGCGCCGGCTCACACTGCATTGGTTTTACGAGACCATTTTGCTAAAAATTCGACTGATATCGTTCCGCAACCACCCTACCACCCTATTCGCCTGACTTAGCACCGTGTGACTTTGGCTATTTTCTAAACTCAAAAAACCGCTTCGTGGACACCGTTTTGAGTCAATTGAAGACATTAAACATGAATCGCTAAGCGCATTGAAGGCTATTCGGGAAATTGACTTTAACAACTGTTTCGAGAATTGGAAAAAACAAAAACGTTGGCACAAGTGTATTGGGGCCGGGGGGGATTACTTTGAAGGGGACGAAATAGATTTGGAAGAATGAATAAAAAAATTTGAAATTATGAACAAAGTCTTACAAACTTTTACCCACAGTAGTATATAAAGAATACACATTAGCAGTATTTCAAACTACACAGACAGAAAGAAGTATAGAATAAAGCACAGCTGGCATCTGTGACGATATGATAATATTTTTCAGACAATGATTTAAAAATTCAAAGTCTTTAAGTTTCTGCATGAATTTCTTCCAAAACGAAACCAGGTTGCTGATTGCATTCCTTCTCTCATTCTCCCTCCTTCTTCTTCCCACCTATCAATCTTCCTTCCATTCAACACGATGCTCTGCATTCAAACAGGCACACCCTACCTTGTGTGTTGAATATATCAATAAAAAAAAAAAAAAACGTTAAGGATACGAGTGCTTGCCAAATACACAACTGGGTGTAGAACAATTTTTTTTAAATAGTAAATAATTAATTGCACAATTTAATTAAATAATAATTAAAAATTAACTCTATAATTTTACGATTAAATCAAGAAATGTGGCAAGATGCAAAAGGGGCACATTTCTATCAACAATGCAAAAACATTCTCAATGTTTTACTTAAGGTTGCTGTTCTGTCTTCGAGCAGCAATTGTTGCTGCATGCTAGCCACCAGCCATCATGGTGGGTATGTCAACAATAGTTTATAACGTTTAGTACTCATTTTGCAAGTATAAATTATATGTTTATGTGTGTGTGTATGTATGTATGTATATATGTTTGTATGCATATGTGAATTTTGCATTGTATGTTGCATGCCAAAGTTGCTTTGAAAGTTGTTGTTCTAATTCAAAATGTTTTTGCTGTTGCATTCACCTAATGCAGGTGACTTTATTTATTTTAATGTGGTTTTTCTTTTCTATACATATTGTACATTCATACATACATACAGAAATATGTACATGTGTGTCTCTATATGTACATATGTCTGTGTATGCAAATTTCCATTCTTATTGACTTATGGTGAATACATACATACTCGTACATATGTATACTTACTTTACTTTACTTTTAATGGCACAACACCCCATGGAGGGCCTAGGCCGAACTTTTCGCATCCACTCATGTTGTGCGTGTTATATTTGTACATGAATGGAAGGGACCTACAGTTTAATGCCGAATCCGAACGGCGAAGTGAAAAGCTATTATTTTTTCTACTTTTTATTTTGCCTGTGCCGAGATTCGAACCCCGGACACTCTGCGTAGCTGCGTAGCAGTCCAACGCACTACCACTACACCAAAGTGACCATACCGTACATATATATACCGTTACCTTAATTGGTTATAGCTCTAACATACATTTTTCAAACTTTTCATGAGAAGCAAAAAACGGTTTGAAACTTTAAGATTTTCAGTATTGGCTACAAAATTTAAGCCAGAGATGCAAATCAAGTTAAACACATAAAGATTGTTTAACCTTAGAGGAAAGTACCCTGGTTTCGATTATTCCAAGAGTATAATCACCAGTAATAAGTAATAGAAATCTGAAATAGGGTTTGTTTAATATTATTATTATTAATATTAATGGACTTCCATGGTTGATCCATTTCATTTGCCCTTGGTCCTTGCTCAGATGAAGCAGAAGATCGTGGAAAAGACAGTTTGGTAAGAGGTTTATATCCATTTCGCATCCACTCATGTTGTGCGTGTTAAATTTGTATGAATGATGAATAAAAGGGACCTACAGTTTTATGCCGAATCCGAACGGTGTAGTGAAAAGCTTTTCATAGGAAATTGTCACTCTTGTAGGTTAGCCATTGCTTGCCAAGAGGTGGCGCCGTGTAGAAACATTGTTTTTTTCTACTTCTTGATTTTGCCTGTGCCGAGATTCTTGAACGCCAGAGACTCTGTGTAACAATCCAACGCATTATCACTTTTTCTTCTTATTGTTCTTTAATGGCACAACATTCTATGGAAGGCCTAGGTCAGGCTTTTTGCATCCATCCATGTTGTGCGCGTTACATAGAAATTTTTGATGCAGGAATGAAAAGGGACGTAAAGTTTTATGCCGAATCCGAACGGCGAAGTGAAAAGAAAAGAAACGGCGAAAAAAAGATATTATTTTTCTATTTTTTTTATTTTCGCCTTTGCCGAGATTTAATCCCAGGTTCTATACGTAGCAGTCCAGTACACTACCATTTATGCCATGAATGTCATACAATCTTTAAACATCTTTATCTGTCGGGTGTGGATATGGTCTAGACACTTTAGTCGAGTTCGAAAATTAGAAATCACAACACAATTTGGAGAAGATATATCTGGGTGATGTAGATCTTGATGAGGTCAGTCGGAGTGAAGAGCACCTTAGACAGTTTTGATAAGCTCAAGTACTTCGCTACAACTTTTTTCAATAAAAAATTTGATTATCAGATTGAATGTTATATTGAAGGGACACGATGTTAACAGCAAGAGCCGCCTCGAATTCGTAATATCTGCGCCACCCATTAACTACAATTTCCAAAGATCATGAACATGAGAATTCCCGAAAACAAATTGCACGTCAACGTTAATAAATTAAAAATAAATTCATTTCAATTTGATATGAACAAGAATAATTAAAATAAGAATAATTATGTAGGTTTTGAAAATTGTAGCTACTCTTTTGGACAGAACTTAAGTGCAAACAACTTGGGAATTTAAAAATTCCCCTTATTGTAAAGGGTTTATCAATAGGGACATATCAATTACATATGTATTTAAATACAAACGCATCATTAAAAGTTTGATCTGGCAATGTCAAAACGTCAATCAATATTTAAATTTTTATCATGGTGAAGTTCACTAACGAGCAACGATAAAACGTTGCGGTGGTCGCAACTTTACCAACGCTTACTCCAATTTTCGGCCGTAATAATCAACCCACCAGACAGGCAGTTTATGCTATAATGGATAAATTCGAGTATTCCGGTTGAAGTACCGAAAATATCGCAGCCGTAAGTGCTTCAGTTCAAAATGAGCCAAATCAGTCGATTCCTCGCTGTTTACAGGAATTGGCAATTTCTCAGTAGACATTGTGGCTAATTTTGAGTAAATAATATTGAATAAATTTTGAATAAATATCTTGACCTATACCCTTGCACGATTAAACTACTTAACACAAGTAGTGAAGCCTAGTGATCATTTTAGCAGACGAAACTCCGGCGCTTGGGCTCTGCAAAAGTTTGAAGAAAATCCTTAGTTTCATAGAAAAATAATTTTTAGCGATGAAGCTCATTTTTGCCTTAACGGCTTTGGCAATAAGCGAAATATGCAACAAAACCACATGTGCTTTAAGACATTCCATTATAATCTATACAAAGAGTTTACCGTGTGTTGTGAATTTCAATCCGGAGGTGAGATAAGACCGTATTTTTTCATCGATGAAAATGATTCACTATTGTGCTATGTTGGAAGATTATTTTTTAGCTAGAATTGGATGGACTTGACATCGGTATGTCGGTATATGTGGCTGCAACAAGATGGTGCCACAGAGCTGGTCAAACATTTGATCTATTAATGGGGAAGTTCGGTAATCGTGTAATATCTGGGAATAGGCCGCCGAATGGGTAACCTCCATTATACGATTTAACATTGTTGAATTTTTATTTATGGTTTGTTGGTTTATGTCAACAACATTAGAGGACCTCAGGAACAGTATCGAATGCGAAATTGCCAACGCTACAGCCGATATGTGTGGAAGAGTGGTGGGAAATTGACTCCAAAGAATCGATCGCGGTAAACGTTGCGAGGACGTGTTCATCTGAGCGACATCGAAGTCTATACTTAAATTGCAACATGTGCACAACTACACCCGGTACAAATTTCAGCCTGAATTTTATTTAAATACAAAATAGTATGTCCCTATTGAAAAACCCTTTATACCCTGTTATGAAACGAGCGAAAATCTCCCACCATCGGCTCTGATTAGCAGGCACCGATTGAGACTAATACATGAGACTAATACATGATTAGAGAAGCTTTCCACCATAGACAACATCGAAATCCCTCAGTGGAGGCAGTCCTCGCAGAGTAATCAAGTTCAACTTCCCGAACTTTGTTACTTGTAGAAGCTTACTGCTTACTGTGCTTGCCTTTTGGTCTCACTCAAGAGAAGGACAATTCCGATCCTTATCTCTTAATGGCAAAAGGTTAAGGTGGCAAACAATAAGCCTTCTGCTGTTACAACTCTGCGTAAGAAAAGCTTATTGTGCGTGCCTTTTGTTCTCACACTCAGGAGAAGGACAACTCCGATCCTCGTCTCCTGCCAGCAATAAGCCTTTTGCGATTATAAGGCCCCTTCGAAAAAGCTTATCGAGCTTGCTTTTGTGTTCGCACCTGAGAGAAGGGCAATTCCGTTCCTTACATCTCTTGGCGATAAAAGGTTAAGTGCCCTCTTGCAACCAATAAGCCTTTCGAAGTTAACACTCTTTATAGCAGTTTCATACTTCAAGCTCTATCCCTCATACCGAAATGCAAGTTATCAAGACACGACTTTGTGGCCCTCTGTCGCTCCCTCCCTAGAAGAAATTCATACCGGTCGGTTGGGCTCTTCAATATAAGTATTTATTGTAATTCTAAAAATTCCAATTTTTCATTTTATTAAATTAATGTTGTTTTATTTAAATACAAATTTCTTGTGTTTTAATATCCCATCAATTAACTTCTTAATTAAAAAGTAGGGGTTAATATAATGAGTTTATTTGATTTCCAAGTTCAAGAAGGTAGAAAAACATTTATGTGAAAATTTCTGAAAAAACAAAACGTGACGGAAATGCAACGAAATCAGCCATGATGCTTCCATGATGATGTCATTAATTAGAGGGTTTAGCAATTATTTCCAGGAATTGATGTAAAAAGTTTAAGAAAACTGTACTTTTGAAAAGCAAATACAAGAAAGAGACAGCATATAATTTTATTTGCACCAAATCGAATAAAATTGCAAATCTAATTGAATTACCATCAAATAAGCATATTAAAAAACATACATACATATTTATGCATGTATGGATGTATGTGTGAACTAGAGTATGCCAAAGGGAAACGCACCATACGTACTAGATACATTATGTATATTGAATTCTTACGTTTAGGTGAAAGCATATGTTATTTGTAGCTTTTCTACATTTCAGCATCTGCATTATCTAAATGCTATCAAGGTTATTTCCCGTCATTATTACAATAACCTTTAACCTTACCATATTCTTGCTTCAATAAAATCACGCATAACCAAACATAAAACATACAACAAATATATGTATGTATGTATGTATGTACTACGTATGATAATATTCCCAACACGGCAACATTATTGAATTTAAGTCTTGAAAGTTGAGGCTTTGTTTTCTTCTTATATGCTCACAAAAAATATATATTTCAGATACGTTTAGTTTTTAAACTGTTTCTTTGTGATTACACTAAGTATTTATGGTGAAAAAATACATACATACATACATACACACCTGGACAAAATAATAGGTGTGAACATATTTTTTTTCAAAAAAGCTTGGCTTTCATATATTTTTTATTATCCTTCAAAAAATAAATTAGTTTTCAACATAAACATACTTCAACATCATAACAAAACGTAAAAGGTTTTAAAAACTCTAAATAATAACTGAAATTTTGGTTAATTCATAAAATACACAGATTTTCGATTGGACAGAATAAGAGGTGTGCATAAAAAACTTAGGAATAAATATTGAAATTTTGCTAGTTATGGTCCGGTATTTTAATGAATTAGTAAGAATCCAGAATATCCACCATTATTCTTGATAGCTTTTTCGATTCTCTGGGCATTGACGATATCAACTTCCGACAAGTTTCTACAGGAATGTTGTACCATATTTTTATTTGGTACATTTTCCCATAACTGCGTTTTGTTTTGGCGGTTAAGTTCTTCCCAGAGGTTCTCAATAGGATTTAGATATGGGGATTGACTTGGCCACTCAAGGACGTCTACATTATATTCTTGGAACCATGCTTTGACAACTCGCGATGAATGTTTAGGATCATTGTCCTGCTGAAATTTCGACAAAAGCGGCATCCTCGGCATATGGTAACATTACCGTTTCCAACAAATCCTTATACACGAATCTATCCATAACGCCATTAATTTGATGTATCGGACCAATACCTTGCCAAGAAAAACAGCCCCATACCATTAAGCTGCCACCTCCGTGCTTCACTGTTTTCTTTGTGAACCGCACGTCGAATTTTTTGCCTTTCGGGCGACGAACGTTTCTTTCCGCATCGTTACCAAACAAATTTATTTTTGTTTCATCGCTCCAGAGAATATAATTTTTAACCCCTCTCTTCAGCAATCCGTTGATTGGGTTAAAAAGTTTCCGATTGGTAAATCCAAAGGAAAGATGGAAGTGGTTTAGAGACAGGCATACAATGAATGGAAAGTGGCAGTAGTGGAAAAAGAGCTACATCTTTGCCTTCTTCTAGTTCTGCTCCCATTTCGTTATTGCACTTTTCCAACTGGGTATCATTCCTATAACGAAATTTCTGCGCAATCAAAGTGTCAAGTGTTAATTTTCTCATTTACTGCATTGTTTTTTTTTTTTATTTATAGATTTGATGAATTCTAAAAACATCATAGGTCGTGCTGGTTAGTTACTTGCCACAGTTGAGAGTAAAGTTAGTTAAAAGAAATCGCTAGGATGGTCTTGGTTTTTGACATCTATCACTAATAAACATTAACACTTCACACATAATACATATATTTGATATATGTATGTATGTATGTACTATCTGGCAGAAATCTTAATCTCTTCAATGCGCTGCAAAATATAAATAAATTTAAGCATACTTGGAATAAATCTTATAAAAGTATTTACATTTAATTTTCTTGTTTATTTCTTTGACTTCCGCTAATCAGCTACGTTTTCTCACTCACCACGAAGATTGTCGCATTGTTAATCTAAAAGAAAGTAAGAAATGGAAAAAAAACATTTATTTATTTATGTACTCAAAGAATAAAAACAAATTAAACTTATTTATGTTTCGAAATAAAATTGAAGAAAACAAGAAACCTTTGAAAAAATATATATTAAACTTTGCTACTTTTATTTGTGGTATTAAGTTTTATGTTTGTGCTATTTAAATAAGACTTTTTCCTGATAAGATAACAGAAAATTAAAAATTTACTTGAATATTGTATTAAAAGGAAAATTAAAAATTAAAATTAAGATCAAGTAGCGCCTTTGACAATACATCAAAGTGGGTGATGTGCAAAGCTTTTTGTAATCGAGAGCTCCATGGTGTATGTATGGATGCCCTGAGAGATTGGTATCATCCATAACTTGAAGACCATTTTACATGTACCGATTGCCAGGGTGTGGAGAAGTTACTAAAGTGTATGTACGACAATATTGTGGGTCACATCGAGAGGCTTAACTACAACAAGGATAACCTAATTTCAAAGCACCACACGCAATCCGTTTAAAGAAATGGCACGATGTTTCGATAGTCTTACATGTGCATTGTCAAAAAACAAGCCTGTGAGAGAAAACTACCTGGAAGAAATTAAAAAAATTATCCAGACCTGCGGTGTTAAGGATGCCTCGTCCATTGCCGATATCAGCAAAAATATCAAATTGCTGCAAGAGGTTATTGATATATTTCTTCAATTATCCTCATCATCTTCATTCCCTAGAGTTACCGCTATCTCCCCGCAAATGTCGGACCCTTTAATACAAACACTGATCCATAGAATCAACGATATCAGTGATGAGCTTTCCGCAACTCGGTCTATGCTTGCTGAAATCGTTAACGTTATTCAGCCTCCAACTTCTCTGTACAACTCATCAATACAAGCGGAATTAATGGAAACAACAGCCAACATTCCCCCCCTCATTCTCCTTTCTTCTTCCTCCCACCAATCAATCTTCCTTCCATTCAACACAATGCTCTGCCTTCATAGTGATACACCCTGTGTGTTGAATGTATCAATAAAATAATAAAAAAAACAATAGCTGAAACAGTAGCCGACATGCCACTGTGCTCATCTCTCCAGCATGCTGCCCACATCCCCTTACTTCCAATAACGGATCCACTGGCTGCCGGTTTATCTGCTGACAATACTGCCTCTGAAGGACATGGCGTCGAAGCTCGTCACCCTGTAGCCGTTCCACGCAATTTAATTAACCAATTTGGTACCACGTGGAAACCTTCTGAATGGGAAGATAGGCTCAAAAAGTTTCGCAGTGACAATCATGAGGATTTTACTACGTTATTCATCAAAGGCGTTCCCCGAAATGCTGACTCTTCTTGGGTCGGGGGTAATTACTCGGAGTTGCTTGAAGCCAAGGTTCAAAATTACTCTCAATAATAAATAATAATAAATAAACACAATCGTTTTGTAAAAATATAGTACAAATATAACACGTACAACATGAGTGGATGCGAATAACTAGGCCTAGGCTCTCCATGAGCCTTTAATGAATTGTTATTTTGCCCATAGTAATATTATTTATAATAACATTGTTATTGAAGTTTATTGAAGATTACTTCCTTAAAATGTTTGTAAAAGATGATCGTGGCAAAACGGAAATTGTCACGTAAATGAATTGCAACGCCCTCTACCAATCAAGTATGAATATCATGAGGAAGCATATGAATATACACATAAATGATAGTCAGCACATATACATCCACATGTATCCACAAGTATGAATCAAACTCGATTAATAGAGAGTGCTAATTTGCATATGATTCAAACTTGATTGATAAAGAGCGCTGATTCGCGTATGATTCATAAATGATTGATAAAAATAGTTAGAAATTTCTAGAGCGGAAAGATCGAGCGGGTATAGATTGACAAAAAAGCAACGCGATGCACAAACAATAGCGATTGTATTACGATTAAATATCCAGCAAAAATTGCTGCTGAGAGACTACAAGAATGTAGACTTCGTCGAAAAAAGGAGAGCCAATAAAATTTAGATTCAGCGAGAGATCGTGAGTGTGTAGAGTTCGGAAACAACTTGAGGCACAACAGAATTCGAATTTCATTGAAAAACAACTCGCACAGAGAGACAGCGTGAATGGCAAATGAGTTCATTAGACCCAATAATTGCAACAACACTCATCTCATTGATTCCCGACAAAGGTCCTCAGATTATACAGCACCATGCAGTCACTGAGGAGGTCGAATTTCCAGCTTCTCAAAGTAAGAGAAGGACAGAAGATTTCCTCCGTGGATTTGCCAAGTTTCTAGTCAATTTCATAACATTCTCGAGTTCTCAGACCGGTAAATTTTCCACCTGTTGAGATCCTATAACCTGAATATTTTGATGATGGTGGTGATTATTATAATGATGATAATAATGATGATGATGATGATAATGATGGTGATAATAATTATAATGATATAGCAATAAATTCGCATTCTGTGAGTATGAATATATCTTGATGGAGACGAAGATTTTGCAGAGGGCATTGCATGCATTGGAAATGCAAACGATCAAAATGAAGTTAATCCCGATGTAGCATACCGGGGATCAGAGAATCATCAAACTTAATTTTACAAGGCTCATCGTTTGCATAAATCAGCACATTGTTAAAAAACAAATTCCTTCTGTCACGCCTGTAATGTCTGCGATTGACTCTGTTATTGTTTTTTTTTTTTTGTTTTGTACACCCTAGGAATGCTGAGCAGTGTGTTTTTTACAAGATTACTAAACCTAACCTGAAAACCGAAAATGCAAACGTTCTGAAGAAGTAAACTTCTGTAGGGCGTCCCACTGACGCACACAATTTTCTTTATTGTTATTATAAATTTATTCGGCCATCACATGTTTTGCTATCATTGTTTGTTGTTGTTGTTGTGGTTTGCGCTGAAAACTTGCAATACTTTATTCCCAAATGTGATTTATTGTGCGGTGTACCACTTTAGTATCTAACCAATAAGACCACCCTAAACAAGTAGAAATCTCCAAAGATTGTTGTATTTTATTTGTATTGATGATTTTACTCGTAAGTGTGTTTGTAAACAAATATGTTTGTATGTATTTGTGGGCTGTGAGTATGGGTATGAGTGTTTGGTTTTTTCTTTTCGTGTACATTTTGTGAACGTTACATTTTGAAGAGTTTTTGAATTTACATCAAAACACTTGAAGGCCTAAGAGGCTTGTACACACAAACACACACACACACACACACGCAGAAGTTATATACCCAAATAAACACGCACATGCAAAATAAAAACAGAATTACATTATATATATATATTCGATGTATTCGTATGCCTTGGGGAATATTATGATTTTGTGATTTTGAAATGATAGGAAATATGCAGGAATATGTAGTCGTATGTAAGTAGGGGCATTGTTGTGGTTGTTGTTGTTGTGGTTGTTGTTGTTGTTGTTGTTGTTATTATTTTATGTATTGTATACACCGCCGCCAATCAATCGTATGCATTGCATATGCACAGGCGCTGACATTGGCGCCACTTCTTATTTGGCAAGAGCGCCGCAATAAAAAAAAAACAAAAATATATGGACATAAGCTTAACCAGACTCATGAGGCACAGAGATCCTTCTCTACTTGCCAAATCAAAGCACAACGATCTTGAATTTTATGCAATTTCATTTTTGGTATTTGTTTATACTCGTAAGAACTTTTGTATGTAAACTCCAAATTCCTCAGCATTTTATTTTTATTTATTTTTTTTGTGGCATAATTCTTTTCCTTTAGCTGCAGTGTGGCATCAAGATTAACCACTGCGGTTCCAGAAAGTGCATCTCATCTTAAATGTGTTCGGTGTTTATTGAGTGTGCAAACGAATTTCGTTTCGGTTTCCCTTTTAAATGAAAATGATGAACTTCACACACTAACACTAACACACACACACACACACACGCACACACACGCACACACATTTGGGCTTCCACATTAAAGTTACCCTTTTTGGGTAACTTTGCGCATTTTATTTACCATAATTTTTTGTGTGCAAATGTGTTTGTGTGTGTGTGTGTGTGTGTGAGTGTTTGTGTGTGAAAGCAAGAGTTCGCCAAATGAAAACAAACAAAAGGCAGATCTTCGATAAAAATATAATCTCTGACAGACGAATTTCCCCAAGGTACAGACGTCTAGTGCATTACCATGATTTTATTTGGGTTCTGTGAGTTGGGCCCTTCTTCTTTTCGTTTTCTCAAAAATTAAGGTATGACTTTCGTTTGTGAAGCAACAAGTAGACGAACAAGAGTATTTGTTCTGATGACTTATGTGCTTAAATAATTCCTAACCAAAGAAATGCAAATAGTAGTTGTCCAGCATGACTAGGAGATTTCCATGGATTCATTGAGCTGCGAGGATCAAGAAGTGTGTTTTATCCCTACAAGTGAAAATGTTAATACTTGTCATCATCAGAGTATCGCAATATGAAGAAGGTAATTATAAAAATTGTTCCCTTCGTGAGTGAGCTATTAAGTGAACCATCAATGTCTGCATAGAAACACAAAAAAGGTTATATTTTTGTTTTATGTTCTTCCCTCTCAACAGTTTATAAGCTCATTCTTTGATCTGTGGCAAACCGATTCCACCACAAAGAATAACAATTACAACAATGATACTCGAATATTGCTAAGCTGTGGTAGCAACACTTTCAATTTGGTCTAGTTGCTTAGGTTAGTAATTCCTGACAATCGTACTGCACACAATAAGACTGGTCGAAAAGCTAAGTTCAAGCGCAGGCACACTTGATATACCCTATACACCCTTTAAAATAAAAACCCTTTTGTTTTCAACAGTATACTTATATGTAACCTAACTCTGCTCTTGCTTTTGATGGTCGGATTTTACTCAATGAAGTAGCCGATAAACTCAATATAAGTATACATTGTATGGGTACCGGGCCTTTGTGATATATCTGGTAATATAACTGACTAGACTTGACAAAAAAATGCCGTTGTTACAACTTAGAAACTATCCAGGTATACCGTTGGCATCCTGTAAGCATAAAGTCGAAATAGCGTTCTTAAATTAGACTAAGGTTAGATAGCAAAATGAAGCAACTTGCAAAGTAACAAAGTAGATTTGGCCATAGTTAAACCCCAATTGCTCCAAAAACCCAGTATTCCTTGGTAGAAGCCAAATACGTAAGGTAGTGGCAGCTGCCCACTACCTAATAGGCAGGCCTCTGTGCCACTAGACTGGGACGGCCTTTGTAGAAGCTGTAAATAGGAAGAGGAGTAATCCTCTGGCTATCTGTCGTAAATACCCTAGGGCAATACTTTCTGAATGGCCTATCTCATTTAGGGTCAGTTGATTATACTTCATTTGGTGTATAACAAGGTCCAAATGGTTTGGAAAATCGGTTCTGTTAAAAAAAACAAAAAAATTAGAAGCCCATGTGGTATCACAATGG
This sequence comes from Palloptera scutellata, assembly GCA_958295655.1. NCBI lineage: Eukaryota > Metazoa > Arthropoda > Insecta > Diptera > Pallopteridae > Palloptera > Palloptera scutellata. The sequence continues at coordinate 27,388,587 of OY282449.1, read as the reverse complement.
GCCTTATTTGGCCTTAGTGTCTCCTATCAGTTAACCAGTAAACCTAACCTAGCCAAATCTAACCTGCATTCAACGGTGGCCTGACTCATTTCATAAAATTTTGTATGGGAAGTAGGCTTGGTTATTCCCAATTGATAATAATTTTCGGATTAGTCATTTCACTATTCCCTCTTTGAAAATTTCACTTGTATGGGGGATACCACGCCCACTTGTCATTTTTCAGAACTTCTGTGTTAAGTTTGGTTGAGATTGCTTAGGTTTTGCTCGAGACAGACGGACATGGCTAACTCGGTACCACAATGCACGCGGATCATTTATTTACATGTTCATACCTACGACGCTTAGTTGTGGGCGTTACTAACAGCCTCTACTCGATCAAAACCAATATGGCCCGTACCCAGAGTATGCAGGGTTTACTTAGTATATGTGAAAAGGTGGAAACCTAGAATTGCGAGAGCGATCTCGCTCCATGCTGAATGCTAATTATCAACGATCATAATGTGTACGATGCGAATGAAATCCTTGGCTGAACTAGAAAAGACTTCGTTGAGAGTTAGCGAGATTCAGAAGAGATAAAGAAATCGTCACTCTTGATCAGCGGCTTTTCAAAGAGTCAAGCCCACATTCATGGTATCATTCAACTACATACTCGTATAATTAAGTTTCGCACAACAATTTTTGGCGGCATCTGATTGAAGTGATAGTTAATTTCTACCTCCTCATCATTTTTCATTTTCATTTTTCAAGCCAGTTTACAAATTTAATTGGACAGATAATGAATGCATGGCAAGATAGTTAATATATCTACACATCTGTCGGGCACATCTACACATCATTTTAGTAGCAGAGAAATGTGTAAAATACTATAATTTTCTTGGGTAAACAAATAGGCACATTCACAGAAACATAAGCTAAAACTATGCGATGTTGCTCTTCAATAAATATCGTTCAGCGTTAATCTTATCGTCAATAAAGAAGGAAAATAAAAATAACACATAGACAAATCTATAATGACATACATATTTATACTGTCATTGTATGTATGAAAGTATATGTGTTGTTCTATGTACGTACATATGTGTGTGTGCGTAGTATATTGGCGAACACTCTCCGACGGCTTGTCTTGGTCTTGGTACAGTCGACTCGACATCTTTAACCTGTCTGTTTGTATTTTTTGGGTTACTTATAATAAAAAGGGCACCATCAATGCAACAAAAACTAAAACAGCAATAACAAAAACTATCACACTTGTTAGTAAGTTGTTGAATAAACACCGCAGCAACAACAGCAAGAGCAACAGCAACAGCAACTGGAATAACAACCAGAACATAAGAAATAGAAGCAGTAGGAAAAACGAAACTGTAATATGTAATATAGAAGTAATAAAAGTATTAATAGCAGCAAAGGCAAGGCAATAAATAAAACTGATAAAGGCAACATGTCAAAAATTTACATACATACAACTAACACATACAAACATGATATTAATGCCCGGTAGGAAACATTTATAGTTCAGGTAAAGAGAAGTCACAACATCTATTGATCTGCTTGTAGTTTTAAGTATTGAGACTAAATCTATGGTATGTATGAATAAGAAGTAAGAAATTCAGAAATGCTGACAATCGGATATTTCGGATACGGTGGCAGTAGTAGCCAAGGGAGGATCTAGGATTTCCAAGAGGGGGGCCAAAGAATTTTTTGAGTACCTGTAATTGAAAGTTGCAATCTTCCTTCCAAGCAACACAATGCTCTGCATTGATAGGGGTACACCCTGTATGTTGAATGAAAATTTAACAATCAGACTTTACCAATGAACCCATGCAGGATGTGATTTAATATAAATAATGGCCAATTCAAAATTAAACGTATTAAAAAATTTCGAATTTTCATTCCGATCACTTGAAATTTGATTCAAATTCTGCCCATGGTTTTATTTCGGACCAAACATTTCAAAAATGGGTACGATTTACACCGAGGCTGCAAGCAAGAGTGACCCAATCGACAAAAGTGAAAAAATATAAGGTAAGAGTAATTTGAAACGTAAGGAATACCTAATAAAGAATTTGATTGTTAAATTAATATAATTTGGGAACCAAGAAGAAGGGGTTGAGAGGGGGTTGGGCCCCCTAGCCTCTTCCCTGGATTCGCCCTTTTTAGTCGCTATAACATACGCGAAGTGGTCGCTGTAGCGTAGTGGTAGTGCGTTGGACTGCTATGAAGAATGTCCCCCGGGGTTCGAATCTCTGCACAGGCAAAATCAAAAAGTAGAAAAAATAATTTTTCTACATGGCACCACCTCTTGGCAGGCAATGGCAAACCTAAAAGAGTAAAAATTGCCTATGAAAAGCTTTTCACTTCGCTGTTCGGATTCGACATTAAACTGTAGGTCCCTTACATTCATGTACAAATATAACACGCACAACATGAGTGGATACGAAAAGCTCGGCCTAGGCCCTCCTCCATGGGCTGTTGTGCCATTAAAAGTAAAGTAAAGTAAGTAATAACATATGCGATGCTGGGCGAAAATAAAACCTTATTATTCCCTTTGAAGCATTGGCTGATATGACGAATGAAAGAATGAAATCATTCTTCAATATTCTTACTAACATTTCCTACTGGGAATAGAAACAATTAACGCACACATGCAAACAACAAATACCAGTGCATGCACACCGTCCCGCACAGAGGCGTACTTCGTTTGTAAATATTCTAAATGTTTTTATAAAGGGTTGTGATTAGAAAAGAATTTTTGACTTTAATTCTTTAAATAGGCTTGTCAACTGGAAACTCGTTTGATAAAACTGCAAACATACATATTTTTATTATTTTATTTATTAACTACGAACCAAAGTTCTAATATTTAGCTTTTAAAAGTAATCGTATACAAAATTTCAATGCATAACTAAAATGAAAAATTTTAAATTAATACAGTATTGAATTAAAATTCAATCCCAAAAAATTAAAAAAAAAATTAATTGAAAGTAAAGTTTAACATAGTGGTGGTCGCTGTGGCGTAGTGGTAGTGCGTTGGACTCCTACGCAGAGTATCCGGGGTTCGAATCTCGGCACAGGCAAAATCAAAGTAGAAAAAAAAATATTTCTACACGGCCCCACCTCTTGGCAGTGCCATTGCCTGCCAAGAGTAAAAATTGCCTATGAAAAGCTTTTCACTTCGCTGTTCGGATTCGACATTAAACTGTAGGTCCCTTACATTCATGTACAAATATAACACGCACAACATGAGTGGATGCGAAAAGCGAAAAGCTCGGCCTAGGCCCTCCTCCATGGGCTGTTGTGCCATTAAAAGTAAGTAAGTAAAGTTTAACACATTCACCAAGAAGAAGTTGAACATAATTTTTAATTAAACTTTTGAAAGTTATTTAAATAAAAAAACCAACTAACAAAAGACTCCATATCTCATTAAAATAAAAAGTTAACCAGAAGAGAAAGAAAGAATTAAAAAAAAAAACTAATTGATACAAAAACAGGAAGAACGAATGACATACTCCCAGACAAATAGACTGTGTGTTTGTGTGTGCAGAGGCAGTTACTAAAAAAAAGCAGGAATTTAATTAACACCAAAATGAAAAGTTAATTTGTGGCTATTTGCAAGAACAAAGAAAAACTGTGTACCTCTCTCTTGCGACTCTTTCTCGCTCTCTCTCTCGCACTGGTTCCTTTCCCCTCAACTTTCATTACCGCTACAACTTTTTGTTCAGTTTCGTTTTTCATCTGCTGATGATGATGTCAAATGCTACTTTTTTACATACTGCAATACAACAACAATGACAAGAACAAAAAATGTGAGTACCTGAAAGTGGAGCAAAGTGGAGACTCATTAAAGCATTTCTTGGCTTCCGCTTATATTTGATTGTTGCCGCACGCTTACATACTCACTTATGGTAAATGCATAATGTTGAACGTTGAATGTTGGGTCTTTTAACGTTTGGTCACAGCGTATACACTCAGAGAAAAATTTGTAGAAAAGTACATGTATGTAATGAATTTTTAATGATTTTACTACTTGGATACTATGAAAGAACGAATATCAGTAATGTAAACATAAACAAAAAAGTAAACAGTTTCCAAGTTTTTATTGATACTTTTTTCTTTGAGGGTATCACCTTTTTCATCATCATTTATCGCACGCATACAAACTTGCACTCAAGAGCCATTGTGTGTTTGCAATAGTTTAAAATGCGTTGTAAATCTCATAAGCACGCACACACACACACACATACATACACACATGCACACTCAGCCTTGTGTACATATGAGCACAATTTTGTGTACCTAAACGAGTACTTGTACACGTACATAATTTGACTGTCAACTTCTCATTTTGGTGAAGTGAATTTCTTGTTGTTGTTGTTGTTATTGCAGCAATTGCCCCAACTAGGAAAAAGTAAACGCCACATTTGCCGCCATCGTTGGGGGAGATTTGTGCCAGCGATTTGTATATGTATGTGTGTATATGTATGTATATGTGCTTCTTGTTTTTTTTTTGCCATTTTTTTGGGGATTAAATTGTTAAGCAAAAGTAGAGCAAACTTTAAGCACCAAACACAACAACTGTGCAGCAGCTATATGTACACATATATTGTTATTGTTGTTGTTGCTGCTGCTGGTATCTAGGTATTCAGATGCGGTTGGTAATGATGCTATGATGCAGTGTTATGAATTTAGTTGCAACAGTTGTTGCTGTTCTTTTTGTTTGGTTTGTTCATTATTGGTTTGTTCATTGTGCATGGGCGTGAGGTGTGGTTAGAAAGTTACTTATTGCTACTTTTACTGCTGTACTAATGCATGTAGATGCAGATGCAGATGCAGTTTAAGAAATATTCGCTACAATTTTCTATTTGTAGACAATTATTACCTTTTTTGCAAGTGCTTTTTTATGGAAATTTGGTTTATCTCCCTTTTGTACGAGTATTTTACTTCTGAAAAAGTAAAATATACTTTCATTGTTGATATCAAAATGTGGAAATGTTTATGTGGCATTGAATAAATTAACAATGAATGATTCTGTAAAGAAAACTTCTGATGGGAAGTAAATCTACTTAAAATTTTATTTGAAATTTAATTACACTGTAAGTAAAATTTAAATAGTTTTTATTTTGTTCAACATAATATTCTTTTCTAAGTAGATAATCCTTGAGATATTAAATGCAAATCCCAGTTTATCGCTCGCGTATATCGTCTGCTTCCTTGAAAGTTTTAGTCATGGGATGTGAGCCAACGAAATTTTGTAGAATGGTTCGGTTCAGAGGTTCACGGCCCATCTGAATCATTGATTCGGCACATTGGCCATATTGTTATTATTATAAGACAGACTATACTGCACTGCGACAATAGTTGATAGTCTTTTGTGCAGCCCCTGATTTTAACACCATTCCGAATTAAGACTAGTGAAGAATCCAAGAATTGCGTTAGGTTTTATGTCGTATGTATATCTCGGAAGAATGTCAGTGGTACAAATCTCGGCACAGGCAAAATCAACTAAAGTGATAAAACTGTATGTCCCTTCCATTCATGCACAAATATAACACGCACAACATGAGTGGAAGCGAAAAGCTCGGCCTAGGCCCTCCATTGTGCATATGTTGTACTATTAAAAAAAGAAGAAGAAGAAAAGATCTCAGAAGTTTCCAGGAGTCTTTATCACGAAAGTAATATATGCTTTGCGGCAGTCATACTGTTGCATAGTACATGTTATGCTGGTTCCATGTCTTCATTACACAGTCGACATAAATCGCATTGCGTTGTACTCAACTTGTTAAGGTGATACTTAAGAAGACAGTGCCCTGTAAGAAGCCTTTTAAGTGTTCGAATTTCCATTCTGTTTATTTCGATTTTATGTTTAAACTTAATTCTGATTTTGGTTAAAAAGTCTGCGATCTTTAAGTGAGAGCTTTTGTTTCCCAATCCATTATTATTGTTTGGGTTTGATTCGACGACACACAACAAAAACGTTCGGAACCTATGAATGACCTAAGTATCTCCTTTCCGCTGGGCTGGCCACCTTTTCAATTCTCTCAAATCCTATTGTACATATTTTAAGATCCAAGACAGTTTAATGTTTTTGATGAACGGCTCGCTGATGATGCCATTGGAGTCTCTGGAAATTGCTTTTTATTCGAAATATTTCCAAATAAAATTTTGCTTAATACAATCAAATTCTTTCTTAAAGTCAATGGTTAGGTCGATAATTACCCGAAGCACTTTAGATTGATTGACGTAATTTCGGTTGGGGGTCAAAATCTTGTTTGTTCTCTATTTCCGGCAAATTTCCTAATATTGTTTTTCTCTCCCTCGTTAGCACATTCTCTCAAGTCGTATGTTTTTTGTTCATTGTAAAGGAAGTTTTTGTTTTTTTTTTTAATTTCCTCACTCAACGTGAAAAATTTCTTTTTTTCTTTAGTCAACCCGAAAATTGATTCAACATTAATTTTCGGTAACTATATCACTAAATGGTAGCAGCCATTTTCGTTTTTAGTACCTTCATTCCAAGTAACAAAAACAATTTGAGTAACCATTAAAAAGTATGGCAATTTCTTAAAATGTCAAAAAGAGAATGGCTATCAGAAAGCTGTCGTCTTAATTCACTTTAAGAGCGGGAGAGAGAGAGAGGGAGAGCCCCTCTCACAATGGCGCTCCAAATGTATCACAGAAATATTTGTGTGTGTGTGTGTGTGTGTGTTTGCGGTGAAGGCAAGCGACTATTAAAAACCGCAATAACTAACAAAGAAAGCGTTGAACCAGAAAATAGCAGAAATGGCAACAACAACAAAAAACAGCGCTAAGCAAACAGTACAAAAGAAAGTAGAACAGAAATATGGGGGTGAGGGGGGCGGAGGGGGGAACGAAAAAACTAATTTAACTGGACTTACGTAAATATGTATCAGAAAACCAACAGCAATCAAATAGCACAGAAAAACGAAAAACAGAGTAGCTACAACAATAACATAAAGGAAGTGATCGGAACAATATGTGCTGGAAGTAAGGGCAAGAAATTGGAGACACACTGGAGGATTGTATGCAACACTATTGTAAATTATTGTTTGAGGGAGAGGGTAAGATTTCCTGTAAAACCATAAATTGAAAAGAATATATCTTTAACATTTGCGTGTTTTTACTATACCTGCTTAACTACGAATAATTTAACTTTTTGCTGGTCATGTGATATCTATCGGTAAAATAGAAGGAAGAGAACTAAGTAAGAACCGTGCAAATCGAAATATGACAGCAGTGGCAAGAAACGAGTGTTGCCAAATTGATAAATCTATTTTAAAGCGTATTGAAAGCGCTAGCAACTTCAAATAATGTGGTGTTGCCCTTTCCAAATGTCTGTCGCACTCGAAAAATAAAAACCAAATAAATAGAAAGTATTCAGAACATACAGTTACTACAACAATATACCATAACGGTGAAACAAATAATAACCTCAAAAACACTTTGACACATGTGATGGGGATCCATTTGACATTGCCGCTGGCGGCTGCTGTTGCTGCCTTCCAAGCATTATATTTCAATTCAATATATATTGACACCAATTTGAACAAAAACAACGAACATGCAACAACATCATCTCATTGAAGAAATAAAAAGATAAAACTACAGAGAATGAAAGGAAAGGAAAGGAAAGGAAGTAGGGTACAGTGACTAAAATTAAGAGAATTTTATGGAAGAACATTTTGTTTTTATAATAATTTCTTATAGTTCAAGAGAATCCAATAGATGGAGATTTTGGTTTATGAGCGCAATACTTAAGGATACTTTTTTTTTGATGTTGAGTACTTTTCGTGCTTACCTCAAAATACACCAATCAATACATCTCCATTGATAACGCCTAAAGTCAGTTTAAAAGATAATTTTTCCACATGACAACTAAAACCGCATTCTAGGTCAAGTTGCACGGCAAGTGCTTTAAATTGAATACACAATTTCTCTACAAACGTTTCCATTAAAGCCAAATGCCAAGTGCCTTCTTCTACGATCTGAAGAAAAAATCACGAATGTTACTTTTCTGAAACTTTTTAAACAGTTTGCCTTACTGTGATTTGTACAAAGGAAACTGCTGCCAAGTTGCTGTTCTAGCAACTAGAAAATAAATACAACAGAAATAAAAAAAAATCTTGTCAATTTGATGTCGATTGAAATAAATTGCAATTGCGCATGCGCGCATTCAAACGTACACACATACACACACACACACACACCAACAGGAAAATGTACGAAACTCGTTGCATCTCAACATGCTTATTTAGACTAAAAAGTGATTGCGCTTGAGTTTGTGCCTATGTGTGTGTGTGTGTGTGTGTGTGTGTGTGTCTGTGTGCCTGCACGTCTTTGTGTAGATTGCTTATCTTTTTTGGCGCTACACTCTTGACGTTTTTTATTGCGTTTTTGCATGTCATCATTGTGTCTTGAGCTTTTGTAACTTGGAGTCGTTTTGTTTATTTGTTTGTTTGTTTGTTCTTGCTTTAGGGCGCCCCCTACTCATTTTTCTCGCACTACCATATTTATTCTTTGTTAAAGGTCTACCAAGCATTTTTCTAGCAGTTTGTGTTTTGTTTTCAGTTAAACTTTTCCGCTTTTCAAAAGCGCGCGTAATTTGACGCCATAACAACAATGAAAATCATGATGATAATGTTGATGACGATGAACAACGATGATTGTTGTGACGGTAAATGAGTGAGTGATGTTCGTGGTTGCTTGCTTGCTTGCTTGCTTGATGTTGGCAACCGGGCGCACGTGTTCCAATCACGTTGAATTTTACATTTTCGTAGTTTCTTTATGGTAAAGTGATTTTGTTCAGTTGTTGTTTTTTTTTTATTATTTATTTTTTCTTTTTTTGGTAGGGTAAAATATTGTATTTAAATTTGATGTGAAGATGAGAGATTTGGATTATAGAGCTTAAAATGTTTACCCTTTCAACCTTTTCACTTTTTCAATTTTTCTCAAAACCTGAATTTTAAGTTGCATTTCTTTTGTCTACCTGGCAACATTCAACTTCAACTTCATTCAGCACTAACATTTTGCAGCATGTTGTCAAAATCTGTGATCTGTCCTCTGTGTACCTGTGCACCAATTCAATATCTCTCGATCTTGTTTGTTGTATTCCACCAGCTAAAATGAAGACGAAGCAGCAGGCAGCTAAAATGAATTGCTTAAATGCGCAGGCGCGCGCTCAGCTCATCACCCTCCAGCAGCGCCTGGCGATACATACTCAGTCTTGCTTGTTTGTTGTAGATTTTATCGCTCTTGTTGTTGCTGTTGCTCTCGTTGCTTTTAACATATTAATTACCGGAAAGTAGTAGTGGCACTTGTCATGCCTCGTTGTTGTTTCTGCAATTAATTCTTGCGTACATTTGAATACCTTAATTGGTTTCTTTCTTTTGCCCTTCTTACAACCTACTCCCCGCTGTGAACTGGGTGTATTTATTTAAATTAGATTATGTACAGTATATCAGGTTTTCAACCGTTCATTCAAGGCCACGGAGAAGACCGCCGCACACATTAGTTGACCTCACTGACGGGTTTCAGATCGCTATCCAGGGGACGCCACGAGAAGGCTGTGTGTTAACTTGAGATGGAGAAGCGCAAGGGTCGAATATGGACTCAGCCGTTTGTACCAGAAAATAGGTCTTTACTTTTAAATTCTCTAAAGGTCTACAAAAAAAAAAAAAATTGACTCCTATTTGACCATACCAGGTGATTCTTAAGTGTTTCGTTGATTTTTATACCTAATGTACCTAAGAGAAGCATACATCTCCTTTATACTCTTCTCTTACTTACGCCACTGATGTATGTATATATTGTATGTATAAATATTTAAACAGTTTCCCGTTTCTCTCGTTACTCATCGTTTCTCGATGAACTTAAAATATTTTTACATCTCCGAACGAAATATCAAACGCTTGTAATGAGTATGTATTTCTCAACCGTTTTAGAAACGCCTGACATTGGCGAATATTCTGGTAACCTAATAAGTGGTATTAGTTATCCTTTTATTTTAAACGATGGTGACTCAAGTGAAGTAGGTGGTGTAATTAGTACTTTGAATTCAAGACCAGCGAATGGACCGGACGTTTTATACAGAAATATAAAGAGGTGCTATCTGGCCCTTTAGCTGGTTTTATAAATCAAAGCTTTCGAACTGGGGAATACCCTGATGAATTAAAAATTTCTTCCGTAATTCCAATCTACAAAAGCGGCTGCAAAGAAATTTGTTCAAACTATCGACCGATAACTAAGTTAAGCACAGACTAGGTTGAACAGATTAAAATAATTTATTAAAGAAAGCGATATAATTGACGAAAACCAATTTGGATTCATAGAAAATTCGAATACGTTATCAGCATGTTTTTTAATTGTATCGAATTTATTTACGAAAATCTAGATAAAAAAAACACGTGGCAATGCTGGCGATTGATTTATCAAAAGCCTTCGATTCGTTAAATATACAAATATTGTTGACAAATTTGACGGCATTGGGTTTAAACGGAAATGGGCTCAAACATTTTTCTAAGTTTTTTAACAAATAGGAAGAAGCAATTTGTGCAAATAAATAAAACAAAAAGCCAAATGAAAACGATTAAAGTGGGTGTGCCACAAGGATCGAAGTTGGCTGCTACGTTATTTCTTATATATATTAACAATATTTTTAGGTTAAACCTAAAAGGGACTCCTCAATTCTATGCTGATGATGGATCGTTTTTGTATGCAACGGATACATTCAAAGATTTTATATTAAATATCCAATCGGATTTAAAAACTATAACGCAATGTGTTTAATTCAGAAGTGAATTAATGGGATATTAAAACACAAGAAATTTGTATTTAAATTTAACAACATTAATTTAATAAAATGAACAATTGGAATTTTTCGAATTATAGTACAATATTGAAGAGCCCAACCGACCGGTGTGAAAGTGTTCTAGAGAAGAGCTTAGAAAAAGCAATAGCAAGAAAATAAATAGAACGAAAAGAAATAGAACGAAAAGAAACAAGGATAGAGAAAATGAATAGGAAAGAAAAGGTGCATTAGGGTGGATGAAACACAATGGTTTGGAAAGCATTTGATGTAAATTAATTTAACAAAAACAAGTTTTATAATCTTTAATAGGCAAATTCCAGATATGAATGAGCTATCAGGAATTTATTTTACCAATGTTGCAATGTACTAAGAGTTGAAAAATTAAAGTACTTAGGCCTATGGTTCGACTCAAGATTGAATTGGAGTGAACACATAAGTAACTAAACTAAAAATGAAATTGATTTCCTTAAATTTCGCTATATATAGAAACAAAAATACTATACCTAAAAAGTAATTATGGTTATTATATAACTTGTATTTCATGTCCCAAGTAAACAATCGCAATGCTATATGGAACAGGTGCTCTGAACAAGAAATTAACGAACTGCAAAGATTGCAAAACAAAATGATTAAAAATATACTGTCATTACCAATTCGAACAGCTACGATGAGTCTGTATGAACATAGACTTGATATATAGTACGGAAATATTCAATAATGCAAACACTTTTAACTTTCTTCAAAATAAAAAATGGACTAATTAAACATAATATAATGTTATATGAAACAGAAAATCCCACAAATAAAGGGTGGTTTTTGTTAGACGTGTGGTTTTCAAGAAGAAATAAAAAGCATAGTAGAATGTTATGGTCAAAAATTTAGCTTTATTATAAAGATAAGGATTTGCCATTATATTTTAAAAACGATTTCGGGCAAGTGGCCGCCGCAGCTGGTTCAAATAAATACCAGCCGAGATGCCCAATTTTCGACCACTTTTGCAGCAATTGGGGCAGTATGTTCTCTTCCAAGGCGTCAATTGTCTCGGGCTTATCTGCGTATACAAGCGACTTCACATAACCCCACAAAAAATAGTCTAGCGGTGTTAATTCGCACGATCTTGGAGGCCACGCCACAGGCCCACGACGCGAGATAATGCGCTCACCAAAAGTTTCCTTCAATAAATTGATTGTGATTGTTTCGTTGGCTTTATGGCATGTAGCGCCGTCTTGTTGGAACCAAAGGTCGTCCACATCAACATCCTCCAATTCCCTCTGCACGAAAAAGTCATTAATCATGGCTCTATAGCGTTCCCCATTGACTGTGACATTATGACCGGCTTCATCTTTGAAGAAACATGGACCAATGAGTCCCTCTGTCCATAGAGCACACCAAACAGCGATTTTTTGAGGACGTAATGGCGTCTCAATAATGGCTTGTGGATTACGACCACTCCAAATGCGACAATTTTGCTTATTAACGTACCCATTCAATCAAAAGTGAGCTTTATCGCTGAACAAAATTTTCTTGTGAAAATCGGGATCGGTGGCCATCTCGTTTTGGGCTCATTCACCGGACGTGCGACGTGCTTGACGGTCGCTCGGCTTCAATTCTTCCACGAGTTGGATTTTGTAAGATCGCAAACCCAGATCCTTCGCGCAAAATCTTCTATAAAGTGGCTGGGCACAGCTCCAATTGTTGCGCGCGATAGCGGATAGACTCATTCGGGTCTTCTTCGATACTCTGCTCCACAGCAGCAATAAGTAGCGTCTTCGGTGCGCACTGTACGGTGTCGCAGGATGCGAATCATCCACTAGAGTAAACGTTGTGCGAAGCCGATCCATGGTTGCTCGAATTACCGACTCTGATGGGCGATTATGTTCGAACCCTTATTTTGGTAATAAATTTGCACGATTTGCAAACGTTGTTCAGGAGCAAGTTTATTCATTATGAAATGGCAAACCAAACTGAGCATAAATCAAGTGACAGCTGTTAAAAAGATCAACTTCGAAAAAAGTATTGCCAGATTAAAAACCACACTTCTATAAAAAAAAACACCCTTTAGTATTAGGAATTTTTCTAACACTAGAACTTTTTTCTTTCGAACGGAAAGAAGCGCACGATCAATGCGCAACTATGGTGCACAAATATTTAATAAACTACCAGTAAATATAAGAAATTTAAACAATATTGTGATTTGTGGTCGCTGTGGCGTAGTGGTAGTGCGTTGGACTGCTGCGCAAAGTGTCCGGGGTTCGAATCTCGGCACAGGCAAAATAAAAAAGTAGAAAAACTAATTTTTCTACTCGGCACCACCTCTTGGCAGGCAATGGCAAACCTACAAGAGTAAAAATTGCTATCAAAAGCTTTTCACTTCGCCGTTCGGATTCGGCATTTAACTGTAGGTCCCTTCCATTCATGTACAAATATAAGACGCACAACATGAGTGGATGCGAAAAGCTCGGCCTAGGCCATCCATGGGCGGTTGTGCCATTAAAAGTAAAGTTGTGATTTTTAAAAGAAATGTTACAACGCTACTGTTAAGAAACTTTAATTTTAAATAAGTAGATATTTGAAATACTTAAGTTATATTTTTATAATAAGTAATAATCTCATATTGAAATTGTATGTGTCCTTACGTATTTGATGGCGAGTCAGTATTTATATAATTTAATTAGTTATCTTCTCACACAAAATTTTATGGTTTTTGAGAAAGTATTGTATTTTATAAAATAAAATTCGTTATCAATAAAGGAAAAAACAAAAAAAAAAGCTTAAAGGACCTTCATGGAAAATATTCAAAATACCAATATCGAAAACTCGAACCAATCTGGCAAAACGTTTGGAACGATTAAACTACTTGGGCCAAAATTCGGTAAGTACAGCCGTCGCGATATCTTTTTCAATGAATTTTAAAAATAATTTACCTTGACAAAAAAAAAAATCTATTTATATCAAAATTCTGACGTGACCCGGGTTGCCGTGCGTAGTTCGTAGTGCAGTGGCTTGCTACGCAGCGTGTCCGGGGTTCCAATCACGGCGATGGCAAAATCCGGAAGTCCTTTTCTTTCATGTACAAATATAACACGCACAACATGAATGAAAGCGAAAAAGCTCGGCCTGAGCTCTCCATGGGCGGTTGTGCCATTAACAAAATAAAGAAAATGCCTATTTCGCCAAACCAAGTTATTCTTATGTATTTAGGGCCTATATTCGTTTTTTTTTAACATAAAAAACGGAACAAATATACCGTGACCCGGACAATTGTAATACTGCGCCATCAAAATGCATACAAAGAACGACATGGTCTGGTCAAATAGGCATCACTCTTTTTGTAGACCTGTTTAATTTTATTTCAATGCTTGTGCTCAAATTCCTTTCATCAAGGTTCTTTGTACATAGATTTAGCTTTGTGTATAGATGTGAGATATTTACACACCAATTTAGTAGATAAATATAAAATTCATTGAACAAGATATGACAACAACAACAAATATCAAGTTAAATAAGGTGCAAATATTTGCAGAAATACAAAACAAAACAAAAATCAAAACTTGTACTAATATGTTAACGAAAGATAAGCTTGCTGCCTGATAGGCTGACTGGCTGGCTGGCTGGCTGGCTTGTTGACTGTGTGGCTAGTGAGCTGCTCGCTCGCTCGCTGGCTGCATATATTAAAAGGCAGAACGAGCAAGTAAGTAATAAACGCTTCATGAAATCAATTAAGCTGCAAACTGGACAAAGCTCAAAGAGAACATGTTAATGTTTATGTAGATATATATCTACAGTGGGAGACAAAAGTATGAAAAGTATGTGGTTAAATATTATATATAATGCTAAGCAAAGAATACACTCTTCAAGTTAAATAACTCCGATGTTAATGAGAGAATGATAAAAAACTGCATCTGATTGACACGTGAGAAACGAATCAATTAAAAAACAAACAAACAAAAAAAAAAACAATTTTCCCTTCAGTTTTTCACATAGTAGTTCTAGCTATTGTACAATCTTTTGTTACTCAATAATAAAGTTAACAAGTCCAATTCTGTTCAAGAACATGTTAGCTCTGTTCAAAGATTTTCTGCAGACTTACATTTAGTCCTGCACTTGTTGTATTACATAGAAGATTGAAGCCTGTTAACCGATCTAAGGAGTGAGTCCTAAGGACTTTAAATTGTCCTATCATTGAAATCCCTTATGCAAATAAAAAAATGTAAACAGTTTTGAAAAGAAAATTTTATTTCTGATCAAAAAATGATCAATAAAACTAATTTGTTTGTTGTTTTTTACAGAATTCGGACAGCTTTTCCGGTATGCCTGTCATTAGCGCCTTTACTATCATTTCTGAGACTCTCTTGGCGGCAGAATTCCAGTTATTTCTAAAATCTTCCATGGATTTAGCTTCTTTGTTTGTTGCCTTTATTGTTCTTTTCACGAGAGCCCAATATCTCGTTGGCGATTTTTTGTACCAATTTGATGTTTCGTCTTGGTCTTCGAACCATTTAAGGGTTATTTTACTGTAGTGGCAGGAGGCTAGTAGATACAGTGTGCTGTCTAATAAAGGGCAGCAATCTCTTCTGGAGGCACTCCTTCACATAAATTTCGGCGTTAACAGTTCCACTTGTTACGAAACTTTTACTCCTTAGCCCACAACTACAAATCGCTTGCCATACCAAAAACTTCTTCGGGAACTTGGACTTTTGTTTTATCATAAATCTTTCCTCAACTCCTCCTCGTTCGAGATTTTTCTTTCTTCGCCTTTTGTGGAGACACGAAACCCCATTTCCTTCCAGAACCATATTTTCTAGCAACTTTTAAGTCGGTATTAAATTTTTTAAGAATCATCGAGACAGTGTCTTGTGGAACTTTCGCCTTATTTGCAATGGTTTTCTGGCTCCACTGCGGATTTTCTCGAAATAATTCAACAACTAAATCGCGTCTTCCCACTTCCGATGCAATGACTCAACTAAAAGTTCACAAGTCAAAAAACATGTGATGTCTGTATTTCATCAGAATTTTTCCAACGCAAAGCCTATTGTTTAAATTTTTTCATTCATGTGAAGAGTTTCAAAGCAGTGGTCTTTCAAAGTTATCCGATTTTTTCGATCTCACTCTTTACTGCAGTGAGTCGTTTTTTGAGTTTACAAGAGTTTATTTGAAATATGTATGTCGTAAATAAATTGCACTCTAACTTTTGTCTCTGACTGTAAGTTGTTGATATACATACATACATATATTGTAATAAATATTTATTTTGCAAAATGTCAGAAACTTTTATCTCTGTCAAGATAAAAGCGTATTTTATCGCCGGCAAATGCAAATTTAAGAATCTCTTTTGCGATTATTTTATTATGTACGAATAAAAGAGAATTGTGAGTTGGTAAAGATTTACTACTTTACTTAATCTGCATAAAGTGAACTTTTCTTCTTTAACTTGTTGTAATCAAGGTCGTTATTTGTTATTGATTTCCGTCTATATATGTATGTTATCATTGAATATATTTTTCAATATCTAATGTAGTAGGAAGTGACAGTTTTTATTACGGATTTTGATTTTGATCTAAAGAATTTTTGAATTGATGTATACGAAGTTGATTCGAGAATTTCAGAAACTTCTTAATATCTATTTTATATTTATAATGTTTAACAGTTTAAATCTTACTTTTCTCAATGTTTAGATTAGATTATTAAGAGCTATTGTTATTAGGTAGCCTAATAATTGCGGTCAGCTAGCGCCTTCGGCAATGACTTTCGATCAAAAATAATGGTTTATTATGGTGTAGTTCCGTTCTGAGATCATTTCCTCTGAGGAATTTGACTGTCGCTTTAGGTATATTGTGGTGTTAAAGCATTCTCTAAGCAGCTCTGCTCTTTCTTCCTCTTTGTTATAAATTCGATATATGGTATAATATATCGCTCTGTACTAAAACCACATAAGAGTGTCATGTGAAGACCACTTGGCATTTCGCTTTCATTTTCCTATTTTATGCAATTTTAAAGCTTTGAAAATCTATCGCAGAGATATGAAATCCACACAAAATTTGAAGTTGTAATATCTCCAAGAGTACACTCTTTGTAAAATAAGTATTGAATAACTCCGGTGTGAGTTATTTATAAATCCGGCTCGAATTATTTAATTGAAATATAAACACAAGAAGTTCCTGTTTTTTTTTTAAATGTAAAAATATTTATTTATTGCTATGTAAAATTAGAAAATTAAATGTACATAAAAATGGGAAGAGCACAACCGAACGGTGTTAAATGTTCGAGGGAATAATGAAAAGAAGAAATAAGGTAGAAATAGTAGGGAGTAGTAGAATAGAAGAAGAAAGAATAGAGCAATAAAATAGAAAGGAAAGGTTCATTAAGGTATCGAGGGAAGCTCAGTGTCTAGATTCTGCAATGAGGAGGAAAAATCATAAAAATATATTTTAGCTTATTGTGGAGCACTGATCTACAAAAGAATAAAACGTTTGGGCAAATACCAGGTGCACAGCAATGAACCAGCATCCATAGATCCAGTCACAAGACACATATTCCTAAGGGAGACTGGACGGGATGGGGTATTTACTCTAGAGCTGTGTCGGGTAATTTTGATTTTCCTATTGACATTTGAATACGCACACATTCGCTGCCGACGCAATGTTTTCACACGTACACTATAAACTGCTTCGTGTAGCTTACGAACTATTGACGAACAATTAAATTCGGGAGAGTTTGAGAGAAATTTTGTCAAAGTAAACCTTTTTAGTTGACTTTCAGCATTTATGTAAGCAATATCTCGCTGATAAATTTTTTAACACAAGAACTGAAAAAAAAATGTTTGATGATAAATGGAAGTATGAAAATATACTTTATACGCATTATTTGTCGTTCTATTATGTTTTATTTGAAACGGCGCCACTCCAGATAAAAAGTTGTATTGACAAAATGTAGATTGCTATTTGTTATCGAAATTTACCAAAAACGTAACATTTCTAAACGTCAGATGTGCTTTTTTTTGTTTGTCATGCATTGCTAATACTCGTAAGTATGTAAGCGTCAAAAAATACGGCTTTTATTTTTCACGTTATCAGAGCATAAGAAATTAACTATTTATTATTTTTTTTCTACAAAGTTTATTTCATTTATGGTACAGTTTAAATAACACAAGCAGCGCTGTCTCTCTCTCAGATACACACACAAGCATGTGCGACACTGCTCCAGAGAGACATACAAGAGATCTTACAGATAACGGTACAATTAATAATAAACTCTAAAACAAAATAAATACAATACAACTAACTTCAAGCTTTACATGTTTGTAATATCTAGGGTTTTTCTACCACTGAGATCTTCAATTCATTTTCAGGGCACTCTAAAGCCTTGATTCTGATTGAGTAGTTTTTAAGTTTCCTCTCAGACTGGAACTACTTTCTTATTTGACCTTTCAACTTCTCTATATAAGGCTGAGTTTTTGACAACTATTTCAGTCCAGATCCCATTTTTATGTGAATAAAAGGGACATACTTTTTTATGACAGGTGCGAGTAAAGCTATGGACCTCGTTTCCCGGAATTATTCTTAGTTCATTGAATAAAAAAATTTCATTTAATTTTTTCCAGTTAATA
The DNA here is from genome assembly GCA_958295655.1 of Palloptera scutellata. NCBI lineage: Eukaryota > Metazoa > Arthropoda > Insecta > Diptera > Pallopteridae > Palloptera > Palloptera scutellata. The sequence goes on along the minus strand of OY282449.1, from coordinate 27,370,162 downwards.
TCCAGCGAGCTCGCTAATTCATAAATTTTTAAATTTTCTCACTTGAAATATTTTTTCCATTTTGCTGCTGAAATTCAATACTTGCAAAATTCGCATTGAGCTCAATTAAATTTGTTGTAAAGTCAGCAATGGGCGCTGCTATCAATCAAAAACACCTTTACCAAAGCAAACCTAGGTACATAAGTATACAAAAAATGGGGGGAAAAGCACAGGATTTCCATTGTGAACCTTGAATGTAAATCAATTACAAGTTGCGTAAATATTTACAAAGGCAAAACAACAATATGGGGGAGGTTGGGAGGAAAAATGGTGGAATGATATAGAGCGACAGCAACTCAATTGGAAAGCACAAACAATATATGTACTCACATACATACATACATACATACATATGAATGTACTATATGTATTAGAATCTGTGCGTTTGACTATGTAACGAGAATGTATGCATGTATGCGTGAGGGATGGAGTATGTTCTGTTCAATGAGTTGGCCATAGAATAAAAGAATAAAAACTAATTTCAATTAAGCTTTTGTGTCAGTTACTGCCTGCTACCATAGCAGCAGCAGCAGCAGCAACATTCTGGCCATATTGGATATGTTGGATATGTTGGCCAATGTTAGCCACACACAGGAAAACAAAAGAAATAGGGAAAAAGTAGAAAATATTTCATACATACATACATATCAACATAGTTACTGCGGTAGGCGGCACTAAATTCAAGGCTGATTGGATTGTATGAAACGGCAGGCAAAGGCAGCACAAAAACAATGGAATTAGTTGCATATCAATTTTTTAGTGCTGCCGCTGTTGCTATTGTTGCCGTGTTATAGAAAAAAGTATGCGCGTTTTGCGGCAAATAAAAACGCTCGCAATATTGAAAATAACTGAAGCGGAAAACAAACAAAAAGCAAAATCACACAAAGAAAACAATTATGATCCTGACATAAAAATGAGGGGCATTTATTTGGCAGGCAGACTTAACATATTTACAACAACGAGCATCAGCTTGTCCAGTCAAATTGAACTAACTGACTCAAGCCTAGCAACTGCTAAGCATTTGGGTGCTTTGGTTATTTGCTACATCAAAGCAGCTCTTTGAGAAACCGGCACCGATTTGAAAATATTTGTTAATAAAAATTGATAATTTTTATAACTTAATCAAATGTTCCCTATGTTCTCACTCACTCTCTCTCTCTCTATCTCTCTCTCTCTCTCTAACGCTTCTCCCTCTTTCTCTCTCTCTCTCTCTCTCTCTCTCTCTTTAACGCTGGTACGTTAAAGCAGCACAAAATGATGACATGCTTCATTAAATCGTATAAAAAATGAGCTCTAAAAACGAGAAAAAACTAAAATGTAAATAAATAGCAAAACCAATTGGTTGCATTCTACCTATATAAAGCTGCCTGCCTTCCTCTTTACCCTCGCTACCCAATCACGGTGTTCTTCCTACATCGGCAATCATTTGCCAGCAATTGCTGACTTCATCATTGATAGTGTCGCTGGTGTCGGTGTCGTTGACATTGGTCAGACACGGAAAAGCTTAAAAAGATTTCATCTTTGCAGATAAATGGTGCTGGTGTCGTTGCTGCCGCTGTTATGTTCCATATTATAATATTTGTTTCAGTGTATTGAGTTTGCGCGTTAACATTAAAATGAACATAAAATCTTTGAATGGAAACCATAAGGTTTACGTTTAAGTATCAAACTGAATAAAGAAATAGGCAAAAATGAAGAAGACCTAGCTGAAATTTGAGCAGACGATGTGCAGATAAAAGCGAGTTGTAGGATCGAGCGTGTTGTGACGCCCTTTATGACCATCGGGTTTTCTTTTTACTATATGTTGTTTAGGTTAATGCAATAATAATATCTAAGGTAGATGTGGTTGATGCTGTTGTTATTGCTGTTGCTTATTACATTTTGGCACAAATACACAATTATTTCGAAGATTCTTAGATCTGTGTGCGGTAAATGAACAAAAGGTTAAATTAATTTTAATTGTTTACTGAGTGTTGTCTTTCGATTAGCAAATAGTCACAATGCTGCTGGGATTAATTTCAAACACTTTGATTCTCGGAAACAAATCTCACATTGATTTCTTGAGGGTTATAACTGGAAATGATTTACAACAATCCTGCAGAAATCTACTATTTTAAGTTCTTAAAAGATACGTCAAGTATTTCTGTTATCCAGCTCCTATTACACAGTACAACAGCAAAATTGTATTTGAATTGTGGCCCAGTTTTTCTGGAGGATTTTTGGTCACTTATCACGAATCAGTAAATCACGATGTGACAGGTTTCGTGTATATATCTTATTTCTTTGAAAAAAAAGTTCATGGGTGGAAAAGAATTATGCAATTTTAGTAGTTTTGGCTGAAGAAAAAAGATCATAAAATTGTAATTTTTCTTTAGCTTATTAAATATTAAAAAAAAAACGAAGATTTACGAATATACGGAAACTTAATGTAACTCGAAAAAACCCGCGCCACAACTGCATATACTCTTTTAAAGTCCCATCTTGTTGTACAGTGTTATCGTCATTATGATGCCGCTTCAACTCGTTGGTGGTCATTCTATGTCCCTTTTGCCTTTTCTGAGTCTCCCTTCTACAATTCTATTTGTGCATCTGTTAACCGCATGTCAGGCCAAATATCCCGGCCATTTGAGAATTATTTTGAGGCTCGAAATTAATGCAAATTGTTATTCATAATATCAGCATTAAATTGGTTTGTAATTACAGGCTTTTAGAGCAATATGGATTAAATCATTAACCACTTTAGTAGGTACTTGAGTATTCAATGAACACAGCTAGGTTTAATTTCATTTTAAACTGCAATATAAATGCTTCTTCTTCCCCAAGTGTAATTCAACACATAAATATGAACCGTTGACCGGCATGGCACATAGCTTGCAAATGAACATAATTGTACGAAATTTTATTACTTAATTCTGTGAAACATGAAAACGCGTCGTTATGCTCGATCATTCAAGTCAATTAAAGCAGCAAGATACTATAACATGCACCATTGGGGTGTAGCTGAAGGTGCAATTGCCGAGAGATGAGTAAACATAACCTCACTTTCAAAGCTATAATAGCGTCGTAATAAATTAAAGTGAAAAACTAATAAACGCTTGTATTTATGTGAAACCACAGCGAAATGCGTTCGTAGGGGGAAAGTGGGTAAAAAGAGAAACATATTTTCACCTTTTTTCCCACACTAACAAGCTAACTAAAATTGCAACATGAATTTGCGACAGTTTTGTTGTTGTTTTTTTGTGTTGTTCCCTCTCTCTCTCTGACCATCTCAGATCGTTAACTATAATTACTAAATCATTGCATGCGTAATGGATGCAATGGAGTGCAATCCACAATGATTATGAATTAGGTGCAATAGGTAAGAGCTAAAACTACTTATAACTATTATTACATATTACATACAAACACACACACATACACACACAAACATATGTACATACTCATACCTACATACATACGAGTACATATGCCTATACATAGTATATTCTTAAGCACTTCTGCCAGATTGTGACTGCTGCCTACTTGCTTACTGTTTAGAGTCTAAAGTGATAAAATAAATGCAGACCATTTTGTTGCAACACTAATGGAGCATAATTAGCTGCCGCTGCTGCTGCTGCTGCTGCTGCTGTTTTGTATTTGCTGCTGTTGCTATTGCTGCTATGGCAATAGCCTCTCATGTCCACTTAACTGATTTATTTAACATTTTTCCATTAATTTTCTTCTTCTTCTTGCTTATTTTTTTTACCAGCTTTAGCCTAAAGGGTTTGAAAAGTTAACCTGGCACAGTGGAAGGGAACAAATCAGAAAACAGAAAAAAAAGTCAAAGAATGTAATAATAAAATTAAACAAGCAAAGTTAAAAGCCGACAAAAGTGAAGTTAAAACATTTATGCAGAAGGAGCCTAATAGCCTAGAACGGGCTCAGCACACGCACAATGGGGGATTCAGGGGTCTTTTGTACACATTGCTTCTATAAATTTCCATTTATGATTAAATGCGTTACTGTTAATCAATAAAATAAATGCACATAAGTATTATTTAAGTAATGCAATTTTTCATAAATTAGCTAAAAATATTTCAACTCTCCCAGCAGACGCAGCGACAATACCACCTACTGTGTCAACGTTAACGTTCTTCTTTCGAAGTAAAAATTATAACCACAACATCCCAGTCTGCTGCCACTTGCAGCATTTACTGCATTTTAATTTAGTGAAAATTGTTCTGAGAATTCAATTTAAAATAGAAAAAAAAAATAGAAAAAAAATAAAGAGAAAAATGTCGCTGGCACAAAAATTAATTCCATGGAAAAAAGTCTCCAATGATTAAGTCAAATATTTAACTCCAACGTGCCACAGCAACAAGCAAGCAAGCAAGCAACGAAAAATAGCATCATGTAATTTTCTACATTTTTGCTAGTCTATTCATTTCATTGAGTATTTTTATTTATTATTTCTCTAGCACAAAAAAAAAAGTACTCGAACTTTTTTTTATACTTATGGTAGATACTCTACAGTCAAGAGATTGTACAGTTTCATATGGTCAGGTTCCAGACAGAGTTTATTGCAGAACCTTAAACAGGCCTGATTTGAATTCTATTGGGCACAGCTACTCGTATACAATCGAAATAAATAGGTAAAGTGCTGTGAAGAGAGTTTCCCAATTAAGGCTGGGAAAATCGGTTAAAAATATGGTAACACTGTGCCACAAATTTCGAATTTTTACTTGAGAATGGAATAGGCCAACGAATTTGTATGGATTTGTTTGGGCTGTTTATTTTATGTTTATTGTTCTTTATTTCATCTCAATATGTACAGTTTTTGAGATTTCGGCTCTAAAAAGTGTGAAAGGAAGATACTGTAAAATTTTTTTTACCTGTAAACTCCGATGTCTTTGATGTCTGGGAAAAAGTTTTTAAGGAGACTCCACAGAATTTCGGTTTGACTTACTAGTATTTCTCACTTACTACTCCTTTAAGAGCTTGTTTGAATACCATCGTGCTTTGAAAACCATACTAGGGTCGCCCAACACATGAACCCAAATGTTATACTTAAATTTTGGAACTGTATGTACCGATTCATTCAAGCAAATATGATTTCCATTTATATTTTGCTTTTGTCAGCACAATACGCCCGTGGCGTTGTTTGCAGTTTGCTGGACTGCTAAGCCGAGTGTCCGGTTTCGAAATTCGGCACAGTCAAAAATAAAAAATAGGAAAGAATAGAAATATTTCCAGGTAATGGAAAACCTACAAGAGTAAAATTTACCTAGGAAAATCTATCCACTTCGCCAATCGGATTCGGCATAAAACTGTAGGCCCCTGCCATTCATGTACAAGTAGAAACACGCACAACATGAGTGGATAAGCGAGAGAGAAGCTCTGCCTAGGGCTTTGATGGGCTGTTGTGCCATTAAAAGAAGAAGAAGCATAATACCAATTTTATTTTGTCCAGTTTTCATCTGGTTCAAGAGATATTTAAAAATAAATAAATAACTAAATAAAACGAAATTAACTTTGTAATCCTGTAATTGTCCAACACCGAATTTTCCACTATAAAGAAAATGATGAAATGTCCTTTTGTGTTCTGACAAGCAAAACAGGACGTTGTCTCTAACTTGCTCCTAGTTCATATGGTGGAAGAAATATACACAGCTACGTTGAGGGTAAATGAGCAACAGATTCTGATTCAGTGGACCTACTTAAATTGATATATGTGAATCGGACCATGCTCCTAGTTCATATGGTGGAAGAGATATACATAGCTACGTTAAGGGTAAATGAGCAACAGATTCCGATTCAGGGGACCTAAATTGATATATGTGAATCGGTCCATTCTCAGAATTCTTGTTGCCCAGTGTAATCATGTTTTTTTTTTTATAGTTTGATTCTAATTTTGAATGGGATGTAACGGTAAGGAATATTACAACTACCCCCTATTACAATAACCCCCCTCCCCCCACGACTCCCCTTCTTAGTGTCTTTTGTCCATTCGTTCATCTGCCTTCATTCCCCAGGAATTCAAAGGTTGTTATCGAAGCTGGAAATTCATAACAAAGTCCAACTAAAATTGATTTTCAAAACTTAAGAAGAGCATTATCGGTATTTACAAATACGAATCTACTGCCTCTGAGTTAAAATTTCGTCACCAAGTTTCGCAAGTCAGTTAGTGATATAGAGAAATCTACTCTTTCATCGTTGTTTATCTACAAGTCGGTTCAAACTGACTGTAATATATTTGAATTAATTTCGTTGTAGCCTGCAGTTTATCCACACAGCTACAAAAAGTTTCCATTGAGGGGGAAAAAGTAAAAGCATCTGTTTAAAAATTTAACAATTAACTCAAATCCATATAAAATTAAACAGTGGCTTTGAGTTGATAGTCGTTTTTAATAGAGAGGAAACGCACAACACAACTCCTCTCGATGTAATGACAAATTGTTCAACAAATACTCAGACACATTATCTGTGAAATGAGCTAGAGGATGAAGAATAACATGTACATACGAGTACATGCAAGTGTATGTAAGTATGTAGGATGCAGTATAATTGACTTTACTATCTTACTGAACAAATTGTAAAATTTTAACTATTCACTGTAGTTAAAAACATTACATTGATATCATAACGTCATGATATTTACTCACAAACGAGGTATCATTAGCTTTTGATTGCAAATAAGTAAAAAAAAACATGTTGGATACCCAGGGAACTTGATTTGCAAGTGCAAAAATGCCAGGGGACTCAAACTACAGTTTAACCTAAAAGTTTATGAAATAAGCATTCTATTGTTTAATTTTTAAGGATGAAGAAATAGAGCTGAATTGGATCATTGTTAACTTCCCCTTTTTAACCTTAAACCTCATAATTTAAACTGTAACAAATTTCCAAACAAATTAATTTAAGCTCAGTTAACAGATTTAGCGTTACCTTCTCCGTTAATTATCGTTTGAGTCTACCGTAAGTGGTTCGTGTATTATCCGGTTTGTGAGAAGGGTGACTTTTATTTAACAGTTAGTGTCAAAGGTTGGAATCTTCGCTGATTCATGATTTTGTCGGTATAGTTCGATTGTACAGTGAACCAACAAAAAAAAACTGGGACTTTTTAACACTTCATAAAATTTTTAATAAATTATTTATAATAAAGTAAAAGTAAGTTCAATTTCACAAACCAAAAAATAAATGGGACGCTTTTAAAATAAAATTTTACTTCATTATATACAAATTAAAAACAGCTTTTAGTACTTTCTAAGTATGACGGCCTCCTGCTTTTATTACACAGTCTCTAGCCATTGGGTTTATTCAATGATTTTACTAAATTTGTAGTAACATCTACTGGTATGCGTCTCCAAATGTCCTGAATTGGGCATCGTTAAGTTGATTTTTTAATCTCCTTTTTCCTCAATTCCTTTTTAACGTAGGCCCACAGATATTCTATTGGGTTCAAATCAAATCTCTGTAGGGGATGTGGCAATAATGATTTCGTGTTATACAGCAGCCATTCTTTAACAATTAAAGCTGTGTCTTTTGGGGTCGTTGTCATGATGAAACAAACTGCGTGCTGCCAAGTTTTGAAGTGAGAAGCTTTTCGTAAGTAATTTTTACTCTTGTACGTTTGCTATTGCTTGCCAAGAGGTGCTGCCGTCTAGAATAGTTTTTTCTCCTTTTTTTTTTTGGGCAATCTGATGCTCTGACACTTCCGTTGCACTCCCGACGCACTACCAACAACGCCACAGCGATCACCATTCATATTTACTGTTGTTCAAATTTGGGTCTCCTTGAGGGTTAAGCTGCACACTTAATGAGTTAATAATTTCGATACTAACAGTCATTGTGTTAAAGTGAACAAAAGAAAAAGTAAGTTTAGTGAGAAATAGCAAATAGCCAAAAAAAAAAAAGAAAAGAAAACCATTAATTAATCAAGAGGACTCTCTTGACCCGCTACCCGCTAAAAAAAAAAGGTTGACACCAAAAAAGCTTTAAAGGAAATACAAAAATCTGAAACCCAGGCAGCAAAAATCTGACACCCAGGCAGCACTAGTCGCTCGTTCCATCAAAGAAGGAACCACTATAGTAAAGCTTCAAACAACCCGCAGCTGCCTTCATCGATATTATAATTTCTTCTGTTTTTTTTACTTACAAGTTTATTAGAAAGCAAAAATCATCCAAAATAAAAAAATACGATAAAGAAATTGATACCTTTTGATTGATATTAATGAAAGAAACGTGACGAAGAGTTAAAAAAAAACAAAAAGAAATAAAAAATAAAGTTCAGAATTCATGGCAGATTACAAGCAGCAAAAAATACAATCAACAAAAAACGAGTATCTTGTAGATACAAATTTTTATATCTATTGGAGTAGATTACATGCAGGGTGTCGCATTGTTACTATGCCTTAAAGTTTCACATGAGAAATGAGAGAATTTATGAAATTTGAGGCGATACGACACTGAATAGGACACCTTGTGAATACCCCATATGCAAATAAGATTTAAGATTTTTATTGTATTCTGTACTTACAACTTCAATGTGATGTTTTGAATAGCTTCAAATCGAATTGGAATTGCTTAAAACCCACTACTCATTCCTGCTCCCTGCCACTGGCCACATGCTCCCCATCCCTCCATTTCCCGAGATTCAGTTCTGGCAAAAAAAAAAAACAACAATAAAACTGCGAAACTTTCGCTTATTGTCTTGGCTTAAATTTTTAATGAAATTATCTACGATAAATAAATATTTCTTTTTTATTTCTTCCACTTTTTTTAAGACTGTGAGAATTTCTTTCGTTTTTCTTTCGTTTTGCTGTGATTTTAATAGAGTACCAAAATGCAAATATTTTTACCTGCTTGACTTTTACGCTTTTTTTTTTTTGAGAATAAAGCAAACAAAAAGTTGATTTAACTGGCAAGCATAGCAGAAATGTATGTCAAAAAAAAAGTACATAAATGATGAGCAAAAAAAATAAGTACAATTTTTTTTATCACACTTTCATCGCTTGAATAAAATTTCAGTTTTTGTTGAGGTAATTAATTTTTGTTTTATTGTTGTTGGTAGTTATATTTGGTTGTTGTTGTTGTACTTGTTGCCCCGCGGGTAGGTAACAAATTATGTTTCTTCTTTCTGTGTGTGTTTTTTTTTTAAACCGGTGATACTATTTCGGTAGTCAAGCAATTGAGGTTAAGAGTGAAAAATTCGATGATAGTTAAATTCAAAGAAAGTAGAAATCTAAAATCTAATTTTCTTATTATTTCAGTTTTAATTAATTTAAAAAGTTTCCCTCCAAAAATGTTGTCTGTTTCTAACAAACAACAATTTAAAAATTCTACGAGCTTCAATTCATATCTTGTATTTAAAATATTAAGCTAAGTATGAGCCGTGATTACATCTGGCAGAGTGTTGAAAAGTTTAAAGACCGAGCAATACGATGTAAATAGGCGTAATATCGATTCCGTTATATTTGGAACTGTGAGCTCTCGTTTCTTTCTTATTACTTTAAATATTGGGCCATATAAAAAGTATCCTCGGATTTGTCATGCGGTCGATGTTTAGTGCATCCGCTATCTCTTGACAGCTTGCTCCACCAGACTTGCAAGTATTCGTCAAATTTCAACCATTATCAATAAGCCAAGGGCTACGGTGTTCAATATAGTCAAATCTTTCAAAATAAATGGCTCCGCTAAACGTCCAAGATTTCGTGTGATCAAACAAAAGGTACCATATTGTGCGATGTGTTTAAGAAAACCCAAAGATATCAGCAGTGGATATTGCGAAAGAGTTATGAAACAATTCGAAACTTTTTGCATACCAAGGAGTACAGGCCCTACACCATCAGAAAATAGCCACTTCTTTCTCTGCAAAAAATAGAAAAACGACTAGACTAGACTATGCCCAAAAGCTTTGTCAAAAAACTTCCAGAGTTTTGGAACTCCGTTCTTTTTACAGAAGAATCGAAACTTAATATTTATGGGTCTGATGGACGACGTTTCGTTTGGAGAAGAGAGGGTTCAGCGTTGAATGCAGCCAATGTTATTGGGACCGTGAAACATGGAGGAGGAAATTTTATGGTGTGGGGTGCGATGTTGTTGAAGGTCATGTGAACAAAATGGATTACATGAACATCCTGAAACAAAATCTTCCTCGCCGTTCGGATTCGGCATAAAACTGTAGGTAACTGGTATAACATGAGTGGATGCGTGAAGCTCTCCATGATTTGTTGTGCCAATAAAAGAAGAAGAAAGAAGTATATAAGAATGATAGGACTTGCTATGTGTAAATGTAATTTGAATTAAACGAGTACACGAAGACTTTTTCCAAAGTACATAGGTATGTAAAGAGTGGGGGGAAAAAATGTATGATTTTGACCTCGATCTGTTAATTGGGTCATTGGGTGCTAAAAATCGTTTTTGCTGGAAGGTGTGGAAAATTTTACTTTTCGAAAAAAAATGTAGTATGGAAAAATTTGTTCTTGTCGGTTTTACCCTATTGCAATCTGGTTTCTAATGAAAAAGAATAAAAAAATATTTATACAAAATTTAATTTTCAAAACCTGAGCTGCAAAAAAATGAATTATGTGATTTTTAGCTGTTCACTATAATCATTCACATATCGAGCCTTTTTTTTAATCTGATTTTGTTAAAAATACGGGCAAGTTGGAAAAATCTACTAATTGGCATTATAAACGTTTCGATATTTGAGAAACGTTTAGGCCTGTAGTCATAATTATAATTTTCATTAGGTTTAAGTTAATTTTTATTTTTTGTAATCCTGGCAACATTAACCACCAGAATAACATCACTATTCTGGTGGTATTTCGCCATCTTTATACATTTTACCGAAATTTTCAAAAAGAAAAGACGTCCGAACCTTGACAGATCCGTTACCACCAGCCGCTATTCCAATAGAGAAGAAAAATCAAGGTGGAACAGGTACGTCCAATCCATTTTGTATTGTAATTAAACTTGTATTTGAACATTAACTGCTGCTTCCTTTATTATTTCTCTATTATTTTAACTTCCCTCGAGATACTCCCTTGTCCGGAGACTCAAAGCCCTTACCCCTTTTTAACTAAGACTTTCTTTGTTACTAAAACCAAAGAAGTACATTTTTTAGACCATCCAGTTCACGAGGAGGGTTGCAATCGAATAACATTTTACCCGCAATGATCCAATGTATTCATCGCGGTGGGAAAAATATGAACCAACTGAACCAGAACCAGTTACACCACATTTATTTAGAGAATTTTAGTGTATTCAGATATAACCATATCATGCGTTGTTAAAATCGCTACAAGACGCAAAAAACATCACTGGCCATCACGTTTTATAGCGTTGGCAGTCAAAGCGTTAAATTTTGGGTTGTCGTATTTGTCTACCCAATGACTTTCTTACTATAAACTTTCTATAAAATGTGTTGTGGCTTACCGGCAAGAACAGCAACAACCACAACTAGATTACATTAAAAAACACTAAAATTTGTGTGAGTAGAAGATATGGTCGCTGTGGCGTAGTGGAAGTGCTTTGGACTGCTACGCAGAGTGTCCGCCGTTCGAATCTCGGCACAGGCAAAATCAAATAAGTAGAAAAAATAATTTTTCTACACAGCACCACCTCTTGGCAGGCAATATCAAACCTACAAGAGTAAAAATTGCCTATGGAAAGCTTTTCACTTCGCCGTTCGGATTCGGCATTAAACTGTAGGTCCCTTCCATTCATATACAAATATAACACGCACAACATGAGTGGATGCGAAAAGCTCGGCCTAGGCCCTCCATGGGCTGTTGTGCCATTAAAAACACTACAACAAAAATAATCTTACGACATACTAAGAACACGCATGAAAACATGTTGAATGACCAACCACCGTAAACACTAAAATATTACGAATTTACTTCCCCTTTCGTTTAATACACCCACACAGAAACACATTTACTTCCCAGTGGGAAACCATGCATGACTTTTCGCAACCGGTTAATGTACTTTTTCGCTTTCAGGGTAGATAATGTGCATTCTCATTCTGCTGTTGGGCTAGCTCCTACTGCTGTGGTGCATAACAGGAAACTATTTATGTTTTTTTGTTTCTTTTGCCAGTGAAATATTATATATAAAGTAATCTTTGGGGTTGTGTTCGACGATTGTAAAATGTAGTGCTACATAAAATGAACTGCATGTTGACCATAAGGGGTGCCTAATGGCTTGACATTTTGTGTTGATGCTGTTGATGTGTTTTTCTTTTACTTTCTAGCTTTAAAATAGTTTTTAACTAGCAGCCAGTATAGTTTGACTGATGCTAGGGCAGAACTTAAGAAGTAGAAGTATGTGTTCATAAAGAAATACTGCAGCTTGTACACATATACCATAAATGTAGCACTAAAAGTGTAAAATGTTTACGGTGTTTTTTTCTTTTTTTTATTGTTGCATTCAACACACATGGTGTACCCATATGAATGCAGAGCATTGTATTTAATGGAAGGCAGATTGATAGGTGGGAGGAAGAAGGGGGGAGAATGAGAGAGGGAATGCAATCACACAGGACACCGATAAAGGGATAGACACAGCCATTGTGGCAAGTATAATGCCTTTGCCACAATGAACTTCAGTTTATCAGTGTCGACTATGACCGCATGTAGCGCCAAAGGCCAAGCTTTTCGCATCCACTCATGTTGGGCGTGTTATATTTGTACATGAATGGAAGGGAGCTACAGTTTTATGCCGAATCCGAACGGCGAAGTGAAAAGCTTTTCATATGCAATTTTTATACTTGTAGGTTTGCCATTGCCTGCCAAAAGGTGGTGCCGTGTAGAAATGTTCTTGTTTTTGTTTGTATGTTCTGCTTGTGCCGAGATTTGAACCCTGGACACTCTGCGTAACAATCCAACGCACTACCGCTACGCTACTGCGACCACACAAAATTTGGCAAAATAATAGGGAGACTCAAGTCACTACGTAAACTTGAATAGGTTTTGAAATTCCTTTAAATTAAAGTTTGAAGTAAAATAAATTGTTGTAAGTAGCTTCTCATATTTGGATTATTGAAACATAAAGTGCTAAGTACCACTATGATCACTAATAAGGAACGGTGGCTAGCTCCGAAACGATCGTCGGATCTGCCTGTTCTGTATACGAGTACATTGTTGTTATTCTCTCTGGCAAACCTGAGGCTTAAAGAACCAAACGGAAATAAATTTCCAAATTAAAAAACATTTTGCTTTAAATATCTAGTGTTGCACATTTTTCGTGTTTAAAATTTTACCCACAAATACTAACTATTTATGTATGTACGAGTACGTAAATGAGTGTGTGTGCGGATTTGTGTTTTCATATACAAATTTTAATAACACCAAATGTAATATTAATGAATATTGGCAGCACCTAATTAAGTCACGTACTAATTTATTATTTATGAGTGTATATGCTGAGTGTACTGACTCACACATACAAATTTCTATACATATGAATGTGGTCTCTAATTAGAAAACTTTGTTAGCGGGCTATAATATGGTATATTATATATTCTATAAACAAACACTATTCGCTTCGCAACTCAATGCAAGGAAAATTTTACCACTAGATATACTATAGAACAAATGAGAAAGCATAAGATAGGAGAATGCATTCAAGAAATAGAAATTCAAGTAGCCATCAGCTCCAGGTTCCATTCCATTGCTTCTTTCTCCCACCTATCAATCTTCCTTCCAATCAACACAATGCTCTGCATTCATAGGGGTACACCCTGTGTCTTGACTATAATATAAAAATAAAAAAAAAATTCGTGTAAACTTCTTCAGAAATTATAGCAAAGCAATGATTGGCACACGCACTTGTGAACATACAAGGGCAGCAGAAGGGCAGAGATAAATTACCTAATCGCCCCGAAAACCCCTCTCTACGTACGACCTTACGACAGACGTACTTTACTTTACGTCTCGATTCCGACTTATCAAGTCTGTCTATCTTGCTTAACCTATTTTAAACTATTTGCAGTTTATATATTAGGTAGTAAATGTTATTAGATATGAGAGATGTGTGAATGGCAGAGTTATAGGCCGATCGCCTATGCCGAGCCGTCGCCGATTTTGGCTAACTGCCTCCTCTGGCAAATTTTCCGACTCAGTTAAAAGTCAGCCGCCACTCCTTTCAAGCTATTTTTTAATTTGCACACACTTTTTCTTCTTTTAATGGCACAACAGCCCATGCAGGGCCTAGGCCGAGCTTTCGCATCGGCTCATGTTGTGCGTGTTATATTTGTACATGAATGAAAGAATTGCTGCCAAGAAGTGCTGATGTATAGATACAATTTTCTTTTCTATTTTTTGATTTTACCTGTATCGGGATTTGAACCCTAGACACTCTGCGTAGCAAACCAATGCACTACCAACTGCGCCACAGCCACCACTTACACACACACTTCTAAGAAAAATAAAATAAAACGTTGAAAGTAGAAAATTCAACTCGCTATAGGTGCTTGTGGGCCGGAAGGTATTTACGACCACTAGCGTGTTTCAAAAATAAAATATTTAAAAATCGTTTGTATTCTTACCCTCCACAAAGCTATTTTCTGCCACAACAAATAAGTTCCTTAGAAATTATTACTTTGTAGGTTATGTAAAGGGTGTTTTTTATAGAAGTGTGGTTTTCAATCTGGCAATACTTTTTTCGGAGTTGGTCTTTTTCACAGCTGTAACTTGATTTGTGCTCAGTTTCGATTGTCATTTCATAGACCAATAGACTTACTCCTGAACAACGTTTGCAAATCGCGCAAATTTATTACCAAAACGAGATGGCCATCGATCGCGATTTTCACAAGAAAATTTTGTTCAGCGATGAAGCACACTTTTGATTGAATGGGTACGTTAATAAGCAAAATTGTCGCATTTGGAGTGATCATAATCCCCAAGCAATTGTTGAGACGCCGTTACATCGTCAAAAAATCACTGTTTGGTTTGCTCTATGGGCAGAGGGAATCATTGGACCAAATTTCTTTAAAGATGAAGCCGGTCGTAACAGTCAATGAGGGATAACAGTCGATGGGGAACGCTATAGAGCCATGATTAATGACTTTTTCGTGCAGAGGGAATTGGAGGATGTTGATGTGGACGACCTTTGGTTCCAACAAGACGGCGCTACATGCCATACAGCCAACGAAGCAATCAATTTATTGAAGGAAACTTTTGATGAGCGCATTATCTCGCGTTGTCGTGGCCTCCAAGATCGTGCGATTTAACACCGCTAGACTAATTTTTGTGGGGTTATGTGAAGTCGCTTGTCTACGCAGATAAGTCCGAGACGATTGACGCCTTGGAAGAGGATATTCGGCGCGAAATTACTGACATACTGCCCCAATTGCTGCAAAAAGTGGTCGAAAATTGGGTCTCTCGGCTGGATTTGATTCGAACCAGCCGCGGCGGCCACTTGCCCGAAATCGTTTTTAAAACATAATAGCAAATCCTTATCTTTATAACAAAGCTAAATTCTTGGCCATAACATTAAATTATATGGGTTTTACTTCTTCTTGAAAAACTACACTTCTCAAAAAAAACACCCTGTAGAATTGTTGATGGAACTAACTAACGGCACCCCCTCTTGGCAGGCAATGGCAAACCTGGAAGAGTAAAAAATTAAAAGCTTTTCACTTCGCCGTTCGGATTCGGCTTAAAAACTGTAGGTCCCTTCCATGAGTGGATGCAAAAAGCTCGGCCTAGGCTCTCCATGGGCTGTTGTGCCATTAGAAGAAAGAAAGAAGAAGAAGATGAATCTTCAATAGCTAAATTATATTGGATGCCAGTGCCGGTGAATTGTCACTTGTTATTTGCATTGCAGAGATGGGCTCTTTTGTATAACCTTAAACCATTGTGTTAACCTAATGTATGATTAATCTTAGGCTTGAGGTATGGTAAAAATTCTTTGACAGGTACGATCTTAATGTATTCAAAAACTTTCTCCGAGTTGAACCGGGAACCGGATATACAACACTCAGGAAATAAGATCTAAATTTAAGAAAAACGTTAATAAATCAAGCCCATTCGGTGATGAAACTCTGTTAAGTTTGAAAATTCTTAAAACAATAACGAAATTCTTATTTGAATACTGACAATAAAGATTTTTATTTTAAGATTGTTAGACTTAGAGGTTAGAACTTAGATCAAGTTAAAGAAAATGTGTTCTCTAAATTAAAAAGACTATGCTTAGGCAGAAATATATAGAAAATCAATTGCATTGAAATAAAAATCAGAATATAGACTTTCGCTCCATGTTTTTATAGTCATATGGTCTAATCAAGGAGATAAGCTTAATTAAGTATCTCATTTAACATGAAGAAGGATAAAAATCCGAGACCCTTTCTCCAGTGGCTTGTGAATTACAGCTCTTTCCTTGATATTTAAGTTTTATTTTTAAACATATTCAACATACGAACTTAAATTAGAAAAGAGACGCCTTAAATCGTCTCAAACCTAGAAAACCAGCCAGGGTGTTGATCCTCTATGTTTCCTTTCTATACATACCATAAGTATGAGAAATATCATATATATCATATATACAAAGACTGAAAAAAATTTAAAAGATTTGACGCAACTTTTTTTTTGAAATTAATTCTTAAGAGTTCTAGTGACTTGATTGCAAGACTAAAGCAAAAAGATTACATTTAAATGACTTAAAAATTAAACCTTCAAAATGCGGAGTTTTTATATATTCCCGTCTTAATCACAGCTCTGATTGATGCTTTTCTCGTTGCGGGGAATTAAAAGAAACTAAGGGCGTCAAACTGACTGCATTTGGTACAGCTGGTGCTGCTTTAACAACATAGTCAAACATTTACAATAAATATTTGATTTTAAAACAAGAAATTGATGCAGAATATTTGACCTTAATTTGACCTTTTTTCGTAAAATTTTGTATACATATTTACAATTGAAAATGAAAATCGTTTACTGTCCTACCCTGACTACTGCCAACAAGGTACAGTCTATGTGCTGCTCCACATTTACTGTTAGCTTTTGTCAGTTTCACATTTGCATGCAAAGATCTCAAAATGTATGAACCAGATTGGTTGGTGTTTATGCATTTTTACGTCAAATTTCAGTCAATTAAGTTTTAATTGGAAGTCGGTATTGATTGTAAGAAGTAACGTGTGCGAATATGCAAATAGAGACACAAATACAAACATATCAATGCAAATATGTACGAGTAAAAGTCCATGAATGAATACTTGGAAAAACCAACTAAAACCAACGAATTTTTTAATTAAACACAAACGCACCCTTAACTTTTTGTTTTGATCTGGCAATGCTAAAGCTTTATTCAAGGTTTACTTTTTTATAATGTGGAAGCTCACGATGGTCGGCGTATCGTAGTGAATTGGCCTGGTACGCAGAGTGTCCGGGGTTCAAATTTCGGCACAGGCCATATCAAAATGTAGAAAAAACAATGGCACCACCTCAGGCAATGGCAAACTGACAAGAGTATAAATTGCCTGTGAAAAGCTTTTCACTGCGCCTTTCGCATTCGGCAAAAAACTGTACATCCCATGTTAAGAAGAAGAAGTTTGCGAACGAGCAACCTTTGAAAATTATTTAAAAACACAACTGAGTCGCAACTTTACTCCAATTTTCGGCGGTAATAATCGACCCACCCAACACGCTGTGCGTGCTTTATGTAGTGCATAAATTTAAGCCAACATATTCACTATTTAATGTTTGTGATACCAGTGAGACCACATACCGGTCGAAGTACCGATAATATCGCAGCCGTAAGTGCTTCAGTTCAAAATGAGCCAAATCAGTCGATTCCACGCCGCTCAAAGGAATTGGGAATCTCTCAATCCAATTTAGCGTACAAATCTTGGCCTACACCGCTACAAGAACAAATTAACACAACATGTGAAGCGACGTGATCATTTGAAGCACCGAATCTTCTCCTATTGAGGTCTGCATAAGATTAAAGAAATTCCTGAATTTCATCGAAAAATCATCTTCATCTGAAGATAATTTTTGTCTTAATGGCTTTGTCAGAAAGCAAAAATGCATTATTGGACAGCAATAAAACCACATGTGCTTCAAGACATTCCATTGCATCCAAAAAAAAGTGACCGTATGGTGTGGATCTCATGCTGGATGTGCGACAATATTTTTTCATTATCTAAAATGATCGGTATGTTGCGGTCAATGGAGTTCACTATAGTGACTATTTTTGGTCAGAATTGGATGGCCTTGGCATGAGTGATACGTCTTTCCAAGAAGACACACAGCGTTCAAACAATTGATCTATTGAAGGGGAAGTTCGGTAATCGTGTAATCTCGACAAATGGTCCGGTCGAAAGGCCTTCTCGCTACTGCGATTTATGGATTTCTTTTCATGTAGTTATGTCAAGTCTTTGATTTATGACAAAAAGCCAACAACAATTATTAGAGCTCAGGAACAATATCGAACGCAAAATTGCCAACGTTCCACCTGATACCAGATGTGTAGCAGAGTGATGGAAAATTGGCTCCAAAGAATCGATCACTGCAAACGTACTCGCCGGTGGTCATATGAGCGATATCGAATTCGATACTTAAAATTAACATGTGTACTACTGACACCTGGTACAAATTTCAGCCCGATATCTCAATTATTCTGTATTCTAGTTAAATACAAAATTATTATGTCCCTATTGAGAAACCCTATACCACATTGAAATCTAAACTTGGCAATTAGTTTAAATAAATACTTTTGATGTGTCCCTACTAATCAAATATGGAACACAGTAACTCTTTACTATACATAGGTATAAATACTTAAAAGTGACATAACATATAACAAACCTTTTAATTGCATATTAAACTGTAAAAGAGAGAACATAAAAGAAGTATTAATATTATGGTATATAGATATTATATAAGAAGGTAATGAGATAAATGAAATAATTTTAATTAAGTAAATACCTACTTACTATATGGTATGAATTTAAATACCTTACATAAAGTTAATTGAATCGCTTTTCATCAAAACAACCTCATCAAAATTAAAGTTGGCTTGAAAAATCGCAATTAGTTCTGAACAATTTAATACGCACGAATTACACATTTCACATTTCAAGTCTATGAAAGTATCTACCACAAGTACTATGTACTCGTACTTATGTATGTATCTATGTATTTATGCAGATAGTATCTATTGGATACACGTGAAATGTGCGCACTTTAGTAGGTGAGCAAATAAATTTCCTTTGATAATATCAACATATGTACATAAAAACACAAGCCTGTAATGCTCGCAATGCCTGTAATGCTCGCAATGTCTGCCGCACCTGCCTGCTCTCATCGAGCAATAAGTTACAGGGGGAGAAAAAAAAATAAACACCATAGCTGATATGTAAAAGATAAAACGCATTTGTCTTTTAGCCGAAATAAAAAACAAGAATAGAATTTGAAATCAAATACCTAAAAAAAGAACGGATACCTTAAAACGCTACCAAAGCGATCACGAAGCTTTCTGGAGTGTGGGGAGCAGGGTTCTTATTGTAATAGTAGTAACAAAAGTTTAAAATTCACATTGACGGCTTAAATTACCAGCTAAAATAGCTAACCGAAAAAAGTCTTACAATTTTTTCTCTGTTAATTTTATTTTGAGAGCGTGCGTTTTTGGTTATTTGTTGCTTGAATTCTAGATAAAAACATTAAATTTTAGTAGATTTTATTTCGCATGAAACTACAACAGTATCACAATATCAAGCAACCAGCTACTGACTACCAGCCATCAGCCATCAGCCACCAGCCACCAGCAAAAAGCAAAAACAAGAGTAGAAGAAACAATCAAGAATGTTTTTGTACCTCGCTGAATCAACCACCTGAAGCATATCGAGAATTATTTCAACATTGCATTCACCGTTACTAGTTTTTATTTTTGCTTTTTTGCTGGCTGTGTTCGTTTTGCTTTTGTTCCTGTTAGACAGTAGAGTCAAAAACAAAGTTTTCAACATGCGAAAAAATAGCTAACAAAAGTTAATTTTATATCAGAGTTGTTCACGCCAGGAAAATCTCTTAGCTTTTGATTTTGCTAAAAATTAGAGCAATTAAATAGATCTCCTTCTTCTACAGGGTGTCTAAAGGATATGATTAATATGAGAGTTTCTTGCACGGAGAATAGAAATATGGAATGCTGAAAGATTTGGGTTTGACATATGAAATAATATTTTTTTTTTTTTAATAGTACAGTAGCTCATGGAGCTCCTCGGCCGAGCTCAAATTGTGCGTGTTATATTTGAATGAGACAAATTTTAAAATTAATGACATATAAAACGGTTAAAGTGACTAGCTAACTCTGTAACTAAATTTTTTTATATTTAAAATGTTTAGATTGGACAGTAACCCAGTTTTTTTTTTTAGAACAGAACTGGGTTGGGATCTTTTGGATGATAAACACCTATTAGCCTAGTAGAATAGTAAGTTATTAGAGTTGTTGAAACTTTGAAGATATTACATATTCGTAATATTTCTAAACCCGTTTTCTAAAAATAAAAAGTGTTCTTTAATTTAGTTGTTTCCCTTTGAGGGTATAAGTCCCCAACACCTTTGCACTCCCGTCGTGTTCGGTTTTGTACTGTGAACTTTTGTCCTCCCACTACTCTCCACCCCTACCCCTCTCAAACCCTCCCCCTCACTCATACCAAATTCTTCTCTATCGTATTGATCCAAGTTGCTTGTCTATCTCTTTGAGTTCACGTGGGTTCATGGGTTCCACATATTATAGAGGGTGTTTTTTATAGAAGTATTGTTTTCAATCTGGCAATACTTTTTTCGGAGTTGGTCTTTTTGACAGCTGTCACTTGATTTATGCTCAGTTTCGTTTGCCATTTCATAGACCAATAGACTTACTCCTGAACAACGTTTGCAAATCGTGCAAATTTATTACCAAAACGAGATGGCCACCGATCCCGATTTTCACAAGAAAATTTTATTCAGCGATGAAGCTCACTTTTGATTGAATGGGTACGTTAACAAGCAAAATTGTCGCATTTGGAGTGATCATAATCCACAAGCAATTGTTGAGACGCCGTTACATCGTCAAAAAATCACTGTTTGGTTTGCTCTATGGGCAGAGGGAATCATTGGTCCAAATTTCTTCAAAGATGAAGCCGGTCATCATACTATACTGTCAATGGGGAACGCTATAGAGCCATGATTAATGAATTTTTCGTGCCTGAATTGTGAATTGGAAGATGTTGATGTGGACGACCTTTGATTCCAACGAGACGGCGCTACATGCCATACAGCCAACGAAACAATCAATTTATTGAAGGAAACTTTTGGTGAGCGTATTATCTCTCGTCGTGGGCCTGTGTCGTGGCCTCCAAGATAGTGCGATTTATGTGAAGTCGCTTGTCTACGCAGATAAGCCCGAGACGATTTTCGCCTTGGAAGAGAATATTCGGCGTGTTATTACTGACATACTGCCCCAATTGCTGCAAAAAGTAGTCGAAAATTGGGCCTCTCGGCTGAAATTTATTCGAACCAGCCGCGGCGGCCACTTGCCCGAAATCGTTTTTAAAACATAATGGCAAATCTTTATCTTTATAACAAAGCTAAATTCTTGGCCATAACATTAAATTATATGCGTTTTATTTCTTCTGGAAAACCACACTTCTAAAAAAACACTCTGTATTTAGCAATATAAGTTTTATCCTGACACAGAGTGTGACTAATCCTTCGTCGCTGAATAGTATTCCACAACGGTTTACAGACCATGCCCGAGTTAAGTTATTTGAATTTTACCAAAAAAAAAAGGAATAATTTTGCTATTCAAATCCGATTTCCATCAGTTCAGTTCCAGTGCCGAACACAGATTCTATTCTGTCCAGCAAGACTGAGAATTTTTGGGTTAGTTGAGGTATTCAAGTCTCTGCATCGTTGTTGTCATTTGGTGAAGATCCATTATTCGATGAGAGCCCTATTTAGCGTACCATACAACTTCTGTATAGTCGTAATGTTTAAAAAAGGACGTACAATTTTGATGGCGAAAATAAAGGATCGTCGATCTAACATTTGAAATTTAATCTAGGGGTTATTTTGACTGCGGCAACTCTAATGTCCTTCGTATTATGACATAAAATTTGTTTTATATTTGCGGTTAACGAAATGGGTCGATATACGCTTGAACAACGTTGGGAAATACTACAAATTTACTTGCATAATGTTGTATCTCCTACCGAAAGTGAAAGAAAATTACTTTCAAAATTCGGTAGAAGAAAAGCACATTCCGCTCAATGTATGTATGAAACTGGAACTTTATTGGACGTACAACCGAAAAAATTACTACTGTTACTCAACCGCACAATGATATGGACTAAGACAACATTTAGTTCCAACAGGATGGTGCGCCGTGTCAGATTTGCGTGGGAAGTTTAAAAATAGCGTTATTAGCCATTTTGGTGATATGAATTGGCCACCACGCAGAAGTGATTTGACTCCGTTGGACTATTATTTGTGGGAGTTGTTAAAGGAAAGTATTACAGTAACCAACCAAGGATTGAGTCTATTAATGACGAAATTGGTGCAGCCATCGGTCAAATACAGCTCCATACATTCGAAAATGTACTGGTTGATGGTATGGGCTACTATAAGGCCAGCTGATGAAGTCATTTCATGAAATAGTCTTCCACAATTCGAATAATAAAATCAACATTGAAAAAAAATGTCTTCGTTTCTTATTTACTCCGAAATCGAATTCCAAATTATAAATGCTCCACCCTGTATACAGCCCTTAACTTTGTTATTAATTAAACTCAATTTTCTCAGGCCATTTACCTTTTTGGTTAAAATCTCCTTTGACTACAACTACATATGATTTTACCGATACGTCTGTTCTGCGGCAAAAGAACCAAATAAAATCCCTTAGAAACTAAAACTTTCAGTCCATTAACACTAAAACCAATGGTGTTGCTGTGATCAGCGCAGGAGGGTCTGGATCGAAGGCATACTTATTTATTTTCTTCCAATATAAAAAGAAAGGTTGTGTTTCAGAAAAAATTTAACGAATTCTATTGAGCACTGGATTCACTTTGTCGACACTGGATTTACTTTGTATCACTTTTATTGATAAAACTAGAATTTTACGACATTTTTGTCTGTCAATTTATTGATATGTCTGAATACTTATATTATATGTACATTCTGTCAAAAAAGTACCGCTCATTTAAAAGCCCACTTTAATGGATTGTAAAAATTCTTTTTGTCACTAAGTTGGCACCACTGTTCTCTATCGTGACGTTTTGAGCGCATTTGTCTTTTAGTTTGTTTACACTGCTCGATTTTATCATTTCATCTCAAATGTGTTTTGCGATTTTTACAATGAATAAAAATATCGAACAAAGAATTTGTCTCAAATTTTGTATTAAAAACAGAATTTTGTGTGCCTAATCGCTGAATATATTAAACAAGGTTTATAGTGAATCCAGTGCATTGAAAAACGGTCGTGATGAGGTGGAAGATTTGCCTGGCTCTGGTCGGGCAGCAACGTCTTCAACTGAAGTTAACATCAATAAAGTAATGAAAATGGTGACCGATAATCGTCATTTAATTTGGAGAAGCATAGTCGAATCAATTTGTACAATTGTACACGATTGTTTGGGCATAATACCCGTTGCCGCTCGACTAGTTTCGAAAGACTACAACGCACCATCTCACAAGGCATCATTGTGACCGAATTGCTGGCCAAAAACTCATCGAACAACCACCGTTTGAACTTGATATGGCTTGGGCTGATTTTTTCCCCTTTTTAAAACTCAAATTACCACTTCGAGGCACCCGTTTTCAGTCGATAGAAGACATACTTACCATAAAAGAGAATTCGGGGCGAGAACTGGATTCGATTCGGGAAGGAAAATGCGTTTGAAATGTATGTAGAATGTTTTCATGATTGGCATAAGTGTATTTTTTTGAAAGGTGCCAACTTTGAAGGTGATATAATACAAAAATTTAATAATTAATCAGTATTTTGTGTTCTATTGACCTTTGCACTGTTTTGACAGAATATATGTCATAAATCTGTTATACTTTACTATTCCATTTTCTCCCCACTGTTTTTTTTTTTTATTCTTCAGCAAATTCTATTTTCTATCTTCAGTTTAATTCTATTTAAAAACGATAACAAAAAGTTTTAACTAGTTTTGTAATGAAAAACTTTGATGCCAAGAATTAATTGTCAAACTTAACAAAACGAAAAGTATCCAACTTTATTGAAGTGGAAGTTTTCAAGCACCAACACTAACACATTTGTACAAACACACACACACACACACATACATACTTATGTACATGTTTTTTTGAATATGTTCGCACAAATTCTCACAACATTTCTTGATTATTTTTAGGCAAAATTTGTTACTATTTATGTATAAAAGGTGTGGTTGGTGTGGTAGAACAATTGGACCGACTGGCGGGCGATGCAAGCATTCGACCTATATAAAGTAGGTATGTACGATAAAAAGTGGCAAGTTGCTGCAAGTTGTAAGTAACAAAAAAAAAACAAAAAATGAAAAATGAAAACAACAACAGCAACATAAATTAAAAAATTTTCGTTACAGTGCAACCTACAAATACAAATACATAGTAGATTCATGCATAGGAGAGCAAATGAATGGGGAAAAATGCCAAAAGACCAAACCCGAAACGAAACTAACTAAAAAATAATGTTCAAAGAAAACACAAAAAGAAAATTGAGATCAAAACCACCTGCAAGTAGTTAACTTAAAGTTAACTTGTTGTTTTTGCTGATACTAACTTGGGCTAAATGAGAAATATTTGCAAAAATTGTGTTATTCGCAACAATAGACACAAGAGCGAGACAGATAGAAAAAGTGTGAAAGAAATGCATTAGAATTGTTACTTAGTAGCTGCTTTTAACACTTTTCTCACTCTTTAACCACACAAACAGGCAAAAAAAAGTACGGAAGCCATATTAAATTACCTGCAGTGCAAAAAAAAATTAAAACACGCTCTTTAGCACTGCAATAAAATTTACTTTGAACTACAGCGTAGAGTAAGTGACTCAAATTTGGGTAGTTTCTAGCTGGTGAGATATTATCGAAATGTGTTATCCCGATTTTTATAGAGCAATCGAAATGGAAACCTTTGAAGTACATGAGACTTTTTGAGCGAAACTTGTACTTCTTTACTGGCGGTAGGGTAAAAATGCTTGGGGGAGATTAGAGAGCGAAATGAAATTGGTAATAAAACGCCCTTTCCAATAAAAAATTTAGCTCTTGCGATCATTGATTATGACTTAAAAAGTTTTTTTGTATTTAAGATATACAGTGTCTGACAATCAAATAAAAACACCTTGCACTATAAAACTTCCATTGATTTTTTTTTTATCGGACTGCTTATGGCATACAATTTTTATAGAGAATAAAATGGTATGGTATATACTTGATAAATTTCATGGTGGCAACACTACATTTAAATATTTTTTTAAGGATTCCCAAACAAAAAAGTTGAAGCGAAGCATTCGAAGGCGGACAATACAATCAAAACAGCAGACGAAAAAATTTATATATTAAAAAGAAAACTTAAATTTGTTTATAATTTGTACTGGTAAGCATTTAAATGGTAGCATTGAGGGTAATTCAACAAATTAAATGTAAACTATTCCGTAATGTCACAGCAAGATGGGTCGAGCAAAGCACTGTGGCAAGGAGGAGCCTGAATGGGTGAAAAACTGCGAAATGAGGGATAAAGCATCCGCCAAATAAGTAAAACTATTACCAGATCCTCGACATTTGTCTACCAATCTTTATTACCTCAAAAATTTCATTGCAAGAGAGGTAGCCCCGCAAAACTACAAGTGCAGATGACAATCGCATAAAAATATTGGCGGCACGCGACCCATTTAAGGCAGCTGCCGCAATTAGAGAGGAGACAGTGGTTCAAATTTGTGTTCGATCAGTAAGGAGACATTCGGTGGAAAAAAAATTTATAGGAGAACAGCACGAAAAGTACCAATGTTGACAAAAAGACATCGAAAGTGTCCCATAGAGTTCGCTGAAGCGCACATTGAGTGGGATGGTTCAATTAATGCAAAAAAATGGCCTAACGTATTATGGACAGACGAAAGCAAGGTGAATCTTGTTGGAAGTGATGGCAAACGTTATGTTAGACGCCCGAAAAATTAAAAATTGAGCCCAAAATATGCTAGGAAGACGTTTGAGCACGGAGGTGGAAGCATCATGGTATGGGGATACTTCTCTTGGTATTTTGTGGGCCCTCTGTATTGGATAAAAGAAACTATGGACAGATTTCTTTACGTCAACATCCTTCAGGAGGTGATGCTTCCTTATGCTGAATGGAAAATGCCCCGGAAATGGCAAATGCAGCAGTATAATGACCCAAAGCACACCTCAATCCTTGCGCGAGATTGGTTTTCCCATATTGGAATTCCCGTTATGACCTGGCCTTCACAATCTCCTGACCTTAATCCAATCCGAGAACTTGTGGAATATTGTCAAAGAGATGATTGGCAGTACCAGAGCTTAAAACAAAGACAAAGCATTCAAAGAGAGTGGTATTCCATATCCCAGGCTACTTGCGCGTCTCTGGTGGAATCAATGCCTTGAAGGTTTAAGGCGGTTTTAATTAACAAAGGCTATTCCACAAAATATTAGCATTAGTGAACAATTTGAGTCAATATTTTATAAATTTTTTTTTTTTTAATTGAAGTGTTCTAATTGTTTAGCCCCTTTGAAAGGTGATTTTATGTATAATTTTTAAATTTCTTTTTTTTACACTGAATTGATTTTGTTTTTGTTTTAAGAAAAGATTAAACTTATGGAATAAATGAATCAAATTTAAATTCCTTTTAAATTTATCATAAGCCTAGAGAAATATTTTTTTAAGGTTTTTGGTTTTAGAACAAGGTGTTCTTATTAATTGTCCGACACTGTACATACTTAAAACACCCCCTTCCCACGCTTCTGGAGCTGTTAGTAGATGGGATTACATACTCTTATACTTGATCCTTCTAATGTATACTTTGCTTCTGGAAACCTTTTGAGATTTCTTATATAAGTAGCTTGTCTTGAAATTATGGCCCAGGGGACCTTCAATTTCTAGCTTCTCTTTCTACTAATAAGAATCTTATTTAGTCTCACTTTGAGACAACATTTTCTTAATCACTTCATATTTTTCGCTATGAGTGTTTAATGTAGTACATATCTGTGACAAGAAAACAGAGTAGCTTAAGTCCACATATGTATGTAAGTGCAAATTGAGTTTTCATGTTATTGTTATTCAAAACTTTTATTTCTATTCAACCATTTTTAAAAGAAAATACCGGATGTAAGCAAAGTTTTATGTTGCTTTACTTTACAATTTAAGTAAGTGTGAACAAATTAAAGTAATTTTTGAAGAAAAACTTAAGAACAAAACTTAAACCAAAAACTGACATAATTTCTCTTTTATTTTCAATTAGAATTATTGAAAACAATTCGGATCTTGATGTCGTTGGGTGTCTGGATGCCAGAAATTATATCTTTTCCAAATTATTTGTATGAAAAGCTTCAGTTTTGTAATTCAAGGAGAAGTAAAAGCCTTTTGATCCTAGGTCATAATTTTAATAATTCCAATATATTATTTTTTGTTAGCACTATTAGGGAATTCATTGCCATCTAGCATTAAAATTCTAGGATTGTCTGTAATTTTACAAATTTTTATCATTTAGTTCTTAATTAAGGATTTTTTATAATTACTATATCTCTTTTTCTTTTTGAAGTTTATTGAAGTTTACTTCTTTAGAATCGTGGAAACGGAAATTGTCACGCAAATGATGGGCAACGCCCTCTATCAGAAATACCACATGAAAAATTATTTACATACGACAAGGTATCAGGAAAAAAAATTCTCTTCTACTACTTGCAAAATATCGTGCACAGAACAGCAAATGATGGTTAACCTTTTATGGAAATAACTACTAAGTAAAAAACGTCTACACTTATCACTACTTTTTTGGGTTTTTATATATTAATTTTTGGCATAATTAACAAAAAATAAACTATTAAAAAAATTTCACATCAAAAGCACTTGAAAATGTTTTTTTATTTGGCAACTTAATAAGAGCACAACTGATAAAACTGTCAAGTTGGAGCGAGATGTGAGCGAGAAAAATAGCGACTATAATTGAATGTGTTTGGTATATTGCTGACAGTGTGGGAAAGAGTAGGCATGAGTTGAGTAGTAATATTCTTGTGTTCGTACCACTAAATTTTTAGATGTACATATGAGAAATGTTTGGGCTGCATAACTGAAATGAATATGAATATGAATATTGAGGATATTGAGTTCAGTTGAATACGTTTGTTTTGAAGTTCTCTCACATAGAGTCTCGACCAGCCATAATTCATGAAACTATGCATCTTCATGCCACGATGTGTATACACATAACTTTTTATACGTTACTTTTGGTAGAGGGCGCTGCCCATCAGATTCTCGTCAAATTTGTTTTCATACTCAATTGGTAGAGGACGCTGCCTATCAGTTTCTCGTCATATTTCAAATTTAAAACAAAAATCGTTAGAAATTTCTAAACAACGCGAGGCACAAACAAATGGCGATTTTGTTACGATGCCACAAGCCCATTGTATCAATACTTGATAAAAACGTTGTTATTTAAGAAATTTATAATGAAAATGATTCGCTTGGAATGTATCATAAATAATTCCTTTCAATATAAAGAATATGAAATAAAACAAATCTTGATTATCAAATATTTACCAATTTTGTTTATACTAGTTACACCTAACCTGAAAACCCAAGACGTAAACGTTCTGAAGAAGTAAACTTCTGTAGGGCGTCGCACTGACGCACACAATGGCAACGCCCATACACTACATGAAATGTATATATGTATGCTATAGACCGGCTCCCTTTGAAAATTTATTAACAAAATTTGCCACATTTGTTCAACTGTAAGCTCCATGACACATATGAAGGTGGTGGCACAAACGGGCGTGTCACACCGCCCTTATGATTCAACGCTTAAAATGGTATAACTCGGCTCTTGTTGAGCATATTACAGCAACTTGGCCTACGGCTTTTTGTGATCCATTCTAATCCTCAAAACAAATATGGGCGGCATTGGACCGATGCCACATTCAATTTATGGTAGTTATAATGAAATATATAAAACAAAGCCGTTTGTAATTCCATAGCTCGGGCTCCTCGTCCGATTTGCTTGGCGATTTTTTTTGTTTTGTTCGTAATTGCGAGGGCCGTAGCTGCGAACGAGATTTATTTGATACCAAACGAAACTCAAACCGTTCAACCGTTCACGGTACGCGCAATATTACTGATTACAATGAATTTGAGATGGAAGGTTGATTGGGAGAAGAGTTACAATCAAATCAATTTTAAGTGGTACGAAGTTCACTGAGTCAGCTAATAGTATTCTAATAATGATTATAAAAAAATGTCTATTAGTTCACTGAAAAATTTGAAAAATCCATGTTAGGACATTAGCAAATTCAGGTAGCGATTTGTGGTAGTTAACTTAATTTAATATTCCCATATTTGCATCATTCACTCTATACAATATATGCAGAATGCTAAAAATGTATGCGGCTTAATTCGTTTTATTTTTGTATGTGACCCTCAGACTTTAGTTGCTGCCCCAGTCTCGTCTACGGCTCTGGCTGCTGTTGTTATAGCCATTCTGTTGTTGCTGTTGTTGCTATAAACATTTATATCTACATATTTATCTACGTACATATGTATACGCGAGAATGTATCTATCCGCTAGTAAGTATATCGCATAGATCAAGTATCTGCAATAAAATATCTCACGCATTTGCTATTCTAAGTTCAGGCTAAACGTAAAAACGCAACGTGAAGTAACTGTTTCACGTTTGCCACCATTCCATTCCATATACTTACAATTTTTTTGCTTTCATTTCTTTTGCACAAAGTTTTATAACTAACTTTACTCAAATGTTTTTCATACAATCCGAGTACATACTTCCACTTCTTCTATCTTTTACTTACTCCTATTTATCTTATGTACATTTACTAAGTATAATGAAATGTATCCCATAGATACGATGATATGTAAATATGTACACATAAGTATATTTTAAATTAACATTAAGGTGAAGCGAAAAATTGTAAAATGCCTACAGCAATCACATTAAGGGAATCTACCACCGATGACTGGCTGTAGTCGGTCCTTCTGCCACGCTTACGCAAGAACATTACGCATTGCCGCAAGGTAAACATCTTACAGTGGGTCTAATTTTGTGTTCCTACCAGTCGAATTAACACTTTTTTATTGGGCGAAGTGAAGAGCCAACTCTTTAGCTACTTAATGGGTGAACCAGAAGAATTTCTACGCAGACATTAAAAACCAACCAACAGTCCGATTCCATTCAAATAAAGTTCCGTTTATTAAGCGTTTTTTAAACTATTTTTTACAAAAAAATTAATTCAAATATTATTGCGGTTGCAAAATTGTTTAACATTTTTCTTAACGTTCTTAGTTAGATACTGGACGGTACATTCGGTGACTACTGCATAGGCTTGATTCCATCGATCGGAATTCTACATCATCTTAGCAAACTTTCTTTGTTTTTCATAGGGTTTGCTTCATTATAGCCCAATATCTTCCCATTAGGCCGAAGTTCCGCGCAGTTGGGATGATTCGCCTCTTTTGGGACCACTGTGTCATAATTTTCCTTAAACCATTACTTAGTTGACCTGGAGTAATAATTTGTGGCTAGGTCTAGCCAAAACAAAACGGTTCGATTGTGCTGTCCAATAAATGGTAGAAGGCGTTTTTGCAGGTATTCTTCTATATAAATTCTTGAGTTAATTGTTCCTGTCGTAATGAGCGCCTTGCTCCGTAGGCCGCAGTTGCAAATAGCTTGCCACACCGTGAAACGTTTTGGAAATTTGGCATATTGTACTTTAGAGTATTTTCTGGGTGTTTCATCCCTATACTTTGTTGTGAACTAGGCATTCCCCGGCAACTGGTTGAAGTCCGCCTTACAGTAGTTCTCATCAATCGAATTTGGTTAGATAATTGTCATACAGCTTTCGGGCATGCGTCTTCGCAATTTTTTCCTTGGCTTCCGACCGCTCGGGTACTTTCTGCTGTTTACTTTACATTACTTTTAATGGAGGGCCTAGGCCGAGCTTTTCGCATCTTCTCATGTTGTGCGTGTTATATTTGTACATGAATGGAAGGAACCTACAGTTTAATTTCGAATCCGAACGGCGAAGTGAAAAGCTTTCCATAGGCAATTTTTACTCTTGTTGGTTTGCCATTGCCTGCCAAGAGGTGTCGTGCCGTGTAGAAACATTATTTTTTCTACTTTTTGATTTTGCCTGTGCCGAGATTCGAACCCCGGACACTTTGCGTAGCAGTCCAAAGCAATACCACTACCCCACAGTGACCACTTTCTGCTGTTTGGAGGGCCTTAATCTTTGACTTCGCTATATCGCATTACAGTTGATTGCGATGTACTAGCTGTAGGTGCAACCTCTCGAGTCGACCTGGTGGGTTTAGCCCGATATGTACTAACAACCTTTTTCGACACTTCTGGGTTATTTGGACCCTTTTTTCTCCCTGACCCTTCGGCTATGAAGATGGAGTTTCCCGCGTTGTATGTAGTTGTTTATGACGTATAAATTGTCGCTATTCGCTGTGCTTTCGCTTGCAATGCTTAGTCTATACTTCGTCTTATCAGTGAAGTAAATGTGCAGTATTAATTTGTGGCGCTATTCTTGTTGGCTCGACACGTTGACTTAAGTATGTAGATCCAAGATGAAAATGATTAATATAGAAAAAAACTGAACTTTTTATAGATACTTTCACGTGAAGATAATGGGGTCCTAACTCTTGACAATTGCGTATAATGGATACGTAAAAATCATAAAATGTTTCTGGCTAACCCCTTACTACTTGTTCGAACCCGGATAGGATTAAGTGAGCGGTTATTTCAGATGCTGTTAAACATCTACTCCCCTTGTTTGTTACAAGGGTTACAAATTATAGTTCGAAGTAGTTGGGCATCAAGCTCGATAATGAATTTGTCATTGTTTTAGACGCAACGGAACCGAGAAAGTTTTCCGCAGGCTATTCATATCAGATAAATCCTACAGAGAAGAAACATTTATTGGTCAATCAATACACATTTAAATTTTTCGCGCTACCCTTAACGAGGTATATATATGTATGTATGTATGTCAATATCAATGTGCATAGATTGGCACATGCACACATATAAGTTCATACATACATACAAACACATATACATATTTTTATGTAGACAGATGCATAGATATAGATAGAGACAAAAAGAACAGCAACAACAACAACAACAACAAAAAGAACTGCAACCCATTCAGAACGTCCGCTTGCTTGTTGGGTTGGAAGTTTTGTTATTGCTATTGCTGTTGATTTTATGTAAGTAATTCAGCAGCATCAGCAAGCAACAACAGCAACAACAACAACAACAACAACAACAACAAAGAGCAATTTTAAATAACTTAGAATAACAACAAACAAAGTAAGTATTGGTTTTTCCCACGCTGTTGCTGTTGTTAATTTTGCTGTTGGTTATAGTGTGGTTGTTGTTGTTGTTGTTGTTGTTGCTGTCGCTATTGCTCTCTTGCTGCTGCCGTTTAGTTTATTTTAAGTTGATTTAACAGCGCCATTTATTTATGTCCAATATCGTCACCTGCTGCTGTTGCTGCAATCGTCATCGTCGTCGTCGTCGTTGTCGTTACCGTCGTCGTTGCTGTTCTTGTTGTTGCTGTTGTTTTAACAATTTTGTTGCTATTGTCGCTGATGCTCAGGCTGTATATGTTGCTTGCATTTAATTAATAAACATACATATGCCAACGTTTGTCTCGTTGTGTCCTTGCTGTTGCTGTTTTTTATTGAAAACTTGGTCACAATTTTTTTTGCATAATAAAATTGTTTCTAGCAATATCGAGTTCATGTGGCAGCAAACACTTTTGCATATAAAATTCACACGATTTTACTGTGAAAAATTTAAAAGCAATCGAATTGTGTTTTGTTTTTAAAGTTTCCTGGTTTTTGTTGTTGTTGTTGAAACAATTTATTACTGGTAGTAAAACGTTGAGATATTTACAAAAAAATTTTTATTTTTATACAATTTTAGTATGCAATAAATAATTAAAATGAGTTAAAAGAAATACCGGTAATGGAAACATAAAATGAATATATAAAGTCACTTATTTTTTTTTCATTTTTCTTTTTTGGGAATAATGTGCAACCACAGCGGCTATTATGCGAAACTATGGATAAGCGAACTTAAGCGTATAGTGAGTGATGAATCAGACATGCTCTTGATAAACTTTAAAGGTGAATCTCAGAAAGCATTTCTGCTTTCTAACTGAGTCTTCGAAAGCGTCAATTACTGAATATTCTTTGTTTCGACACTTTAATCCTTAAGATTCTTTGTTTATTTTATCATTCACTGATCACTCGAGCTGCTTGTTTCAAGCGATAAGTTTCCCATCAGTTCAGAATTCAGAGGCGAGCCTCCTTCAATGACCCCGTCGTCCAAATGTATTTTGCAAGCGTATTGCGAGTTTTTGAAGCAAGCCATAAATTCTCAACAAAAACCGATCAGCAAGAAATTTCTCCTAACTACGAATGCAAACGCAAAGGCTATATTTCAACATCCATTTGTAACTAAGTAGAACGTTCAGCCCACAAATTACGTTTGTCAAGTTTACAAATTGACATTGTCAACCTACATGAGAATGAGTGAATGCGAAAAATAGTAGAAATAACAGAAGGCAAAAACAAGCGACAATCAGAGTGGGAAATGCAAATTGTCAGCTGTAAAATATATATTGCATAAAGAAATTTTCTATCTGCCCACAAGCATGAAAAAAGATATGCGAGCGCTGCACTGGCGCTGAAACTGTCGCTGGCTGTTGGCTTGGTATCTCTTTAATGGAGTATGTACTTTGGCGGTGTGGTGTGACGTGACAGTGAAAATGCAATTGCAATCACAATAACCACAAACTATGCACAAACAACAATATAGAAATATGCTGTCAACTATGTCTGACAGATTACAAGAAAGCCAACAACTATGACCACACACACTAATGCACATGCACACACACACACACACTAAAAAGGATAGAGTTAGGACAAAAGGAAATGCAAATGTCATTTCTTTTGGGTTGCACGCAAACGTTGTAAAAGAATAATGGAAAAATATAATTTGGTTTTTTCTATTTAATTTTCTTAACATGATTTCGAACTACATACATACATACATACTCGTACATATTTATGTAAGTATATAAAGAAAAAGATCAAAATATACCAAGAAAAATTAATGTTATTTTACCAATTTTACATGATGCTATGAAAATTCAAAAATTTCACTATGTAGAAAAAATTCAAAATTCAGAGAAAAGTTAGTTAAAAATTCATAAGAAATGTGATATCATTGATCCTCTTTGCCACGCCAAATATGTAGGCAAATTTCTGTGGGAAAGACAAAAATGCGGGAGCTCCTTCCTCATCCTGGTCTCTGGATCCTTCACTACCTGTCCATCGACCGGTAATTGACTAGAGACATCTACCCCATATGCCCCGAATTCATAAGTATAATAATATCATATATAATTTGGAAAATATTAATGTGTAGATGTGTATGTAGCATCTGAAAGCCCCATTGATAGGTTAATGAGAATTGTAAAAAACTACAACTCAAAACTTAAATTTTAAACGTCATAAAGAATATGAGTTGAAAAATGTCATGCTCAAGACAGTGTATAAGATTCAGATTCAAATCCACTTTCACGCCCAGCCGGGTCTCATTCTATTAACAAACGGATCGATGCCCGGATCGACACAATCTAGACTGTTCTGTGTGATGCGACACGTAGAAGCGTGAAGTAATTTTACCATGGGTTTTCAAACAACAGCTACAGATTATATACTCATCAGGTCAGGTTAACTCATTTTACAAATTTAAAGTTGCAGTATTTTTAATGTTAAATCAGAATTAGATAAATCAAATAAGTCATGAAGGTTGTTGAATGGATGCATCATGGATGCATTCTTTATATTTGAGGGTTTTATACAATTTCATGATTTTGTTATTCTAAAAATTAGACTTTGAGCCTACCGGGTGGTGTAAGCTTTTTACCTGATTAAATACCAAATGGAGCAACTAGAATTTATTCCAAACTTTTCCCGCCGCAGTATTTCTGATTGAATTAACCCCTAAATGATACAGTTTACGGATTGATGTTGTTATAGGTCACTAATGAAGCGTCCAAAATAAGCCAATTTTCAAGCTGAAAACTTAGTTGGAGGCTATTTGAAATATTGCAAAAAACTCGGCCTAGTTTTGTAGGTTTAAAGATTTTGTACCATTAAAGATAGAAAGAAGAAGAATAAGTATTCCAGAATTCTAACCGCTCGGAAACATTTAAAAGAAGAATTCTCACAAAAATGTGTTTCATGAAAGATTCATTCGTCATTATCGACAGCATTTCCTGTGTTGTTCTAATTAAAAACTTACCACACACGGATAAAACTTGTTCATTTAAAATTAATAAAAATCATTCATTAAAGTAAATTAAAAATCAGCAAATTAATGAAAAACTTCATTTATGTAATCATTGAAATATTCAGTTAGTTAATGAATTTGTACATTAAATTATATTTACGAGCATGAAATTGACCATACATTTTTTTGCCATAACAAACTTAAGGAAATGCTTCTAGGTAATCAATTTTAATGAATTCGTTCGTTAATCTTTAATGAATTCATTCATAGATTTTGCCTAACAACTGTTTGCCAGAATAATTGTACTTGCTATTCTATTTTTTATTATGTAAATGTGACAGACGACCTCGATAGATTAGTGGGTAGGGCACCCGAGAGGTTCCGGGTTAGATTCTGATCTAGATCTGGTAATTATTTTTTTTTACAATAACCTTCTTATATTCCTGCCGATATAAAGTGAATGAGAAATATAAGAACGCTTACAAGTTCATATATATTTTTCAGAAGATTTAATGAACTTATTCCTTAAGTTGTTTACATTTTCATTGATTTTGTTCATCAAAAAGAGTGTCTATGAAAACCCATTCATTGATTTTATGTAGTTTTTCATGGGTTCATGTGTTTCATGTGCTTTAACGAACCTCTTCATTAATTTGTCATTGATTTTGTGAATATTTTTGGTTAAAAGCTTTATCATTTTAGGAAATATATTTCCCAAAACTATTTAGAATATGTGCATTCCAAAGTCTTTGTGTTGTTTGCATAAACTTAAAGCTTAACTTAAAATTGAAACAGTTTAAAACGAAATATTATTTCTCCTGCGCTTGTCGCTGTTCCATGTTCAGTGTTAACATTGCTAACATTGTTAGCACAAAATTACTTCATTTGTCAGCAATCTATTCGATGTAAAGCGCTGTAAACCATCCAGTGTGCTTTTACAACCCCATTCTAACCCCTTTTCAACCGTTTCTTTCACCCGTTGCTGGCTCCTTTCAGTTCGGGTAATTTTAAATCAACGCTGCTATTTTTACAATTTTGTAGTTCGAGTAAGTAAGTAGTTGCTGATATCACACAGTTTGCTTGTTTGTCGCTATGGTCAGCTAACAGCTGCTGCCTGTTGCTTGTTTCGCTATTGCACCACTTCCGTTCTTCTCCCCTTGCAGTTGCAAGTTGCAGTTTAGCTCATTTGTTAACTTATTCTGTTTGTACTTGCTGTTAGTGATGCACACAGGAAATCACTTTAATTTTAAAAATAATAAAAAATTCTCTAATTTCAACTCAACGTTCACTCGTTTTTTTTTTTTTTTTGTTTGGTTTTTTCTTTCACTAAGAATTCCAGCAATTTCTTAAGCTAAATTCTTCTACCATTTATTGTTGTAATGCTTAAGCAGTCAGTAGTATTATTTGAATATCATAAACTGCTACAATGTTGCATATCTCGTTACATCTTGCCTGCAATTGTAACTGACGTCGGTTGGTTATTGCTTTGACTCGCTGGTGCTCTGTTGCTGATTGTTGGTGCAACATTCCTTCATGTTTCCACAATATAATCGTACTTGTACATAATCAAAGGGCTTAGAGTTTTGTGGGCAGATGTTGCTCTGCTGCAGTCTGCAGTCTGCCATCTTCATAAAATATACATTTTAAATGGATTAGATTTAATGCTAGGGTATTTCTGGATTATCTATGCATTATTTGCCTGTGCTATTTTTTTTCTACAGTAAATACTATGCTTGTGTGCATTCAACATTTATTCTAATTGAAATGACGTCAAATATTTTTTAATTAAAATTACTAAAGTTGTCTGTATTTGATTAAAAATAAATTGCATTGTGCTTTTTACTTTCTTACTTCAATTAGTAATTATCCAAGGTACATCCATTTCAATGCAATTCAAGTTAAAAACTGGAAAGAAAAAATCACTGGGTATATGAATCACTGATATCGCACATTGGCTATCAGGAACACTTCGGTACTTATATAAATTTCGTATCGTATCCTATCGTACTTAGACTGTTTTCTGTTTTCCATTTCGTCTTTAAATTGGTCTTAGTGTTTTCACTCGATTTGATTGTAAAATAAACTGCTAGTAAAAAATCACCGAATTGTATCAGTTTTCTCAATCTAGACTAGGGGAACCTTCGATTTTATTGGATACTTTACTACTACCTATACTTATAGATATTAATAGTTGTTAATATGAAACTCGTTGTTGTTCGATTTATCGTGGTAGTACTGTTAAAAAATTAAAAAAAAAAACGTATTTGAAATCTAAGCTAAAATCAAAAATTCCATTTGCTTGACTTCATGCAAAGTTGCTAAAAACAAATCGAAAAAAAAAAAAAATCATTTTACGATTTAAGTTTAATATTAAATGCGATCACGATTTTTATTTGCAAACTATTTCCGCTTTCTATTTTTTTCATACATATATTTTTAAAATTAATTTTTGTATTTCTTGTATTGTTATTGAGAGATATTAAAACAAATTGTGCTGATGTCATGCAAATGTGAATCAGGAAAGTAGCTATAGCTAAGAGGAAGAAGAAATGTCATAAAGTTAATAGAAAAAAATGAGTAGCTTAAATTTGTAATGCTTCATCAAATTTCATTTCAATACGTAAGTAAAGAAAAATTGGAGCAATGAACTGAATACCAAAAAAAAAAGAAGAAAAACTACAGCAACAACAACAATAACATAAATACTCGTATGCAAGTAAGTACAAAAATCATAAGAAAACAAAAGGTAAATAAATCATGAAATGTAATTGGCAATAGTAATTTCACTTTCACTGCAGCAAATAACAAACAACGCAAGTCAGAGTAAGTCAGTCAGCCAGTCAACAAGTCAGCCATCGAGCCATTGATGGCACCAGCATCCTGCTTGCACAAAAATATACATACTTCTGGTACTTACCCACCGAGTATGTATCTACTCGTGTCTATCTGTAAGATTCATTACATTACCGCTACCATCAGTCAAATAAGTAAAGCGAAAGAGCAAAACTTTAAGTCAATTCCATAAAATTCAAGGAAATTACTGCTGCACTGAGAGAAAACAATTGCGGTAAGTATGGTACTGGCCGATGGTCGATCGTTCGTTCGGCTAGTCACAGTCTGTTTAACTTAATCGTTACTTTAAATCACTTTCGCTTTCGTAAGCGTTGGCACGAGTAATTATTTTTGGTTTTGTTTAGGTAGGCTGCTATTTTGGTTAGCAAAAGGCAAAATGTAGGCGCTTCTACTTAATATAGTATGTATGAAAATGGCACACAATAAAATTCAGCAAACAACAGCAACAAGGCAAAAAAGTCAATTCAGGTAGTTGACCAATTTTTGGTCATTTCTTGTTTTATGCTTTTTCTGTAATTTATTTATTTTTCTTTTTTTTTTTTGTTATTTTTTGATGCGATATTTAAGTACCAATTTTAACATTTTTGCTATGGGTATGAGAGTGTGTCAGTTTTTATTACATGAAGACAACGTACTTTTTGTTTTAAGCAAACGCAACAAACACGATGAATCAGTCGATAATATGCTGAAGTCATTGTGTATCTTATTTTTGCTGCATACACTAGTTTAAAAAAATGTATGGGGTCTGAGAAAGAATTAAAAGTATTTGTGAATTATAAATCTATCAATCGT
Organism: Palloptera scutellata; assembly: GCA_958295655.1. NCBI lineage: Eukaryota > Metazoa > Arthropoda > Insecta > Diptera > Pallopteridae > Palloptera > Palloptera scutellata. The sequence goes on along the minus strand of OY282449.1, from coordinate 27,330,960 downwards.
TTTGAAATTTTCTCAGTAAAAACATTTTTGAGTAAGAGGGAATGCCACTAAGGCATACGCGCTCCATGGGATGTTGTGCCATTAAAAGCAAATTAAAAGCAAATAAAAAATTAAAGAAGGGAATGCCACTTATCTGAAAAGCTTTCTAGAAATCATCTTTCATCATCACAGAATTTTGTGTACTATTATTGAAGTATTTATAGCAGGCTGAATTCAACTTTAAGTTTCTGCTGAGTGTTCCGAGAGGAGCAGCAAAGCTTATCCAATGAAAACCAATGGCTCTGGTTGGTCAACTGTAAGCATAACGTGAAATACCATATTATTCTCGCTTTGCATATGATATCAACTCAATAGAAACAAACTATGTATGTACATACTCAGTGATCGACTGAGTGTAACAGTAGAGTACCTGGGGTGGAGGAAGATTGGAATTAAACCACTCCCTGAATAAACAAATTTTTAACGAACGAAAAACCAAACCACAAAATCCAACTAACCTCGATCTCTGGATCCGCTAGTCGATTGATAGAGTGGCTATATTTGTCTATATTTTTGAGAATAGTCGCCAGTATGAATGAAATTTTTGTATACCTGTGTAAATACATGCATACAAGGTGGGGCAATAGTAATGTCATAATGTGAATGTGCTATAATTGCATCAATTGTCATTGTGCTTTGAAATTTATGTTGTAGACAGATTAGTTACCCACAAGCAGCAGCTCGGGTAATAATGGAGAATTTCCGGGCCGTGTGATCTCCCATTTGATCTGTCGGAGCCAGACTTCTTCATTTGAGTTTTTTTTTTAAATCTCGCGTTTATCACAACAAACCACAAACCTTGCAAGCCTTGAAAGGGAACATTAAAGAAGAAATCAAATGTTTTGTGAGCAAAAATTCAAGATCCAGTAAAACGAGCACAAATGTAAATCAATTCAGGAGATGATCATTTGACCGATATCATTCCTTCAAATAAACTTTTCGTGAAAACAGCACCAATTTTCTTTTCATTAATAACAAAATGCCAGTTAATTCACATTATGACATTGCTTTTGCTCCGCCAGCAGCTCGGGTAATAATGGAGAATTTCCGGGCCGTGCGATCTCCCATTTGATCTGTCGGAGCCAGACTTCAACATTAGTGTTTTTTTTTTAAATCTCGCGTTTATCACTACAAACCACAAACCTTGCAAGCCTTGAACCGACAAATATCACTGTGATACAGTCAAGTATTACTTTGAACTAGACCAATTATAAGTTGTAGGTCTAGTTGACCTCCAAATAACGACATACTACAATTCATCGCCGTTCGGTTTCGGTATGAAACTGTAGGTTCTGCCATTCATCTACAAATATAACACATACAACATGAGCTGGGCTTAGGTTCTTCATGGGCTTGTTGTGCCATTAAAAGAAAGAAACAACATGCGCTATGTCTCGTGCAAAGTGTAAATTTGTAAAAAAAAGTGTAAAACTTGTTTTTGGTCACACAGTGTAAATTTATTTGTATTCTATTGAAAAAGAAGAAAAGAAGGTGTATTTTCTACCTCGCACTTTCACACTGGAAGGAACTACCTTTTTGAAGGAGTTTTGCAACAAAAAAGAGGAAAGCAAAGTTTGCAATAAAATAATTGTTAAATGAATAGTTGAGCTCTATGAAAGGTCAAAACGATTTGGTTCAAGGGATGCTTTTAACTTAATTCACCATAAACATAGTAAATACTATTTTCCATTTATTACCAACCATTTTCTCACTGGTGTTTCAATGTTTCGCTACCATTGACAAATTTCGCTTGCGTATTATTCAAGTCAGTTTGCTTTAGTAGTACCTTATCCGTTTAGCAATTTCCCATACGTTTTCTAACTTACTTGCTCCTCTTCTTCCCGCAGCTTACTTGCTCCTCTTCTCTCCAGCACTTAATGAGATTTGGGAATTGTTTTATGATGTCGTTGTCACTGATGCGCTTACGGTTAGTTGAACTGCCAAAGAACAACCGAAAAAAACTAACCAAAAGATTGCATTTTGGCAAAGAAGCAAAAACTTAAATATTTCTCTCTCTCCCTATTTATATTTGCAATTTATTATGGCTGCAATTGCAGCAGACGCGCAATAGCAACAACAACAAATACCAACACCGAAATCAGAGATGGAGCTGGAAAAATTTGTAAAAAATGTTTGAAGCGTGACTCTGCAATTGACAAATTTACAAACGAACATTGCCATAGATTTAAATTAACTACTACGCTTGCATTGCATTGCAAAAATTGAGTTTGAGTATTTATTGCAATATTAACTTGCAACATACTGGTATATTGCAAGCAACAGCCAGCCAGTTAGCAGCAGCTCTTCAATTAAACTTTTTCAATAAAGAATTTATTAAATTAAGAATTTACTTTGGTAATAAAGAAAAATATTTTATAGTTTTTTTCGCAAGATTTAGTAGAGACAATTCAATTTAATGCTTTGAAGAAGAACCCGATACTTTTTTGTATCTTTCTTCTGGTAATCCACCGAAAAAAACGTGAGCATAAAAAGTAAACGAAACTTGCGGGATGACATCATTTTTGTTATGTCTGTTGCTTATACTTTGAATTTTCTGATATTTTTATATTTTTATATATTTTTTTTGCCATGATTAACGTGCAAAAATTAAAGCAAAAACGAAATAGTCATAACAAAAACAGGTATTCATTTCATTAAACCGCTTATAAATACTATATACATACAGATGAGAATATACAGGGTGCGCCATCTTTTATGTCTTTATGTGAATATTTAATAATTAAAAAAAAAAAAACCGATTTCCATATATGAGGTATTTTTATTTAATTTGGTGCTTTGCAATTTTTTGGACTAGTTTTTGAATACAACATCCATCAAGTGGTTGCCATTATTGACCAAAGCAGCCCTTTTTGCTACGTTTTCTATCACTTTTTCGAGCACCTCGGGCGGTATACCATAGCAATGATTTCGGAACGAAGGATTGTTAGTTTGAGCTCGTTAATGGTCCGAGGCTTGCTGGCGTACACTTGGCCCCCACAAAATGAAGACCGGAGGAGTCAAATCTGGAGATCTGGGTGGCCAGTCAATGTTGCCATTTTTTGACACCACACGTCCAGGGAATTTTCGTTACAGAAACTGCATTTTTTTTACCTTTCTATTTTATTTATAAATTCGATACACAGGGTGTACCCCTATGAATGCAGACCATTGTGTTGAATGAAAGGAAGATTGATAGGTAGAAGGAAGAAGGAGGGAGAATGAATTTGAATTTGAGGACACCGATAAAGAGATAGACAGCCGCCATTGTGGCAAGTGTTATGCCCTTGCCGACTATGACCGCATGTAGCGCCAAAGGCCGACCTGTTCGCATCCACTCATGTTAAGCGTGTTATATTTGTACATGAATAGAAGGGACCTACAGTATTATGCCGAATCCGAATGGAGTAGTAAAAAGCTTTTCATAGGAAATTTTTACTCTTGTAGGTTTGCCATTGCCTGCCAAGAGGTGGTGCTGTGTAGAAAAATTGTTGTTGTTTTTTTATATTTTTTTTGTTATTTTTTATTTATCCTGTGCCGAGATTCGAACCCTTTACACTCTGCATAATAGTCCAACGCACTACCGCTACGCTACAGCGTTTGTTTAATTTGAAGTATGGCATGGCGCACCGTCTTGTTGAAACCAGTAACCATCCAAACCTTTTTCACACATTTGTGGGCAGACATAATGAGCCAACATCCACCGATACCGATTCCCATTGACTGTTTCGGCTTCTAAAGCACCGGCCCAAGCAGTCACTGGTTGGTCATGCAATGGTGTTTCATGCAATGCCTCGTCGGTTATCACAATTTCCTTCCAAAAATCAGGTTCAGTGTCAACCATTCGAGCGACTGTTTGGCGGTATTCTAAGCGACGTGGACGGTCTGTCGGCAATAATCTTTGAGTCAATTGCACTTTAAACGGAAACAAATGCAAATTATTCTTCAAAATGCGCCGCAAGGTGGTTCCACTGGCGCCAAAATGCTGAGCGCGCCGACGATACGATACATGTGGGTTCTCGGCAACTCTCTCTCTCTCTGTTATCGCTTCAAGCAGTTCATTGGAACGTCTTGGGCGTTGATGGATAGCTTGTCAACGATCTTCCACTGCCCAGTGCTCAACAAAATTCGGCATCAAACGACGAATAGTGTTGCCAGACGGTGCTTGATGGCCACGATATTTTCGACGAGTTAACACAATTGAACGACTATTGTCAATGTTAGCGTCACTATGTCGGCGCGTTGTTTCGGTGTGAAGCGATTCATGGTTAAAATTGTACTGAATTGACTTTTCAAAAACTTGTTTACTCAAGTCAATCGGTTGATAAATGTTAAAATTATTCAATGGTTGCATACCAACATAAAAGATAGCGCACCCTGTATATGTATAAGTATGTCTGTATATAATTGTTTTTGTAGTAAGTATATATGTATAATAGTAAACGAATAAATATTTGATTGAATAGAATTGACGACAATTCGTTGTTTTGTTCTAGCATAGATTTCAATTTTTTTTTTTTTTTAATTTACTGTAATTAGTTTAATCTTTTTTTTTTGGTTTTTGCGTTTACTTTCTGCGTATTTGTCTACTGCGTGTTTACTATTTGTTCACTATATACTTTTATCTATTTTTTTTATTATTATATATTAAACCGCAAAAAATGATACATTCATAATATTGAATGTGTAATTTTTGGGTGTAACCATAAGCAGAACTTAAAACTGATCAAAGTCATGTTATGTACAAGTACATATTTAACACTTATGCGATTAAATAATAGAAACAAACATAAATATAAAATAACATAAACATAAATCTCAGTGTTAGGTGGTGACATACTGTTTCAGTTGTCATGCTTATGTAATAATAAAAAATAAATTGAATGAATCGATTCAGGGAGTGCGAAGACAAAAGACCAGTATGGACCTAAAGAGTGTAGTTTGTTATAAAAAGGCAGGAATTCGAAGAGTAAATTGTATTCCATTGATTATATAGGGTTGTCCAAATGAGGCGCAGGAAAGTAAACGCAAATTAAAAGTATAAAATCTTATTTTTGAAACAAGCTGGGTACTTTACTTTGAAGGTTCATCAATGCCATTTATGTATGGAAAATGATATCACTCAAATGTTCACCCCGGCTAGTTTTACATACGTCGATTCGATGGTCAAAAGTTTTGATGACATCTTCTAATAGAGACGTTTGTATGGCATTTATCTCGGTAATGTCCTGAATATTGGCTGGCTTATCTACGTAGACTTTGCTTTTCAAAAATCCCCATAAAAAGAAGTCCAGTGGTGTTAAATCGCATGATCTTTGCAGACCAATTCACATTTCCTCTACGCGAAATTAAGCGATTTTCGAAAAATCTTGCAATTCGTCGATTTTCTCACGCGTAGTGTGGCAAGTTGAACCAAAACGGTTGAAAATAAACATCATTCAAGTCAATTTTATCAAGTTGGGGCAAAAAACAGTCGGTTATCATTGCATTGTAACGTGTTGAATTGTTGGTAACTGCGTTTCCATCGTCATTTTCCAAAAAATAAGGTCCGATGATGCCTTTTCACCACAAAGCACACCAAACAGTCACTTTTTGGAGATGCATCGCCTGCTCTTGAATTTCACGTGCGGTGATTTTGTTTGTTCACCATCCCACTCCCGACCAATGGTTGTTTCATTTGGGCGGTTATGCCGACCAAAATAATCACGAAGTTCGCGAAACGTGTTTTTTATTTTTTCACTATTTTTGAAGTGTCCTTTAATAACTTTAATGCGGTCTTCAATCGAATACGACTCCATAGCGATAAATGGTAAACATTAAACTAAAAAAATGACATAAAGATGACAGAAAACAAACATGGCGTCCCTGTCAAATTGACGTTTACTTTCCTGCGCCTTTCCTGTACTAATCAAGAGTCACTGTGCTCTGTAAGTTCTGAAATCATAATATCACTTATTCTCATAGCTGATATGACAATATCCTGGACTAATCCTACTTTACATACTTACTTAAAATAGCTTTTGTACATATACCCTGATCCTGTACTAAACTTCCATTCACATTATCGTGATGAGTAAATTCATGGTCCAACAAACACATTTAACACATTTTTTCTTTTCTAGTTACTCATGAAAATTTCATATATCGCTGCCTTAATTTACTAAAGACCCTGACACGCATTTTTAAATATATTCAGGAGAAGCAAAACACAAGGTGAAACTTTAATATTATCAGTAATGTTTTCAAAATGTTGTAATTTAAAATTCCAAAATTTTTATTAGAGATGCCGTTGGATACCCTTAATTATAATCCACCAAAACCTCAATTTTGTAAAATATTTGTTAGGGATTTAGCAACAAAAAAATATTTTTTTAAAAAAATATGTGCGACGTGGGACGCCCTACAGAAGTTTACTTCTTCAGAAACTTTGCATTTTGGGTTTTCAGTCTAGGTTTAGTAATCTTGTAAAAACCAGAGTGTAACGCAGACATTACAGGCGTGGCCGAAGTAATTTTTAACGATGTGCTGATTTATGCAACCGATAAGCCTTGTATAGGTTCCGTTTGATGATTCTCTAATCCCAGGTGTGCTACATTTGGATTAACTTCATTTTCATCGTTTGCATTCCCAATGCATGCTACGCCCTGTGCAAAATCACCATCTCCACCAAAATATTCATACTCAAATCATGCGAATTTATTTGCAACATCATTATAATTATAATCTTATCATCATCATCATTATTATCATCATTATAATAATAATCATCGCCATCAAAATATTCCGGTTGTATGATCTCAACAAGTGGAAAATTTACCACTTGCCGGTCTGAGAAGTCGTGAATGCCATGAGGTTGACTTAAAACTGGGCAAATCTCGTCTATGTTTTGATGTGCTGATGCGAGTTGTTTTAAATGAGATGAGTGTTGATGCAATTATTGGCTCTAATCATTTGCCATTCTTGCTTGCGAAGTTTTCACTCTCGCGATCTCTTGGTTTCATTCATTCATTTATTCAAATAAGTTTGTAGTGATGAAAACATTCGAGTTATTTCAACTGTTAAAAGAATTTGAATGATTTTCATGATCGAACGATTTTGCCAGTCGAATTGAAACATTCATATACTTACTTACATTCATTCGAATTAGATTTAACAAAACGAATGTTTTATATTGAGAATTTAGCTACGCGAACAAATATTTGCTCGTTGTGCGATCATGTTCGGTGCAACAATTTCATGCTGTTCGGTCTTATAGAAAAAATTCTTTAGTATATTTCACTTATACCAAAAAATCGTAAATTCGTTTAAAAAAATCATGAATGATATTTCCAAACTATCAAATTAATGAAAATTTGTTAACTTTCGAACAATTCAATAGTTCTCATCACTCTCACTTATGGTACCGCCCATATATCTACCATGTAATCATATGCTACATAGTTTATCTTCTAACGGGTGATTTTTTTTTGAAGTGTGGTTTTCAAGAAGAAATAAAACGCATATAATTTAATGTTATGGCCAAGATAAAGATCCCTATCTTTGCGATTATGTTTTAAAAACGATTTCGGGCAAATGGCCGCCGCAGCTGGTTCGAATAAATTCCAGCCGAGAGACCCAATTTTCGACCACTTTTTACAGCAATTGGGAACGTATGTCAGTAATGAGGCGCCGAATATTCTCTTCCAAGGCGTCAATCGTCTCGGACTTATCTGCGCAGACAAGGGCCTTCAGTCCAGCGGTGTTAAATCGCACGATCTTGAAGGCCACGCCACAGGCCCACGACACCAGATAATGCGCTCACCAAAAGTTTCCTTCAATAAATTGATTGTTTCCTTGGCGCTATGGTATGCAGTGCCGTCTTGTTGGAACCAAAGGTCGTCCACATCAACATCCTCCAATTCAGGCATGAAAATCAATTATCTATAGCGTTCCCCATTGACTGTAACATTATGACCGGCTTCATCTTTGAAGAAATATGGACCAATGATTCCCTCTGCCCATAGAGCACACCAAACATTGACTTTTTGAGGATGTAATGGCGTCTTAAAAATGGCATGTGGATTATAATCACTCCAAATGCAACAATTTTGCTTATTAACGTACCCATTCAACCAAAAGTGAGCTTAATCGCTAAACAAAATTTTCTTGTGAAAATCGGGATCGGTGGCCATCTCGTTTTGGTAATAAATTTGCACGATTTTAAAACGTTGTTCAGGAGTAAGTCTATTCATTATGAAATGGCATACCAAACTGAGTATAAATCAAGTGACAGCTGTCAAAAAGATCAACTCCGAGAAAAGTAGTGCCAGATTGAAAACCACACTTCTAAAAAAACACCCTATAGTATATTTCAGATTTACCTTTTAATTTTTCTTGTGGCTAAGATCGGTTCAGAAAGGTTTTACAAAACTAATCTGGAAGTGCATCCCCAACTTTTCCTACGATCGATTTACCAACCATAAATTCCCTAACAGCTTTATTTTTTAACTCATTTATATGCGTTTCGCAAAGTTTTGTTTTGGTCTAGTTTTTGATCCCCAAAATTTTACCTCTTTCTGGATTGAATTCCATGTTCCAATTAGCCAATTAGGCAATGGTTTTGAGGTGGCTAAGTTTATGTTTTCTTGTTAATTTTGGTTTTTGATGGGTTGACATCAAGCTGCACTTTATCACATCCACTTTTGGTCCGTGAATAGAAACATAGTTAAAAAATAAATTTATTATTTTATCCCAGGTTCGTAACCGATTCAGTTTCAACGTCTTTTTCACATTGTTCCTACGATAATGAGAATGAGAATAGATTCGGATGTATTTTCAGTTTCGCCGAGAGTTTCATTTGTCGAGAATTTCATCGTTGTAATATTCTCATTACCTACGCCATTGCGCCTTGAGACTGAGAAAGATGAAAGCACGAGCACTAGCTAAAAAAATTCTCATAAACAATGTGGAATGGCCCACCTTTACTAAGTACGTAGTATAATTTATTTAAATATTATTTTAAAAAACAAACAAAACTTTAATTTGTTAATTCGAGGAAATTTTCATAACTATTTTGTTTATTATATCATAATAAAATATGCATGTAGTTTATTAGAGAGAGAGAGAAAGAGCGAAAGCGGTAGAAAAACTACTGGCATATGAATATTATATTGTCAATCAATATAAATCTTTATAAAATTTTATAAAATTAAAACCGCAAAAAATGCAAATGAGCGCAAGTAGATTCAAAGAGTTGTCGGTTTTTTGACGAAATCTCCTATGAAAATTACAATATCGAAAATATTTTAAAAAAATTACTTTGTTTATGTGAAAAGTTCAAGGTTAATGACAACAAGCAAACTCGATTCAATATTTTAATTAGTGTTCAAAAAGATAATTCATAACAGCGCAAAAACAAAAAAGGAGAAGATCTTCAGATACGAGTTCAAAGAAAGAAAAGCAAAAGTTTTTACCACATTCAAGTGAGGTATCAAAATATACAGTGGCGCTATCTAGAGTATATACTTATATCTGAAGATATGCATACATATGTATAACATATGTAAGTAAATGGGTTCATAGGTATGTGTGTATGTGTATACTTGTATGAACATATTTAAGCAAAGCATTAAAAATGTTGTGAAAAAAGTTTTCAAAATGACAAAAATAATAATACAATTTTTAAAAACTGTTGACCCCAAATCATCAAAAAAAAGAAGCAAAATGCTTAATAATTGTAATTATATCATAGAAAACAATAATAACTTATATGCATGTGTGGGCGTAAGTTTAATAATTATATTTTTTTTCCGTTCATACCAAACAACAATAACAATAACAACAACAATGAGCGCATCAATTACATCATAGTAACAAAATTCATTCATACAATAAATTTAAATTATTATTCGACATTAACAATGTTAAGCCTTAAAATTACAACAACTCCAACGACAGCATCAGTAACAACAAACAGCATGGGAAAAAAATGTTGGCATAATAACAGCAATGATATTAAAACAAAGCAATAACAACAACAACCTCAATTTACGCCCACCAAAAAAAAAAAAATAAAAAAAAATAAGAAAAATAAAAATTAGAGAAAAAAATTATAGTATGCGCGATACTTAAATTGCAAACAAGCTGCAGCAGCAGCGGCAGGGGCAGCAGCAACAACAAGCAAAGAAGGGGAGTGAAACAAGTTGAAAAATTATTGACATACGTTTCATATGAATATAAATTTGTATGTTGGCATGTTAAAATAGCTACAACAAAAAGGAACGATTAATGAGCAGAGCAAAAAAAATGACAACACCATAACCGCCGCCACCAACAGCAAACAGCAATAGCGACCAACAACCAGCCAACAGCAATAATAACGACATCGATGTTGTTAACTGGCAACATTTATTCAAATTAACCGCCAAAAGACCTTGAGATGGCAACAACACAGCAGCTCAAAGATGCGCGGGAATATTTTTAATTTTTTTTTTTTTTTTTTTTACCAAAAACAACACCAACAACAAACTCCTAACTCCTCTTACTTTGTTTCTATAGAAAAATTGCAATTATTGTTATTAAACCACAATTTAGCAACTTAAACATGTTGGCCAAATTTATCCAAGGTAGATCCAAGATGAGACGAAGCGGCGGGGGGAGCAGCAGATATTAAACTGATGGAATCTGAAGAAGAAAACGTTTTCGCATTGGAATTTTTTAATAATACAAGAATTTGACCATATGGTAATTTAAAAGTATGCAGTCGATCGATACACGCTACATTCGATGTTTTACCCACACTGTGTGGGTTTGTTCGACTTTGTATATGTATGTTCTTTGCTCTGATATGGTAATTTTTTGTGCATTTATGCCTTGATCAATTCCAATTCGACAAGCTTTGAAATTACATAATTAAACCGTATCTATGTGCTTGATAAGTCTAAAAATGAGTTGGCCCCAATTTCCCAGCAAGATAATGATCTGGTAGAAGTGCTTGGAACATCGAAGTTTGGCTTTAATAGATTATCTTAATTAAAAAATTGAATGAGGTCACTTAATTTGTTACATCGACTGAAAAACTTTTCAGCTGTATGAGAAGTTCATTAACAGATCTGCCATTCATGAATGATTTTTGGTATCGGGCACTAACTGTTTACACCATATCTGTTTTAACTAAGAACATAACTAAACCTGTAGAAGAACTACAAGGAGTAGGTACTGTAAAATATTGAAATTAAATGCAACCGTGTGATCTTAACGTAGTCAGCAAATAACTTTCGTTCAAACTCAACCACATGAAAATCCCGTTAGATTTGAACTTGAAAATTCTGTTAGATTTGATTCTGAGACATTTGAACAGTAAGTTGAAGTGAAGTGCTGACTACGGTAAGACAATTTCTTTTCTCTTCTTTCTAAATTATGTATAAGTAATGAATTGTAATGAATTTTTATTTTAGAAATAAACAGTTGCCAGTTACAGTTACTAACTGTTCTACTTCGAACTTTACTTCAACACGGCTGCCAGCCAACATCTTTATTTCGTAATCACACGTCTTGCGGTCGCATCTCTTTTTCGTAATTGCATTTGTGTCTCGCTGCATTTTTATAACGTACGCACATGCGTAGAACGCCGCCAAGAAGAAGTCCCCGTTTGCAACAAGCTGAGCTTCTGCAAACAATGGATACAGATACAAAGGATATTACGAACATCGGTTCATCCTCTGCTCGGATTGCCACCAATTCCGCCGCCACGTGCGATTCTGCCGCCACGTACAGTTTTGCCGCCACGTACAGTTCTGCCGACACTTACAATTCTTCCGCCGCCAGCAATTCTGCCGCCGCGTGCGATTCTGCCGCCACATTAAATGTTTTTGCACCAACTAATTCTGCCGCCACAGCCAACGCTGCCAGTGCTAATACTTCCACGCTATTTAATTACACTGATCTCATGAATTCTGCCACCATGTCTTCTGCTGCTGTCGTGGGTGCTTCTGCTGCTCCCTCTGCCAACGTCGACGCTACTGCCGTTAACTTACCTGCTCAACATTTAGGGTCCTATGCGGATGTAATTAATCAGCAAATGAAGTTGTTCAACGCCATGCAAGAACAAATAACCGCACTTACGAGTCAAATACACGAAATGCGATCACAATTTAATACAAGTAGCACGCAAAATGATACGCCGTCGTCAACGAAAAATCGCCCTAATAAAGAGCGTATATTTTTCAACGAAATGCCAACACCCGAATATCGATCAAGCCAAATTGTCGCTTCTGCCGCGGAGGCTGCGCCGAGTCAAAATGTTACATTTGCTACTGCGAACGGCATTTTTGATTCTACTTCACATTGTCGTCAATCGCCATTGCCTACGCCTGCAACCTTCATTTCTTCGCCGCCAACTAGTATGTCTATGCGAAAACTATATGATTTGCCAGAATTTAGAGGCGTCGCTGAAGATTGGCCATTATTTTATAACGCATTTTTACATTCTACGACTGCGTACGGTTATGGTAATTTAGAGAATAACCAACGCCTGCAAAGGTGTCTCAAAGGAGAAGCAAGAGACGTGGTAAAATCATTATTAATTCACCCAAATAATGTAAATGCTGTTATTGAACAGCTTAAATTTCGATTCGGAAGGCCAGAGCTATTGATTCAAAGCCAATTACGTCAGGTTAAGGAAATATCAGCGGTATCTGAAAATGCAGTTGATAAACTAGTGCCATATGCGACGAAGGTAAGAAATTTCGCCACGTTCATGCAATCGGTTGATGGTCAACAGCACCTGGCAAATCCAACACTGCTCGAAGAACTCGTGAGCAAATTACCTATGAGTAAAAGGTTGGATTGGGCAAAGCATTCATTGACAATAAAGCCCTATCCAACTATAGAAAATTTTGCAATTTGGTTGGAAGATGTTGCGAGGCTTGTTTGCATGGTTCAGGGATATGACCGTCAACGAGTCGTACTACACGCTGTACAAAAAACTGACGATAGTCGTGCCACACCTGTCATCAAATGCAATGCCTGTCAGGGGCCGCATAAAATTCACGTTTGTGAAATATTTAAGCAAGCTTCTATCACTGACAGATGGTCAATCGTCAAAAAACAACGCTTGTGTTTTTCATGCCTAGGTTTTGGGCATTCTGTGCGCAACTGTCGTCGCCGTGCAGAGTGCGCTACCGACGACTGTAAACGTTGGCACAATAAGCTGTTGCATGACGATAATAGTGTGGTTTCGACAAACAACAAGCGTGAGGCTGTTTTAAGTTGTCATGAAGACATATCTACGCATAAACAGATCTTGTTCCGTGTAGTGCCTATCACACTGTTTGGGCCTAATAAGCAAATAGATACATACGCTTTGCTGGATGATGGGTCTTCAATAACAATGATGGACAGAAGCCTTGCATGCGAATTGGATCTCCAAGGTGCAAGTCAGTCCGTGCAATTGCAGTGGTTTGACGATAAGAAAAGCAAAGTTAACGCGACCATGGTAAATCTTCAGATAAGTGGTAAGGGTATGGAAAAACGTCACAGATTGAATAATGTTCATGCAATACCAAATTTCGAGCTGCCGATTCAAAGTATAAACGAATCTGATTTAAGTGGTATTTCTGGGGTCAGTAGAGACCAACTCGTGTATACTAATGCCAAGCCAAAAATACTTATTGGTCTTGATCATTGTCACCTGGGCATATCAACGAAGACAATATCTCTGTGGGAAAAGGGACCTTATATCGTTAACACAGTGCTCGGGTGGGTAGTGTATGGCCCCACGAACAACGTTTTACAAACGCGAACATGCCTTTTCGTAAAGTCGTGCAAGGATGAACATTTACACAATTTGGTGGAAGAATACTTTACCACCGAGAATTTTGGTATAAAATCTGCACCCGCTGTGTTAAGCAAAGCAGATCTTCGGGCGCAGCACATTCTGAAAACAACAACTAAGCGTGTAGGGGAACGATTTCAAACGGGCCTTCTCTGGAAAAGCGATACTGTTTACCTACCCAACAGTTACAGTATGGCGGAAAGAAGGCTTGTCGGAATCGAACGGAGAATGAACAAAGACGAAATCTTTGCCAACGCTTATAAAAACATCATTGCAAATTATATAGCCAAGGGTTATGCGCGTAAACTCGAAGCACCTGAAGCTGCCATAAAAAACTCTAAACTTTGGTTTTTGCCACATTTTGGTGTGGTCAACGTCAATAAGCCAAATAAATTGCGACTCGTTTTCGACGCCGCCGCGACTGTTGACGGAGTTTCTTTAAACTCCTACCTCTTGAAGGGACCACAAAATTATATGCCCATGCCTACAATTCTATTTAATTTTCGGGTCGGAGCTGTTGCTGTCTCAGGTGACATTCGAGAGATGTTTCACCAGGTGCTGATTCAACAAGATGATAGATTTGCGCAGCGATTTTTATGGAGAGATGGAGATGGTACTCGTCGTCCCGATGTTTATGAGATGCAGGTAATGACCTTTGGAGCTGCATGCTCACCTTGCACCGCTCATTACATTAAAACCGTGAACGCTCTAGAGTTTAACGAAAGTAGTCCTAGAGCGGTAAAATCAATCATCGATCATCACTACGTGGATGACTTCGTGGACAGTTTTAATTCTGTAAGTGAGGCAATGGAAACAGCGATGAAAGTACGAGATATCCACAGCAAAGCAGGATTTGAGTTACGAGGATTTGTCTCTAATTCGGTGGAAGTGGCTAAAGCGCTGAATGGCGAAAATAAACTCTTGAATGTCTGCAGAAAATTTAAAAGCCAGAGTGCATCAGAAAAAGTCCTAGGAACTGTATGGCAGCCGCATGACGATACCTTTAGGTATCAATTAAATTTTAATAGAGTTGATAAGTCGATTATTAGTGGTGAGAGACGGCCCACAAAGAGAGAATTATTAAGTACCGTCATGTCGGTGTTCGACCCTTTGGGGTTTCTCGCACATTTTATGGTTGCTGCGAAGATTTTATTACAACAAGTATGGCGACTTAATATATCATGGGATGAGCTTATCCCCGATAAAATAAGTAACTTATGGCAAAATTGGCGAAAGGCGTTGAGTGGAACGGCTGCTGTAAAAATCCCACGTTATTATTTCATTAAAGGCATACCGGTAGAAATTCAGTTACATGTATTCGTAGATGCCAGTGAACACGCGTTTGCCGCCGTAGCATACTGGAGGTACATCAATGCAAAGAATGAAGTGGGGTTGTCCTTTGTTTGTGCAAAGACGAAGTGTGCGCCGCTGAAGCCTTTGACAGTACCACGATTGGAACTACAAGCGGCAGTTTTAGGAACACGTCTTATGCAAACACTGGTTCAGGAGCATAATTTGAAAATTTCTCACTGTGTTTTGTGGAGCGATTCAACAACGGTGCTAAGATGGCTACGATCAGAACACTGCCGGTACAAACCGTTTGTCGCCCACCGGGTAGCTGAGATCCTCGCCTGCACAAGCCAAGACTGTTGGAGATGGGTACCCACCAAGGAGAACGTTGCCGATGAAGCTACAAGGTGGAAATCAGATTTTGATTTCCAACCCACGTCGCGCTGGTTTAAGGGTCCAGATTTTTTGCTTAAAGGTTCAGAAGGCTGGCCCATTAACTATAACACTCATGTTTTGCCAAACGATAACGACGACGAAGTATGTGCTAAATTTGTGTTTTTTACCGAAAGTTCCAGTACTTTTGACATCGCAAGATTTTCTAATTTTAATCGCTTGAAGCGCACAGTGGCTTGGGTAAATCGCTTTATTAAACGTAGCCGCAAAATATCCGCTGATAACCACGAATATGGGTTGACTATAAGTGAAGTAATTGACGCCGAAATACTACTCTGTCGTTTGGCTCAAAACGAATCATACTTCCTTGAAATTAAGGAGCTGAAGGCCGGAAGGGGCGTAAATAAGGCTAGTGCATTATACAATATGCTGCCGCAGTTGGATGCACGTGATGTCATGCGTGTTGGAGGTCGTATAGAAAAGGCAAGCTGGTTGCCATACGAAGTGAGACATCCAATAATATTGCCGCAAAATCACAAACTCACTATTCTAATCGTTGCACATTTTCATGATTTGATGAAACACCATAATACTGAAGCCACGATCGGTGAAATCCGGAAAACCTACTGGATTCCACAGCTACGTAAGGTAATGCGTCATGTGATTTCGAAGTGTCAGCAATGCAAAATAGCTCGATCAGTACCAGTTACTCCGCTAATGGGAGATCTTCCCGAGGATCGACTGACGCCGTTTATACGCCCGTTCACATACACTGGTGTCGATTATTTCGGACCCTTAACTATTACTGTTGGACGTCGCCATGAGAAACGCTGGGTCGCTATTTTCACCTGCCTTACCGTGAGGGCAATACATCTAGAAGTTGCATCAGATTTATCTACAGATGCATTTATTCTGGTTTTACGAAATTTTATTAATCGACGTGGCGTGCCCATCCGTATTCGCAGTGACAATGGGAAAAACTTCGTTGGTGCCAACGAGGAAGCGAAGGGTTTCACTGACGTTTTTGATTGCGAACGCGTTCTGGATGAAGCGACTATGAAGGGGATAGATTGGATTTTTAATTGTCCGCGAAACCCATCCGAAGGGGGAATATGGGAACGAATGGTTCGATGCGTAAAGAAGGTTTTACGACAAACGCTAAAGGACCTGGCTCCTCGTGAGCACACGCTGCAAAGCTTTATAATTGAAGCCGAAAACATCGTCAACTCGCGCCCTTTGACACACCTGCCAGTGTCGGCTGAAGAAGAAGAGCCACTTACGCCGAATCATTTTCTTTTGGGGTCAACAAACATCACACAGTCAGCAGCAGCAGCCAACGATATTCATACAGTATACGCTTTTCGAAAGCAGTGGCGCATAGCTAAGCAGATGCGGGATCACTTCTGGAAGCGATGGATCCTCGAATACCTCCCAACGTTAACCCGAAGAGCAAAGTGGTGTGAAAGGACCGATAAAATTAAGATAGGTAGCCTAGTGTTTATATGTGACGAAAACATGCCACGTCGATGTTGGTGCAGAGGGGTTGTAGAAAATATCTACACTGGCAAGGATGGTGAAGCAAGACGAGCAGACGTTAGAACTGGCTCCGGCGTATTCTGTCGCCCGGTATCGAGATTGGCGGTATTGGACATTGATGATGGTGAATCGAGGTCGATTCACGGGGGTGGGGGTGTAAAATATTGAAATTAAATGCAACCGTGTGATCTTAACGTAGTCAGCAAATAACTTTCGTTCAAACTCAACCACATGAAAATCCCGTTAGATTTGAACTTGAAAATTCTGTTAGATTTGATTCTGAGACATTTGAACAGTAAGTTGAAGTGAAGTGCTGACTACGGTAAGACAATTTCTTTTCTCTTCTTTCTAAATTATGTATAAGTAATGAATTGTAATGAATTTTTATTTTAGAAATAAACAGTTGCCAGTTACAGTTACTAACTGTTCTACTTCGAACTTTACTTCAACACGGCTGCCAGCCAACAGGTACTAAAGGGTTTTTCAATAGGGGCATAACAACCATTCATTTTTTTGATCTGATAATGTCAAAACGTCATTCAAGGTTCACGAATGAGCAACGTTTGCAAACTATTAAAAGTTACTACAGAAATTCTGAGTCAGTGGTCGCAAACTTTTACCATAGAGCGCTTACTCCAATTTGTGGTCATCCCACGCACAGCCTGCGTGAATAAATTCGTGTCAACATATTCACTAATGAATGTTCCTGTACCAGTGAAGTACCAAAAATATTGAAACTGTCGAGTAAGTCTAGCGGTGAAAGAGGACAAATCGAAATACATTGTGTCAACAAACAAAGAGTTATGGAATCTTGGATAAAATGTCACTGACAATGATACTTTTGAAGTTGCCAAGGCCTTCATTTACCTAGGATCCAGCATTGACACCAACAATAATGTCAGCCTTGAGATCAACCGTAGATTAGCTCTTGCCAACAGGTATTACGGGCTCAGTAGGCAATTGAGCAGCAGAGCCCTCTCTCTACCGAAGAAAATAACGCACTGTAATCCTCATTCTTTCCGTCCTAATATATGACGCCGAGACGTGGATATTGACCACCAACGATGAGAGGCTGTTAGGAGCATTCGAGAGGAAGATCTGCGGTCCAATATGCGTGGGCGACCTGTATCGAATGAGATGGAACGATGAGCTGTATGAGCTGTACGCCGACACTGACATAGTCAAGCGTATAAATATTCATTGGCTTCGTTGGCTGGGTCATGTTGAGCGAATGGAAGAAGGCGCTCCGGCTAGAAGGGTGTTTTATTCGAGCTACGGTGGAGGAATATGCAGAAGAGGAAGTCCTAATCTCCGTTGGAAAAACGAGGTACAGGGGGACTTGACTGTACTTTGCATTTTATCAATTGATGCCTGCGCGCGCATAACAGAGGCGACTGGCGAAGCTTTATCGAGGCAGCCAAGACCGATCATCGGTTGTAGTGACAGCCCGCTATGTAAGTAAGTAAGTGTTTCAGTTGAAAATGAGCCAAATCAGTCGACTCCACGCTTTTCACAGGAATTGGAAATCTCTCAGTCTACTTTGTGACCCTTCCAAGGTCAAATTCACTCAAGAAGTGGATCCTTCGGATCATTTGAAGAAAATCTTGACTTTCATTGAAAAATTATCTTCAACGATGAAGCTTGGCCTTAATAGCTTCGTTAATAGGCACACAAAAAAAATGCATTATTGGACAGCAATAAAACCACATGTGCTTCAATTCGAAAAGCCGAAAAGCTCGGCCTAGGCCCCCATGGGCTGTTGTGCCATTAAAAGAAAGAAAGAAAGAAGAAGCGCTTCAAAATACTCCATTGCATCCACAAAAAGTGAACGTATGGTGTGGATTTCATGCCGGAGTTGTGATTGGACCATATTTTTTCGCCTATCGTGCCATGTTGGAAGATTATTTTTGGACAGAATTTGATTGACATCAGTTATATATTGTTCCAACAAGAAGGTGTGACACAGCTGGTCAAACAATTGATCTAGTAAAGGGGAAGTTCGGTAATCTTGGACATAAGTAGTATGGAGAAATGGTCTATCATACGATTTAACGCCATTGTATTTCCTTTTATGGGGTGGGATTTCTTACGTGAAGTCATTGGTTTATGCCAACAAGCCAACAACGTTATTAGAGCTCAGGAACAGTATCGAATGAGAATCTTCAAGTTGGAGTTGGCAAAATTTTCATTTCCACACCCTTTACCTATGTTAAATAAAGGTCAGAATTAAAAATTTGAAATTTTGTACTTAACACTGCCACTGAATTAATATATGTAGCACTGCAGGCTATCAAAAGCACACAATAATCATTCAATCCCTTACTCTGTGATACATGTAATTGACATTTCAGACATTTAAAATTCCAGCTAGAAAATCTGTGTTGACCATATGGCATCTCCTATTATAAATACATATAAATATCTCCATGTCTCCATAAGGGTTTGTGATGCTAAATCTTTGTAATATTATTATTACTTTAATTGTTTTTCTTGTTGTCAATGGCATCACAATCATCTACATTTCAAAGAAGCCAGCCTTTTGGCTATGCATGTCAGATAAACCAAAAACAAAAGAAAAAAAATTAACAAGAAATAATCGTGCGTTTATGTTTATTAAAGTGATAGGCAAAAAATTTGGAACCCTAATATCCCGGGACTCAGTTGTTAATGATTTTTGGTAATCACTTCTGGTTTGCAAAAATTTTGACGGAAAGTCAAATGCTTTTCGGCATATTTCCTTTCTGGAAAACAAATAAATATAGTGACTAAGGTCAGGCAGTAATAAGATGAAAATAACTGAATGTTATGCAATCAATGAATAAATAAATTTTGTTTTAAATGAGACTTAAATTTTGGGGTGGAACATCTTTGGAACCAACATCAAGCATCAGCGCACATAAAATTGGTTGCCTTGATAGAAGTTTTAAAAACTGTTTGGAATCAACCTCGTTATTACGCTCTTTTGACCATATATATCTACATAAATAGGGTTTCGAACCGGCCAGATAATTTTCTAATGTCGCCGGAACTGTTGCTATTGAAGTAGAACAACGTTGTATTTTTTTTGAGACATTTCACATTTTTGAGAATATTATTGCTTTGTGCTTGAATGCGAGCTTGCGTAAAAATGGGTTCGCATACTGTTTCAAACATTAGGCAGTGCTTCGAAAGCACTTCAAATTGAATTATTTAAAAAACCTTAAGCAATTTCTGAATAAAAAGGGCGATTTTAATGGTATTGAGTTTTTCTGCGTAGAATTTTTGTCAGTTCCTTTGTGATTCATGACATAAGTCAAAGTCAAAGTCAAAGTCAAAGTCAAAGTCAAAGTCAAAGTCAAAGTCAAAGTCAAAGTCAAAGTCAAAGTCAAAGTCAAAGTCAAAGTCAAAGTCAAAGTCAAAGTCAAAGTCAAAGTCAAAGTCAAAGTCAAAGTCAAAGTCAAAGTCAAAGTCAAAGTCAAAGTCAAAGTCAAAGTCAAAGTCAAAGTCAAAGTCAAAGTCAAAGTCAAAGTCAAAGTCAAAGTCAAAGTCAAAGTCAAAGTCAAAGTCAAAGTCAAAGTCAAAGTCAAAGTCAAAGTCAAAGTCAAAGTCAAAGTCAAAGTCAAAGTCAAAGTCAAAGTCAAAGTCAAAGTCAAAGTCAAAGTCAAAGTCAAAGTCAAAGTCAAAGTCAAAGTCAAAGTCAAAGTCAAAGTCAAAGTCAAAGTCAAAGTCAAAGTCAAAGTCAAAGTCAAAGTCAAAGTCAAAGTCAAAGTCAAAGTCAAAGTCAAAGTCAAAGTCAAAGTCAAAGTCAAAGTCAAAGTCAAAGTCAAAGTCAAAGTCAAAGTCAAAGTCAAAGTCAAAGTCAAAGTCAAAGTCAAAGTCAAAGTCAAAGTCAAAGTCAAAGTCAAAGTCAAAGTCAAAGTCAAACATTCTCAGTTAGCATTGCCATTTTATCATAGAAAGACTTAAGCCCGCGAACATCGCTTACAAATTATTGAGTTTTTTTTTATAAAAATTTTTGTTCAGTGGGAAATGTTTTTTGCCCACTTCGACCACATTATAGTGTGTATAGCGATAAAGCTGATTTCTGGTTGAATGGGCTGGTATGGGTTAATAAGCAAGATTATCGCTTTTCTTCTGATGAGCAACCAAAGGCAATACAAGAGCTGCCAAATGCACTGTTTGTATCGGTTTATGGTACGGCCAAGTAATCGGTCTGTATTTCTTGAAAGATGACGATGTTCACAATGTTACTGTCAATGGTGCCCACTATCGTTTGATTGCGACCCTTTTTCTCCCAAAATCACTAGCTGCAGATGCAGGTGTCTGGTCGACATGTGGTTTCAACAAGACAGCGCTACATGCCGCACAGCACGTGAAACAATGGACCTATTGAGAGATAAGTTCACGTTTCGGGCCAGTGACTTTGCCACCTAGTTCGTGCCATTTGACGCCTCTAGACTAAGTATTTATTTGGGATTATGTGAAATCACTCGTCTCTGCCGATAAACCAGCGTCAATTGCAGGGTTGGAAAAGAACAGCAGATGTGTTATTAGCGAGATATCAGCTGCTATGCTTGGTAAAGTGGTTCAAAACAGGACTTCTCGCATGGATCGCTTACAATGTAGTCGTGGTCAAATAAAAATTTCATATTGTTATGCACTAAACCAAACGCTTAACAAATCACCCTATATATGGAAAATGTAAGGTTTCATTTCTTTTGTCAACTAGTATAAATTTTATATTTTTTCTTTCGTTAAATATTTCTTAAGCGAGTTTTCTGTTTTCTGTTTACTGCTTGCTGCTGTTGCTTACAGCTTCTGGGCACAGAAACTAAACTACAATGACCAACCAATGCTGGTTGCTGATGCTTTTGGCATTTGGCTTATGCTGTTGAGATCAGTGATGTTAACGTTTTATGATGAAATTACTGCAGAAGCTAACAGAAATTACTGTACATTACGGCAAACTAGAAACTAAATGTAAAACTGAATATTTAAAAATGAAATTCTTATTAAAAATATTAAGTATTATACCAGGGTAATTGTTTAAATAACAATTTAATTTGATTTGCATTGTTGTTGGGAATAAATATCTTCGGTTGATAAGCAGAAATCTCTAATTGCCATTTTTTAAAGCTATAAGATCATTTAATAAATAAACATATAAAATGTATAACGAATAAGTTCGAAAAAATCTTTCAACATGGTCAAAAACTGCAATCTTGCGGGACACCCGAGGTAGTAGAGTGTACTGATAAGACTTATCATTGTTGATAACCACTTGGTACAGTCTATTACTAGGGTATGATGCACCATTTATGTGCCTGCTCAGGTTTAGCAAAAGCAAGACTTCACTCATTTGGCAAACCATTCTTCCAACACATTAATGAAATCTCAGATATCGATATAGAAAGTCTACTCCTTTACTTGAACCTCACAAAGTGGACATAATTCTTGGGGGCCCAGATGCAGAGACTTATACTCATTACGAACTCACTTTTTACCAAAAGATAATTAAATAACAACAAATGAGGGATGTCGTTTTAAAAAGGTGCTTTGCACTAATTATGTTTTTCAGATGAAAACAACTACCCAAACAACAACAACAACAACAACAACAAGGTATAATCCGTCAATCCGCAAAAGAAAAGAATTCGCACTTTAAGTATCAAATGCTTTTGGAATATCCTCATAAATAGTAACATCTTGTAAACCATTAAAGAATGTTGAAATGCAATAATTCGGGGAAAAGGTTCAGGAACAACCCCATGTATATAGCGATTTTGGAGAAAAAAAATTCAAATAAATCTATTCAATGAAAATGACTGCAGATTTTGAATCAATGACTCTGTGGCACTTTGAGAGCCTCGAAATTACTGCAGAATTCAGTAAATACTTTATAGTTAACATCACTGGTTGAGATTGCTGCTACTGACAGCAACCAAAAATTGTTTTGCTTGCTTGTCATTTGACGCTACACAGTGCAGAGCTGAGCAGCTTATTTTGCTTATTGATGTGTGCTGCTGCTCTTGGCCATAAACGTAACTCACCACGACAATTCGATACGTTTGCGATACTTTTATAAACATACATACATACATACTATGTATGGTACATACACAAACTTAACTTTGTTTTTGTTTTTGTTATTATTATTTTTTTTTTTTTGAGCTTCTGTTGCTATGAATATTATGTTTGACAGCGAAAGTTACGTAAGCGCTGGTGGCATCTAAAGTTGGTTTTGTTTTTTAACTGTTATGCTGTTGCCAACATCTTCATCATCATCACCAACATCATCATCGCTAGCATTATCAACTTCTCGTTGCATTACAGTTCATCAGTTAAAGTAGTTGAGTTATTTACGCGTATGTTGTTGTTTTTTTTTTGGCCTTATTCGTTTTTTGGGCGATAAATTTAAATTAATTTGTGTTTCTTGGTTTTATTTTGTTGTTTATTTAAATTTTTTTTTTTTTGGTAATTGATTTAGTATTAAATTCCTTTGAGTTTTAATTAAATTTAATGTACTACATACAATATATTTGTGGTTTTTGTGTTTTTTTTTTGTTTTGTTTTTTGCTTTAGTCTTACATTATGAAGCGCCTGTAATCAGGTCAAGCTACTTCACACACAATATATTGGAAAGCTACTCGTACATACTTCAAACACTACCACATACTATCTCATATGTGCACGTCTTAAATACCTTACGTACTTTACATAAGTTTTTCACATATAACCTCAGGCAATTCAATCAATCAATCAACTAAATTACACATTTACACAATCAAACGCATATTAGGCCATTAAATAGTACTCAGATAAGGTTTACGCGTGAAATATCGGTTGCTTCCCTCAACTTTTGAACTCTCTAGTTTTTCTCTTAAGAAATAATGTAAAATTCTTGTTATCGAAATACTGAACTGACATTGATTTTGGGGCAGCGACAAAATTATTGCTTCCTCATTCTGCTTGCATGCATTCCCTTTAACTTTTTATTTCTTTGAAATTGCATAAAAACTAAAACAAATAAAATAGTTACAAAATCACTTCACAGATTAATCATTTTATCTAAATACTTTAATTGATGATGTTGTCTTTTCCCAAGAGTTTTTTCTCTGCGAGATCAATTTTCCCCTTTTCTATTTCCAGCTCCATTACGTTAAATACCTCAATCTTTCTTACTTTACTTACTTTTAATGGCACAACAGCTCATGGAGGGCCTAGGCCGAGCTTTTCGCATCCACTAATGTTGTGCGTGTTATATTTGTACATGAATGGAAGGGACCTACAGTTTAATGCCGAATCCGAACGGCGAAGTGAAAGGCTTTTCATAGCAATTTTTAGTCTTGTAGGTTTGCCATTGCCTGCCAAGAGGTGGTGCCGTGTAGAAAAATTATTTTTTCTACTTTTTGATTTTGACTGTGCCGAGATTCGAACCCCGGACACTCTGCGTAGCAGTCCAACGCACTACCACTACACCACAGCAACTACCTCAATCAATCTTTCTAGCTTCAATTTACCTAAGGGGTGAATCAGAAAAATTTTAGAATTTTTACGTATCCATTATACGCAATTGTCAAGAGTTAGGACGCTGTTATCTTCAAGTGAAAGTATCTATAAATAGTGCAGTTTTTTTCTATATTAATCATTTTCATCTTGGATCTACATACTTAAGTCAACGTATCGAGCCAACAAGAACAGCGCCACAAATTAATACTGGGCATTTACTTGACCGATAAGACGAAGTCTAGACTAAGCATTGCAAGGGAAAGCTGTGCTCGACGTGAGTAGCGACAATTTATAACGTCATAAACAACTACATACAACGCGGGAAACTCCAATTGCATAGCCGAAGGGTCAGGCAGAAAAGAGGGTCCAAATAACTCAGAAGTGCTGGAAAAGGTTGTTAGTACATATCGGGCTAATCGCATGAGGTTGACTCGAGATGTTACAGCTACAGCTGGTACATCGCAATCAACTGTAATGCGATATAAGCGAAATCAAGGATTAAGAGCCAACAAATAGCAGAAAGTTCCTGACCGGTCGGAAGCAAAGGAAAAAAAGCTAAGACGCGTGCCCGATGGCTGTATGATAATTACCTAACCAAATTCGATTGCATGATTCTCGATGATAAGAACTACTGTAATTCGGACTTCAACCAGTTGCCTGGGAATGCCTATTTCACAACAAAGTATAGGGATGCAATACCCAGAAAGTACTCTGAAGTAAAATATACCAAATTTCCAAAACGCTTCATAGTTTGGCAAGCTAAGTTTGCACCTGCGGTCTACGGAGTTCATTACGACAGGAACAATTAAGGCCTTATACCATTTATTGGACAGCACAAAGGAACCGTTTTGTTTTGGCAAACCCTAGCCACAAGTGATTATCCAGGTCAATAAGCAAAATAATGTCACAGTGATCCCAAAAGAGGCAAATAATCCCAACTACCCGGATCTTCGGCCCAATGATGTAGATATTGGGCTATAATAAAGCAAACCCTAAGAAAAACAAAGAAAGTTTGCAAAAGTGATTCCGAAATCGATGGAATCAAGTCTATGCAGTAGTCACCGAATGTGCCGTCCAGTCTCTAACTAACAACGTTAAGAAAAATGTTAAACAATTTTGCAACCGCTAATAATATTTGAATTAATTTTTTTGTGAATTATAGTTTAAAAATTACTTAATAAACTGAATTTTATTTGAGTGAAATCGGTTGGTTTTTAATGTCTGCGTAAACATTTTCCTGGTTCCCCCCTTATATCACTTTTTTTCGTACCTCAATCTTTCTAGCTCCAATTTAACTAAGTATATCCCTTTTTTTCACACCTTTCCGACTCATTAAGATGAGCTCCGATATTTTTTAGGCTTTTCCGTACTTCAATAAAAAATTCATTCTGTATACAAAATTGCTCTACCAAAAGTTTTGCCTTTTTTTTTTTTTTTTCTCTTTCGGGTCCCGTGGTTGTGTTCCATTGCAACATAAGTGTCATCGTCATTACAATGTCATTTTCCATAGTAGGGCTTTTCGTAAGAGCAGCTTCTTGAGATGTTGATAGAATTGCTTGTGGGTTAGTCAGTAGTTCTTCGCCCGCCGAATTTATAGTAGCGCCCAAGACTCCGGCTGGCGCATGATGTTGGCAATGATTTTGTGATTAAATATGGTAACGCCTTTGGCTCGACCTTCGTGTTTGTTGTGGAAAATTTGATATATCATCTTTCCTTTTAAATCTATCCAGACTTATAATATTGTTTGAGTAATTTGTAAACACAATTGATTAATGGTTTTTAACCATGGCCTTCACGTACCGGAGAACCTAAACTGTTGAGTTTATTAGAAATTAAGGCCCATTCCAGCTTCGTGTCAACTTTTGCTGAAACTTCTAGCCATTGGTACATTTTTCTGCATATGAACGACCGGAGCCTCAAACTGATTAACGTTTGTTACTTTAATTTTTTCCCTATTTCTTTTACGTATTTTATTTTTTATATACAAATTGTATTATCGAACAGCTGTGGACCACAAAAATTTCATCACTAAAACTTGTCACTTGTTTTTCTATACTCGTCAGCTCAGACTCAGCTCTTAAAAAACCGATTTGTAATAGATTTATTAATTGACTGCCGACATTCGACCACCGTAATCCCGTTTGATTGCTGTCGAGCATTCGGCAGTCAACATCGACAACCGCAATAAGGGTGAGTGCAACCTCATTTCGGATTCATTCCCTTTAACTTTTCATTTCTTTGAAATCTAGCTTGGTACTCTTTTTATCTCCTCGATTGAATTGAATTTCAGTAAGCATTTTTAAATGCTGTGAACATTTTATGTAACATATTTTATGCAAAATTTGAAAGTAATCAGTTTTCATATCTTAATTTGTATAGTTCCCTGTTAAATACCCTCTAAAAAATTATCGATCGATGTGATTAGTTGATGGAGAATTGTAATCATTTGAGATTCACGCAGTGATATCACATCCAGTATATCAATGAATGAATTCTCTTTTCACTTTAATGAGTTATTTTACTTGGCGTTTTTACCTTAAATAATCAAATATTTGTATGTATGTATGGTATGTGTGAGTGTTTTGGAAATTTTGAATTGGCTGAAAATCAATCAATGTGAATTATGTAGATGCAGCTCAAATCCAAATCAGGGGAAAATTAAAATTCACATCTCTCATCGCTGAACAGGCGAACAAACAAACCAACAAACTTGGAATTCGGAAACCGTTAAATCAATAAATCTTTTCAATACACTCGCATCATAAGCGATTGAATGGAGATATTTCAATGTAAAGAGAGACGCACAGAAAACAAACTGACTCATTTGCACAAGCTGCTGACTGCCATCATCGTACACATCATCTCTATCGACATCGCCAACTTTACCATCACCACATACTATGTATGCTCAAGTATGAAATCATAGCTTGATTACCATTGCCCATTTATGCTAATGAAGAATGCAGCAGAAGCTACCGCAGAAAATTATGTGAGGCGGTCGGCTGGGCGAGCTCAAATCCAAGCCGATGTTGTTCGCACAGTATGGCGCTTCTGTAAATAATTGCATAATTATGAAAGGCAAAGAAGAATAATTTCAATCGCAGCGCCAGCGCCAGCGCCAGCGCCATCACCGGCACCGGCACCAAGTTCATTTCGTTTATTCGTTTCTCCTTAGGCTTTTTAACGATATACTCGTACTCGTATTTGTATAAAAAGCGTTTATTTACCATATATACTAAACATGTTTAGTTTCTAATAATTCCTTTCATCTTTTTATGTATTCATAATACAACGTGCCCATTGAGACCAGATTGCGAAGTTTCGGCAAATGGTCTTAACGGCAATTGCAACGGTTTACCTTTGGCAACTCGGCTTCGTGGTTTCGTTTGAGAGTTCATTGTTTACCTATTTCTTATGTGTAAAATGTTGACGATAAATTTAATTATTGTGAAGTATTTCGGTCTTTACCATTTTAGTTTCAGGAGAAATGAAATGATAGACGAAATATTATCCAGCAGCGAGATAAAAGCATCAATTGTTAATTGTTAACATATTGAATTTGAGAAGACAATGGATGTGGTTGTCGTGGCGTAGTTGGTAGTGCGTTGGCCTGCTACGTAGAGTGACCAGGGCTCAAATTTCGGCACAGGCAAAATCAAAATAAAGTAGAAATAACAACTTTTCTACACAGCACCACCTCTTGGCAGGCACTGGCAAATGTACAAGAGTAAAAATTGTCATTGAAAATCTTTTCACTTTGCCGTTTGGATTCGGCATAAATCTGTAGCTCCCTTTCATTCATGTAAAAATATATCATGCTCAACATGAATAGATGCGAAAAGCTCGGCCTAGGCCCTCTATGGGCTTTTGCGCCATTAACAGAAGAAAACTGGATGACACTTTCGACAGTTGCAGCTTTGCTCATTTCAGAGCAAAGAGTGTTTTGACAGATGTTTAATATTTAAATAATTCAAATTTAGTGTGATTTAAAAAATCAAGCAAACAATTTTAAATTAAATGTTATTTAAATTTGAACCTGCATCTTCTTTTTCTTTAATATTTTATTCGCTGCGATAAACATCAGTAAATGAATTCAGGGCTGCCTTCGATTTTTTGCTCGATTTCGATACAGTTTCAGTAAAACTGCATTATTTCCGTAGGTTCATTTGAGATTTTTTTCATATGCCAACATGAAGCATTTCCACGCAATTTTACCCAAAAACAATAAAATTTTGCGAAACTGCTCAATGCTTGGGTTCAATGGGAACATAGTATAAGACAGAAAAACAAATTGGGCGAATCGAATTGAAAACGAACCCGCATTTAAGTGAAGCATCCCTTCATTTTTGTTTTGGGCGAAACGCAATTCACTTTTGATTAATTTCATCTTCAAATTCACATTTATATCATCTGGTGGTTTATTTAAGTATGCGCGATTTGATTTACTAAAGCGCCCTGCCAGGTTTTCCTTAATTAATAACGCTCCAAAGTTGCATGGAAAATTTAATTCTTTCGTACATAATTGTGGAGAATTCATTGCAGGCAATTATTAATTATTAACAAGGTTTTGATGTTAATTAATTATTTTGTATAAAAAGAAACGAGATAACGAGATGAAAGACACGGAGTGTAAAATGAAGTGGAATCGGTTATTCATTTTAAAATTATGGCGATTTAGTAGTGTGAATTTTATAGTTTTTTCTCTTTTTGTTGTATTATTTCAAATTTCAGTGTAACCAATCACGAGCAAATGGCACGCTCTAAATTTACCAGCAGACTGACTGCATCTGAGGAAGTTGAAGGCTGGAAAATCGTTTACATGTTAAAAAGTTTTAAGTATATTTTTTTAGAGAGAGTTTAGACCTCTTGATCAAGGAGAGAATGTTGTGAATGAGGCTGGACCCTATACCTATTAAGATGCCCTAATTGGTATTTTAGCAGAATTTTAGCTCCTTCAGGTTGACCAGGTTGCAGATGAATTTCGTATTCTTATGGGATGATAGACGTGTTCTTACATGGAAAAAAAGTTGCGTGCGTCAGTGGGACGCCCTACAGAAGTTTACTTCTTCAGAACGTTTGAGTTATGAGTTTTCAGGTTAGGTTTAGTAATCTTGTAAAAAGCAGAGTCGACGCAGAAATTTTTGACGATGTGCTGATTTATGCAAACGATTAGCCTTGTTTAGTTCAAGTTGATGATTCTGTGATCCCAGGTGTGCTACATCTGGATTAACTTCATTTTGATCGTTTGCCTTTCTAATACATGCAACGCCCTCTGCAAAATCATCATCTCCATCAAAATATTCATACTCAGAGAATGCGAATTTATTTGCTACATCATTATAATTATAATATTACCATCATCATTATTACTATCATCATTAAAATATTCAGGTTGTATGATGTAAACAGGCCATTCGCGATCTGAGAACTCACGAATATTATGAGGTTGACTAGAAACTTGGCAAATGTCGTTGGTAAATCTTCTGCGGAAAGATTTGCAGGTAAATTTTCAAGTAAATCTTCAGCCCTTCTCTTTCGTTGAGAAGCTGGGAGTCCGGCCACCTCAATGACTGCCTGGTGCTGTATGTATAATCTGAGGACTTTCATCGGGATTAAATGAGATGAGTTTTGCCATTTATGCTGTCTCTCCGCATTAGTCTTTGAGAGTTGTTTTTCAATGAAAGTCGAATTCGGTTGTGCCTCAAGTTGCTTGCGAAGTCTACACTCTCGCGATCTCTCAGTGCTGGTTTTTTTTTTTTCACGATAGCAGAATCTGAATTTTATTGGGCCTCTAATTTTCGACGAAGTCTACATTCTACATTTTATGAGTAACTAATACAAATTTTACGGGGTTCGCTTGATTTTTATCTTAATGAATGACAAAATTGTTCAGAAAAAATTCTAAAAATGTTTAAAATTATAAAAATGTAATGTAAAAATATTTTATTCATTAGCAAATGTAATATTCATTCGAAATTTATACAGTGAATTATAATTTTATCCTTGGCATTCTATACATTTATCATAGAATAGAAATTATATCATTCGCGCAATGAATTAAAAAAAAAAAAAAACAGTGCCCCTCCCCACGCACCAGCAACTCATTGTCATAGAGAATAAAAATGCGCTCAGATGAAAATTTAAACAAATAATATTATTTTGGATGGACAATCTTCGTGATATGGAAATTTGTATGAAATTCAAGCATCTGTTTAAAATTAAAAATTTTTAAATTTTATTTATCGGTCTTTAGAATATCCATGCCTGGGAGGTTCAGTGCAAGATTGTTTGGACCATCTACAAACCAATATATGGTATCTTTACTTACTTTACATTTAATGGCACAAAAGCCCATGGAGGGCCTAGGCCGAGCTTTTCGCATCCACTTATGTTGCGCGTGTTATATTTGTACATGAATGGAAGGGATCAACAGTTCAATGCCGAAACCGAATGGCGAAGTGAAAAGCTTTTCATAGCAGTTTTTACTCTTGCAGGTTTGCCATTGCCTGCCAAGAGGTGGTGCCGTGTAGAAAAATTATTTTTTCTACTTTTTGATTTTGCCTGCGCCGAGATTCGAACCCCGGACACTCTGCGTAACAGTCCAACGCATTACCACTACGCCACAGCCACCACTAGTTAAAACCAGTTACCTTCCTATTAACCAACATATATTAACGTCGCATGAAACTTATATCGTTTGAAAGTTAAAGTTATGAATCTTCCTACCATATACATAACTTTCATGCGAATATGTTAAAGTTAACGCAGGTAAAAATACGCAGGGAGACGCGTGTGTACCACACAACAACAATAACAGTGAAACAGTACAGAATCACAGAACACACGGGAAGTGTAGAATGTTGTAATTGTAAATGTGCGCCCACACTCAAGCGACCATACGAACATAGCATTTATATTCTGGCTACGTTTTCCTAGACGTGGCACAGGTAGTCAGTCATTTCCACTTCAATGCTGGTATAATGAGGTAGTGAGAAGCAAGAGTGACCCTAACATTGTTAAACGGAATTACGACAGATCCCGCTGTAGCGATGTCAAGGGCTGAACCCATCCTAGCTAGCTCGTCGGCCCTCTTATTGCCAAAGATATTCCTATGGACTGGAGCCCATACCAGAGTAATTAGCCCCTAGCCCTTGACCAAGTAGAGCGAGTTTCTCCCTGCATTGCAGAACTAATTTGGAAATTTTAATGGAAGAATCTAAGGATTTAATAGCAGCTTGACTGGCTCCATTGTTGCTGATGCCATAGAGTGATCTGCAGACCTTATTGTCAGTAATTCAGGCTGGAATACACTGGCTTCGTTTGGGATGCGTATGGCTGAGGATAGTTGGAGGGACTCTAAGCAAACGCCTGCTCCTACATCGCCACTCATATTTGACCTGTCAGTGTAGAGCTCCACGTGAAAGCATTCAATTACCCTATTTTTCCTTCCGAATCGTGTGTTGTACTCAAGCGTTAAAATGTATGCAAAAGTTTGCTAGCTTAAAGCTTTCTTTTCACTAAAGTTTGTTTGGACCATGCGAAAAAAAGCTTGCGCTTCTGTTAAAAATTTGTACTTTTTGAAGTCAGAGAATCAATATTTTTCCCTTGTCTAAAATTAATGTAATAAACACAATATTTTTTTGTTAAAGTTTATACCATAAAATAATTATTAACTGATAAAAATGGTTAAAAAAAAGAGAATTTTAAATTCAATTGTGGAAAAAGTGTAAAACTTTTTCATTATTATAAAATTATAAATATAAAGCTTTTGCTTCAATATACTACTGATTAATTGATGCTAGTGTGTGTGCAAGAAATTTGTCAACTTTGTCGGTACCTACTGGTTTATTTTATACAATATTACTGGAAAATTTGCAATTGAAAGGAAATTTATCCAATACGGGCGTGGAAGTACGTGGAAGTTTACCATAAAATTCATGCTTACATTAACTACTAGCAATAAATTTTACTTTGCATTCCATTAACCAATAAACCGCATTGCATGTGGATGAGCTCACGGATGAGTGAAAAACTTTGTGAATAAAAAACAGAAAATTCTGCATTCTCATTAGAACCGAACCGAAGGAAAAAGTAGGTAGTAGTGAGTTTCCTGAAAGGGAATTTTCAACATTTTTCGAGTAGTGTTTTATGTGGTAGTCGTAAATCATCTCACTAACTAGCTAGCCTGCTGTTGTATGTTTTTTTTATAACTACTTGAAAATCAAACCCATGACAACTGAAGTACCATACTCCAGTTAATCTGATATGCATCAAGCCATCAAAGTGACTTAATCTCTCAGAGCAGATTAACGTATATCTACTTTAGTAATTTTTCTCTGTGTAGGAATCGAACCAGGGGGAACTGATAGAAAATTCTGCATACATTTTTGCTTCACGGTAAAAGTTTTATCGGCGTTAAGTCAGACTTGAGTTGTTGTTAACCGAAAGTTATTGAAGAAAAGCTGATATTTAGTGTCAAGAACAAAAAAAAATTAATGCCCTTTTCTACATAGAAAATTTATTACAGTCAAAAGAATTATTATTGACGTTGATTATATTTATTTATTTATTTAAGCCAAGTGATGCAAAGTTCGCTGTTATGTATTGGTAGTGCGTTGGACTGCTACGCAGAGTGTCCGGGGTTCGAATATCGGAACAGGTAAAATCAAAAAGTAGAAAAAATAATTATTCTACACGGCACCACCTCTTGGCAGGCAATGGCAAACCTACAAGAGTAAAAATTGCTATGAAATTTTGCTTTTCACTTCGCCGTTCGGATTCGGCATTATACTGTAGGTCCCTTCCATTCATGTACAAATATAACACGCACAACATGAATGAATGCAAAAAGCTTGGCCTAGGCCCTCCATGGGCTGTTGTGCCATTAAAAGTAAAGTAAAGATACAAAGTTCTACAGTCCAGGTATAAAATAGTATTGACCACAAACTAAATATAATAAGCTTAGAATTATAAGTAAACATTATTAATTATACTTTTAAACATATTCTTAGGCATACAAAAATCTAATTCAATTTCCGAAATTCATTAAGAAATCTTATGGTTGGTTGATTTAAAGCATAGTTAGTCATAGTTGACATTTTATGTAGAAAAACTTGTTTTGGCGAATAGTTCTGATTGGGAGTAAAAAAAAGTTATATTACTTAACAAGCAAGAGCAATCAATGTTGCCACAAACGATGTCATAAATGAACATTAAGGAATTTACCATTTGTCTGCTTTCTAGAGACTTCAAGTCAATTAACAAACAGCGAGATTTATATGAAGGAATAGGTTCTTCAAAATGCAATGAAAAAAGAGCAAATTTTAAAAATTTCCTTTGGACTATTTAGAGACGATCGCTATGAATAGCGTAATATTGATTCCAAATAATAGCAGCATATTCCAACCTGGATCTTACAAAAGCTGTATATAAAAATTACCATAATATCACAGGATATTCACACTCAAATTTATTTGTTAGCTTTACACAGAATCAACATCAACTTCAGCTTAGTCTCATTCTGAACTTATTCCAGTGTACCATAGTGTAGGCACGTAACCCCAGTCATACAATGAGTGTATGCTTACAAATGATCAGTAAGGTGGAACAGAGGTGGAAAGGGGAGTCTAGCGTAGTTACTACAAGGTAGAGTGAGAGTCACTTGTGTAAGCAATTAATTTCACTTATTAGCTGCAGTAAATTAACAGGCATGGCTAAAAGGCGTTGATTGAAAACAAGCCATGAAACATTTTCAACACCTCTTCACATATACGAAACTCACACAAACACAAACACACACACACACACACACACACACACACACACACACACACACACCCACACACACACACACACACACACACACACACACACACACACACACACAAATGCACAAACACGTAAAATTTGCATATAGTAGCAGAAAACCAAAAACCGAAGCGAAAAAACAAAGTGTTAAAAATCACTCAACCTTTACGGAAAATGTAAGTGGCGGGAGAGATGCTCATATGCCCGCACACACACACACACATACATACATAATATATCAACAGCATTACCAACAGCGGCAACACTGGTCGGTCACTACTGGACAGTGTTACCTCGCTACCTACCCGCACTGCAATGCTTTTGTTTCAGCTGTTAATCAACTGTGCGTGTAGCATTTCCTACTGAAATATGAAATCAAAATTAAGTTGTATTGTTTCTTTCATTTAGTTATGCAAAAGTTTAAATTTTTCATTGCACATCGAATGAGCAACAAACAAGGCAAAAGAAAAAACATGTAAATTATGTACCTACATATTTCTCACAAATATTTTTCACATAAAAATTTAAATTAAAGTTAGAAAAAAAGAAGGAAAATAACAAATACAATTTGTGCCTCCATTGACCTTCATATATGCCAAGTTTTAAAAGTATAAATTTAAAATTTTTTTTTTTTTTCGTTCTTTTTTTCTTTTTAATTTATGCCAATCACGTTTCTACGCCAAAAGCAAAAACAGAAAAAAACCACAACAACAATACAGAAAAATAAATAAAAATGTTAAATAAAAATGTTACATTATGCGCGCACGCATTCAAAATTGAAAAGTATTTACGAGTATTTTACACATTAAGCACACACACGTGCACACACACACGCATATTTAAAGGTATGTGTGAGCTGTTTGTGTGTATTTGAGGTGAATTAGCAGAATAACTGTTATTAGGAAGAGCGAACTTGGAACAAAAATTGAAAAATAAATACGCATTCTTATGTACATTTCAATGCAACACACACACACACACACACGCACAAACAAATTGAATAAGAAACCAGCTTTATTCTATTTATGTATGGAAGTGGGTGAAAATTTACATGTGTGTGAGTGCGTTACTTAATTTAGATTGATAAATTATCTGCAATATTTTCAATTGCGGAGCTGGTTTCATGTATGATACCTTCATGCTGAAATACACAGCGAAAAAAAAGCAAGAAGTCTGAGTTATTTTCATGAAAGTGACTGTTTTGCCATTGCCCGTTAGCATAAGCGACTGGAGATCTTTTCAATGCTGGCGATCTAAGAATTAAAAATAAAAATAATGTGCGTCGGAAGTTTACTTCTTCAGAACGTTAACGTTTTGCGTTTTCAGGTTAGGTTTAGATTAATCTTGTAAACACCTGACTGTATCGCGGACATTACAGGCTTAGCCGAGGGAGTTTTTAGCGATGTGCTAATTTTGCAAACATTGATAATTCTCTGATCCCAGGTGTGTTTTTTTTATTGATACATTCAACACACAGGGTTTACCCCTATGAATGCAGAGCATTAAGTTGTTTGGAACGAAGATTGATAAGTGGGAGGAAGAAGGAGGGAGAATGAGAGAGGGAATGCAATCACCGGACACCGATAAGGAGATAGACAGCCATTGTGGCAAGTGCTATGCCTTTACCACAATGAACTTCTTTAGTTTATTAATGTCGACTATGACCGCATGTAGCGCCAAAGGCCGAGCTTTTCCCATCCACTCATGTTGTGCATTTAAGTATATTTGTATATGAATAGAAGGGACCTACAGTTTTATGCCGAATCCGAGCGACGAAGTGAAAAGTTCTTCATAGGCAATTTACATCTGGATTAAGTTCATTCTTATCGTTTGCATTTCCAATGCATGCAACGCCCTCTGCAAAATCTTCATCTCCATCAAAATATTCATACTCACAGAATGCGAATTTATTTGCTACATCATTGTAATTATAATCTTATCATCATAATTATAATAATCATCATCATCAAAATATTGAGGTTGTCTCAATAGGTGGAAAACTTGCCACTTCCCGGTCTAAGAACTCGCGAATATTATGAGGTTGACTAGAAACTTGGCAAATCTCGTTGGCAAATCCACGGGGGAATGTTTATAAAATTTTCAAATAAATCTTCTGCCCTTCTCTTTCATTGAGAAGCTGTGAATTCGGTCACATCAATGACTGCCTGGTGCAGTACAATCTGAGGACCTTCGTCGGAATTCAATGACACATGAGTTTTGATGCAACTAATGAACTCATTTGACATTTATGCTTCGTCTCTGCATTAGTTTTTGCGAATTATTTCACAATGAAATTCGAATTCTGTTGTGCCTCAAGTTGCTTGCGAAGTCTACACTCTCGGTGCTGTTTTTGGGGTCTTTTTTCACAATAGAAGAATCTGAAGTTGGGCCTCCATTTTTCGACGAAGTCTACATTCTCCCTGTCTCTCATCCGCAGTTTCTAGTGCTGGAGATTTTATCGTAAAACAATCGACATTTGTTTGTGCCTCGGGGTTTTTCAGCCTATACTCTATCATTTGTTCAGCTCTAGAAGTTTCTAACGATTTTTGTTTGAAATGTAAAGTTTGGTCTGAAATGTCAAATTTTATTAGAAACTGGTGGCCAGCGCTCTCTATCAA
Source organism: Palloptera scutellata (assembly GCA_958295655.1). Lineage (NCBI taxonomy): Eukaryota > Metazoa > Arthropoda > Insecta > Diptera > Pallopteridae > Palloptera > Palloptera scutellata. The sequence goes on along the minus strand of OY282449.1, from coordinate 27,293,979 downwards.
TAGGGTATGAATCTCATGGGCGAATCAGACCCCTCTATCAATCCACTTTGAATTTAACGCGAATCAGAGCCCTCTATCAATCAAGTTTGATTCATACTAGTGTATACATGTGGATGCCTATATGCTGCCCATCATTTATGTGTATCCTCATTTTTTTCATACTTAATTGATAGAGGGCGCTTTTCATCATTTCCGTGACAATTTTCGCTGCGACGATCACCTTTTACCTCTTCGTAAATATAAAAACGATTCTAAAGAATTAAACTTCAATAAACCTCAATAAAATCACGACAAACGTTTCGCATAGCAATTGAAATATAAAACTCTCTTGATGTAACTAAGTACTCGCTGGTTTTTAGACACAATCAGATGAGGCAAATCGGATTACGATCAAACTGCAAAGTTTTTTCTTCTTTCCCGCGTACTTTACATATATGATTTATACAATAAACGTTTGATGTATTGTGTCTATTGCATCAAAGAAGATGGATTCGTGAGCTGTACTCCGATACTGACATGGATAATACTTATGTAATATAAGAAATTCAGTGGTTCGATATGGTTAGGTTGCGTTGAGTGAATCGGAGAAAAAGCGGCGACTACTTAGAAAAGGGCAGCTGCTTATCAAATGGTACCAGCGCGGGTATAGCAGATGCGACTGGCAAAGCTTTATACCTGCAGCCAAGCTATTTTATAGGTTTTCGTGACAACGAAGTTAGTTAGCACATCGCTTTCCACACAACCTTTAGTGTGGGCTCAGTGTCACATACATGAGCATTATTATTACTCATGTTAAAATTCTTCTAAATTCAAGCTCCAGGTGTAACCGATTAAGACATCAGGAAATATGTTTCCAACAACTTGAACTAACCCAATCCAATACTAACTTTTCAACAAGGATCATATGATTCATATGGATTCCATTATATAAAATTCAGATTTTCATCTCAAATTCAATCTCACTTTACCATAATGTTTTTAATAGTTATTTCGTTTTTGTTTATATGTAGAGTTTTCGCATTGAAATAATTATCATAACTAATTTTAAGTTTGCCATGGTCGCTGTGGCGTAGTGGTAATGCGTTGGACTGCTACACAGAGTGTCCGTGGTTCGAATTTCGGCACAGGCAAAATCCAAAAAAAAAAGGTTATAAAATTATTTTTCTACACGGCACCACCTCTTGGCAGGCAAAGGCAAACCTACAAGAGTAAAAATTGCTATGAAAAGCTTTTCACTTCGCCGTTCGGAGTGGATGCGAAAAGCTCGGCCTAGGCCCTCCATGGGCTGTTGTGCCATTAAAAGTAAAAAAAATATAGATACTTAAAGATGAAATTAATGAGGCTGGGATTAAATAATTGCTGTCACACAATTAAACTTGCTGACTGCAATGGAAAATGTTTTTGAAATATTCAAATACTTACTTAAATAGCCTAAGTGTTTTCCAACATAAAAAAAAAGTAATCCACAATGACAAAAAAAAAAAAAAAACACAAAAAACCGGTAGGCAAATCGTAGACGCACTGACGTTTTCCTTTTCGCTTGGTCATTAAAAACCTATTAAACATTTTTCAAAAATGTTCATACCAAATTCAGAGACTAAGTAATTGCAAAAGCGTTGGCAGCTCATTCTTGACGGTTGTTGTTTTTCTGTTCTTCATTTTACTTTAACCAACTGTTGAGGTAACTATGTATTATCTCATTTTTTACAATTCAACAAAAGCAAATGCGATTATATCCGCTTTTTATTAATTGTGCTTTTGTGGGTTTTAGGTTTGTTTTTGGATTTGTAATAAAATTAAAAAAAATTAAATAAAAAAATTCAAAAAATCTACGTATGTATGTATGTATGAGTTTATGAATTATTCTTTTAATTCATTTAAACATTTACATATTTCGTGTGGGCGCTCTTCATATTGCAGCAGTTCAGTAGTTTTTTCTATGGTAGAAGAATTCAACAACCTCAGCCTTTGTTCGTTAGTTGGTTCGTTCTACTTGTCTGCTTGCTGCTGCACATTTTTTTATTAACCCTGATTTTTCCTGCTTTGTCTGTGAGTTGACTTTATAAGGTTGCAATTATTTTTCTATTTTTGGTTTTGCATATTTTTTTTAGTTTGATTTTAAGATGGCCTAAAAAGTGAATCTGTTGGCAAATTTTGTATATTGTTGGTGTTGCTGTTGTTATTGCTAAGGCGGTTGCAATTTGTCTCACGGAAATGTATTTCCGCTGCCATTTTTTACGATTAATGGTTAGAGAAGGTGCTTTTTCAGATTATTTCTATTACTTATAAGTATATGAAATATTAATATTAATTATGATTAATATTTTTTTTTTGGATTTAACACGAGCATTTCCCATTTGAATAACGATGTGATTTACATAATTTTGGAGAACCAAGTACAAGAATGAAGTGGATCTCTTTTAACACATAGTAATTACCATATATTGTTGGAAAGGGAAATTTCACTTTCACCAAGTTTTCTAACCGCCGAGATTTTGCGATCAGGTTTAGGCATGAAGCAAAAGTGGATTACGATGCGGGCTCAACACAAACATAAGTATTTAGGTGATTCACAAAGGAGTCGTATCATGTCATATTTTCGTTTAATAATGCTTATTAAGTATGTTTATTTGAAAAAGAAATTATGAAAAATTTTCCCATAGAGTTTTCTTTTGCGATTGGAAATACTTAAAATGAATTATTTTTTAGAATAAATATGTAACTCCTAGAATTTTATTTTATAGAACAATGTACATACTATAGTAAAGTGCGATAAGTTTTTAAGTTCAGTTCGCTAAGTTATTTTTCTTTCAATATGTTGAATTTAGCTGAAATGGAAAGAAAATATTTTTTACTCAGCCCTTGGGAACATGAGTTCTGATGCAATTATTAGCTCTAATGAACTCATTTGCCATTTATGCTTCGTCTCCGAATTAGTTTTTGCGAATTGTTTTTCAATGAAATTCGAATTCTGTTGTGCCTCAAGTTGCTTGCGAAGTCTACACTCTCGGTGCTGTTTTTCGGGTCTTTTTTCACAATAGAAGAATCTGACTTTTTTTGTTGGGCCTCCATTTTTCGACAAAGTCTACATTCTCTCTGTCTCTCAGCTAGAGTTTCTAGTGCTGCAGATTTTATCGTAAAAAATCGGGGTTTTTTATAATTATTTTTTAGAATAAATATGTAACTCCTAGAATTTTATTTTATAGAACAATGTACATACTATAGTAAAGTGCGATAAGTTTTTAAGTTCAGTTCGCTAAGTGATTTTTCTTTCAATATGTGGAATTTAGCTGAAATGGAACAAAAATATTTTTTACTGCGCCCTTGGGAACTTTTTTACTTTTAATGGCACAACAACCCATGGAGGGCCTGGGCCGAGGTTTTCGCATCCACTCATGTTGGCGTGTTATATTTGTACATGAATGGAAGGGATCCGAATCCGAACGGCGAAGTGAAAAGCTTTTCATAGCAATTTTTACTCTTGTAGCGTTGCCATTGCCTGCCAAGAGGTAGTGAAATAATTTTTTTAATTTTTTTTTTTTGGATTTTGCGTGTGCCGAGATTTGAAACCCGGACACTCTGCGTAGCAATCCAACGCACTACCACTACACCACAGCAACTACACCGCCCTTGGGAACAATTTGTAGAATTCTCTACCTAGTTTCATACATATATACTTCCCTACATTACAATTTTTATGTACATATTAGTTCTACATATTTCAAGTTTTCAGTTGACTCGGGTCGTTATTTATGTCGTCGCTTAATCCATGTAAAATGACTTTAGGGAAAAAATATCTGCTTTTCCGAAACAGTTTTTGCTAAAATCAAAATACGGAGGCAAGTCAATAAGTCCATGAAAATTGAAATAAGAAACACTCTTTTCACCAAAAAAAAAAAACAAAAAAAGCCTTTTATTTTTCAATATAGAGTCCCTTTAAAGTTCAACGTTTTTCCAATGTTTTATGATACCATCCAAATAATACGATTTCTCGGGGCCCTCAAAATAGCCGTTTGATTAATCGATAACCTCTTGTAATTCTACATAAATTTCTTAACGCCTCTTCATTTCTTCACGTTTGGTAACAGGAAACAGGAGAAGCGGGCTTAATCTGGACAATATGGTGGACAAGGCATTGTGATATAAAATAATTTTTTTCGATTGTTGTTGTCGTGTTTGCAATTTTAGATTTACCATCGATTTTAGAAATTTATAAAATATTTATAATTATGTAGGTATTATCATAATTTAGTATACCAAACTTTGTTGTCATTGTAGGGGAATGTAGCTTACAAAATGCAGCTGGTGCAAAAACTGAAGCCAGGCGACCTACCACAACTTCGAATTTTCAGTGAATGGGCCTTAGAAAAGCTGGACGAGGATCGGTTTTTTTAACGCAAAATTGTCTTCAGCGACGAGGCTCATTTTTGGCTCCATGGATGCCTTATTTTGAGTGAAGACCAGCCAGAGGCAATTCAGCAGATACTAATGCATCCCGAAAAATGCACTGTTTGGTGTGTTTTATGGGCATCATTTGGCTGTACTTCTTCAAAGACGATGAAGGCCGCAACGTTACGGTCAATTGAGAAAGGTACCGTTCGATGATAACACGCTTTTTTTTTGCCGAAAATACAAGAATTGGACTTAGCCGACATGTGGTTCCAACAGGACAGTGCCACATCTCACATGGCACACTGCAAGCGAAACCATAAATCAATTGAAAGGCGAATTTGGTGAGCAGTTAATCTCACGTTTTGGTGCAGTCAATTGGCCACCAAGATCTTGACATTTGACCTGGTTAGACTATTTTTTGTGGCGTGCTTGTCTATAGGGACAAGTCAAACACGATTGTTGCTGTGGAAGCCAACATTGAACGCGTCATTGGTGAGATTCCAGCCGAAATGTGTGAAGAGAGTACCAAAATTGGACCTTCAGAATGGACCACTTGAGGCGTTGCCACGGGTAACATTTAAGTGAAGTTATCTTTAAAAAGTAAATGGCAACAATTGATTTATCGACCCAAATAAAAATTTCATTCACTTTCTGTGTTTTTTTTTGAAATCACAAAATACAAAGCTCTAAAAATCACCCATTATTACAGGTTCATTTAAGCATATTACTGATATAGAAATTGATTTTCATATCTATTGAATTTGTACCTTAATTTTTGATTAAAAAGAATCTACGTGTGTATGGTACTTTTATAGCCAATAACAGTAACTATTAGGCTTGCCAACTTTTAAAACACTTTCTGGAGGACAATTTTGGGAGACTTCGTATGGAGACATCAATCAATGTTCAGGAGGACCCTACAGAAATTTAATACATAAATTTGCTTTTATGAAATCGAAGGATAAATAAAAATTCTCATATTCTTCCATATTTCAGAGACTTCTCGGAGGAAATGGTCTACTGCACGGAATGTTAAATAAGTATGAAATAATTTTATTTCAATTAACAATATTTGGGAAAGAACTAAATAATCCATGAATTTATGACACAAACTTCACAAATCAACAACAAATAAATACTTTTGTTATTTTTTTTTATCAGACACACCTCTATAAATGATTTATTCATAATAACATTATCGAATATGTCTTTAAGAGTAAGCTCAATTTGAACTTACAAAGTTGCCACATTGGAAAAATACTATGGGTGAAATAATTAAAAAAATAAAAAAAAAGAGTATTTATCGTCTAAGGTGGACTTTTCTACTTTAGAGGAGAATGGCGGACATTTCCTGGCAAAGGAGGACAGTCGTCGCGAAAGGAGAAAGGTTGGCAGGCCTAGTGACTATGGTATTCAAAAATTTCATTGAAATGCTACTTAGTTAGAATATGAAATGCTGCAACAAAAAGCCAAACAATTTATACTTGAACAGTGAAACCACAACAAAGTTCAAATAATTTGAAGCTTCAAGTAACTACTTGAAATACACAATTGGAAGAAAACCAAATTCCAGCTTCAATAAAGCAAAATAAACGAGAGAGAGACGTAAATACTTACTCGCATAAGAAAAATATCTTCAGACGAATAAATAAATAAATAAATATTATTATTTTTTTAATGAGAAATGTAAAGAAAATGAAATGTTGCTTACCTTCTTCTTCAATGCTTCAATGTGATGTTTGTTGTTGATTTTTGTTTTTGTTTTTGGTTTTGTTTTTATATGTTTTTTTTTTAATTTTTAATTGTTATTCAGGTTGAATTGTTTGAATTTTTGAAATTGGTTTTTCATACACAAGAGTAAAACAAATCCGTTTACACTATCAAGTTAAAGCTGCTGTAGAACGACAAAAAGGGAGGTGGAAGGTGGGGGCAGGGAAAGGTGTGTAAAAAATGTGAAATATTTTTATTTGAATTTTAATGGCAATATACTATTTATTTATCTGTTTTAAATATTTTTGTAATTCTTTATGTTTTTCCTCCTTATTGTGTGTTGATTTTTAGTGCGATTTTAATTTTCTGTGTTTCTTTTTTAAACATTCAAGTTTTTTATGGTGTAGTGTAGTTTTTTTTTTTATTTTTTATTTTTTTTTTTTGCAATTTGTATAAAATTGCGCAATTATATGAAAGTATTTTGTTTTTTGCTTGCTGTGTTTGAATTTTATTGTGTTTATTGGTTTTACATACTGTGTTTTACAACTTGTTTTCCGAAGAAACAACAAATACACTCAATAACACAGAGAGTGAGGTAATGAACACATACGGGCACAGGCACAGGCACAAGCACAGAAACACACACACTCGCACTCACACGCTCACACGAATCATGTAATCGCACACGAGATTGTTCATTTAGTTAGCGAATTTTCACTTTTTTTCTTGTATATTCCACACAGTTTTTTTTTGTTTTCTTTCAAGCTTTCTATCGCTCGGGTAATATTTCTAGATTGGTATTACATAGTAATAGGAAGCTACTTGCTACCTATTGTGCCCAGAAAGGCGAACACTTCAACAACAACACTCTAATGCTTTCAGTATACAATTCGAAATGCAGTATTTAGATTTAATCAAGCGTCGATAACGATGATAATAATAGGCAAAAAAAAAAAAAAAAAAAAAAAATAGTCACTCGAACAAAGCCAACTGCTAAAGCAACAGCAATGAGCAGAGAGTAGAAAATCCGAGGAGGAGATGGGAAAGCAAACGAAAAAATAAATTGTTATAGAAATACTATGAAAAATATGAATAGAAATGAAATTCTAAGCAAAAACTCTTGCGCTTTACTTTCGGCTTAACTTCCAAATGTTTGCCTTAACGTTTTTTGTAATTGCGTTCTTTTTTGTTGCCTTTTTGCCTGTCTACCCTAATGGAAACATGTTAATCTCCGCGCCCGGCTCTTTGACGTTTTGTAGCTTGTTGGCTTCTTTTTCTGCTCTTTTATAATTAAATCAAATGCTGCCGTGCACGAACAATTGCTGTTGCCTGTGTCTGTTGCTGCTGCTGCTGCTGCTGCTGCTGCCTGCCACTAACATACAGGTTCAAATTGTAATGGGAAAACATAACAAAACTTTTGCTCGTAGTATTACAGCAGAAAAGCAAAAGACAAAAAAAAAATTCATAAAAAAAAAACAAAACAAAAATCAGAAAAACCGTCAAGAAACATTGTCGAAAAACACAGCTGCTTCACATTGAAAATTTTAATGCTTTGAGCAAAAATGCCTTAGATACCAGCCAGCTTCATTTTCGTCTTAATTTTTTTTCTTTCGGTTTTTTTGTTTTAGTTTTTGCAAATTTTCTTTCTACGCTTTTCGCGAAATTTATACATGAAAGGAGCTAGCGAGCGATGATGTTAAAAGCTGAACACTTTTTTAAGAAAAGCCGAAACCAACAACAATTATGAGGAAGTGGCGTTTTTTGTAGCTGGTTTTGGGTTGTTGCTTGTGTTGCTTGCTGTTCATGTGGAAAATTAATTATTATTTAAGAGTCCCAAAAAAAAAAAAAAACAAAAAAAAGATCTTATTCGAAAATACAGCAGCAGAATTTCTGAAATATTCTCTATACAATATTTTCTACTATACTACGTTTTGTCTTTTGGCATACTAGTACATACTTCGATTTTGCACTCACGTAATTTCCTAAAAATAGCAATACGAATAAATTTCGGAATCAGATCAGCAGCACGGATCAGTAACAAGTGCGCTCAGAAGGCGTTCTACATTCAGCACAATAGGCGAGCGGGCGAACGGGCGAACGGGCGAGCGCATATGCGTCCACATACAACTGCGCTAGATGCTTGTCGAAACTTAAGCTAGCAAAGTCGAATATCGATAGCTTCAACCCGCACACGTTGTTTTTTCTCAATTTGTTATTTTTTTATTTTTATTTTATACACTGAGTGCTTCTAGCTTCTAGCTTCAAAGCGATATTAGTTATTTATGTAAATAATTCTTCTGGTGTAAGAATTAATGCTCGCATTCGCATGGAACGAACGAAATTTATCCGCATACACAATTACAATTCAAGTTTATTCACGACTTGTTGCATTCACACTGAAAAACCAGCAATAGCCAACTTTATTACCTACCAACTACCAACTTCAACTAGCACTCATCGAAAACTTGAGACTGTGGCTTAAACAATGAGCTAGCTGCCTTTGTGTGTCTGTCTGTCTGTCTGTCTGTATTTGAGCCATAGTAAATTTATACCATTGTAAAAAAAGTTGAAATTTTATACCATTTATAAAACTGGTTTTGAGCACGTCGCTTATTTGCGTAGTTTTCTCTTGAGTGGAAATTGTGTTTTTTTTTTTTTCGCTATTGAGGAAGTTTCATTGAGGAATTTAAATTGGTTTGCATCTTTACTACATTTTTAATACACTTGGAAAAAAGTTAAGGGGATTTTTGTGGTTGAAAATTACTTATTATTTGATAATTATTTCCAGGTTGGAGAATGCTGCACTGACTGCTCGCGCGTTGGTGCCAATGATCTCAATATCAGCAGCGTATGCTAGCAGCATGACACTCTTGTAGAAAATAGTGCCAGAGATGTCGCAGCTCGGATTATTTTCTCCAGCATAAGGTTAAAGAGGTCACCTTGTCTGACACCTCTTTTGGTAATGAAATGGCGGGGAGAGGTCTGTTCCAATTTTCACTGCGCTGGTGATGTTGGTCAGTGTCATTTTGCAAAGACGAATGAGCTTTCCAGGGATACCAAAATCAGAGAGTGCGGCGTACAAGTGCTGTCGAAAGCGACTTTAATTTGACCCCGTTAGAGTATTTTTTGTGAGGCTATGTTAAGTCTCTTGTCTGTAGGGACAAGCCAAACACGATAGCTGCTTTGGAAGCCAAAGCCAACATTGAACGCGTCAGTAGTGAGATTCCGGCTGAAATGTGTGAAAAAGTGAGCCAAAATTGGACCTACAGAATGGACCACTTGAAGCAACATTTAATTGAAATTATCTTTAAAAAGTAAATGGCAGGAATTGATTTATCGATCCAAATAAAAATTTCATTCACTTTTGTAAAATTTCTATGCTTTTCTGGATTTTCAAAAACCAAGCTCTTGAAAAATCACCCTTTACAACTCCATCGATTAAAACATGAGAATTCTGGTTTCGATGCTTTAAAAGTTGACATTCTGACAAGGAAGATAAGGAACGCCTTGGCCAAGTGAAAAAGTTCGAAGATAAAGAATTGAAGATGATGCTCGACAAAGAAAAAAGCAAGAGGAGCTTGCATTAACATTGGAAGTTATTCAAGCAGCAATTTACAAGCGACTAAGATCAATGGGGCCTGTTCCTGCAAGGATGAAGACGGAAATCTGGTGACAGATATCCAGGGCATAATGAGATTATGGAGGGAGCACTTTTCGCAGCTGCTTAATGGCGATGACGGCAATAATCCCGCCACTGCGGAATCTACTCCGGACACCCCAATCACTGACGGCGTTGAAGTACCGCCGCCTGACTATGAGGAAGTCTTAACAGCCATTGCTCGGCTGAAAAATAATAAGGCTGCAGGTGCAGATGACCTGCCTGCTGAATTGTTTAAGACCGGAGGCGAAGAGCTCAAAAAACGCATGCATGAGCTTCTATGCAGAATATGGTCAGATGAAAGCATGCCAAGTGATTGGAATCTCAGCGTACTCTGCCCAATCTATAAGAAAGGTGATTCCACGATCTGCGCCAACTACCGTGGGATAAGCCTTCTTAATATTGCATATAAGGTTCTATCGAGCGTACTGTGCCAAAGACTGAAGCCCATCGTCAACAAACTGATTGGACCGTATCAGTGTGGCTTCAGGCCTGGTAAATCCACCATCGACCAGATATTCACACTACGCCAAATCTTGGAAAAGACCCGAGAAAAACAGATCGATACCCATCATCTATTATAAAGCCGCCTTCGGCACCATGACCCCTAACTTGAACGCCGCAATGTCTGATTTTGGTATCCCTGCAAAGCTCATTCGTCTTTGCAAAATGACATTGACCGACACCGGCAGCACAGGGAAAATTGGGATAGACCTCTACGTGCCATTTGATACCAAAAGAGGTTTCAGACACGGTGACTCCCTATCGTGAGACTTCTTTAACCTTATGCTGGAGAAAATAATTCGAGCTGCGAACATCGACATCTCTGGCACTATCTTCTACAAGAGTGTCATGCTGCTAGCATACGCTGATGATATTGACATCATTGGCAAAAACGCTCGAGCAGTCAGTGCAGCATTCTCCAACCTGGAAAGGGAGTCTCCTCGAGTGGGTCTAGTTGTGAACGAGGGCAAAACGAAATACCTTGTGTCAACAAACAAAGAGTCACGGCGTCTTGGACAAAATGTCACTGTTGACAACTACACTTTTGAAGTCGTCAAGGATTTCGTTTATCTAGGATCCAGCATAAACACCAACAATAATGTCAGCCTTGAGATCAAGCGGAGACTAACTCTTGCCAACAGGTGTTACTACGGGCTCAGTAGGCAATTGAGAAGTAGAGCCCTCTCTCGACCGACGAAAATAACGCTCTATAAGTCCCTCATCCTTCCCGTCCTAATGTATGGCGCAGAGACGTGGACATTGACCATCAATGATGAGAGGCTGTTAGGAGCGTTCGAGAGGAAGATACTCCGTAAGATCTACGGTCCAGTATGCGTGGACGACGTGTATCGAATAAGATGGAACGATGAGCTGTATGAGCTGTACGCCGACACTGACATAGTCAAGCGTCTAAAACTCCAGCGGCTTCGCTGGCTGGGTCATGTTGAGCGAATGGAAGAAAGCGCTCCGGCTAGAAAGGTGTTTTATTCGAACCACGGTGGAGGATCACGCAGAAGGGGACGTCCTAATCTCCGTTGGAAAGACCAGGTGCAGGGCAACCTGACTGCACTTGGCCTTATCAACTGGCGCCAGCGCGCGCATAGCAGAAGTGACTGGCGGAGCTTTGTGGAGGCGGCAAAGACCGATAATCGGTTGTAGCGCCAACTAAGTAAGTAAGTAAGATCAATGGGTTTCATTCAGAAGGAAGGAAGCTGGGTGACAAATGGTTTGAAGGCGAGAGGCGATTTTGTATGTCTGAAATGCTGCGTCAGCGCTATAAAAATAAGTCGTTTTTGCATCGAATTATTACAGGTAGCGAAAATTGGTCGCCGTGGTGTAGTTGATAGTCCGCCGGCCTACTAAGCAGAGTGTCCAGCGTTCAAATCTTGTTACAGACAAAATTCAAAAAAGTATCAATAACAAAATTTCTACACGGCACCACTTCTTGTCAGGCAATGGCAAACCTACAAGAGTAAAAATTGCCTAAGAAACGATTTTCACTTCGCCGTTCGGATTCGGCATTAAACTGTAGTTCCCTTCCATTTATGTACAAATATAACACGCACAACATGGGTGGATGCGAAAAGCTCGCCCTAGGCCCTGCATGGGCTGTTGTGCCAATAAAAGAAGAAAACGGAGAAAACGAAAAATGGATGCATTACGTCAATCCGAAGCACAAGAAGTCGTGTGTAAAGCTCGGCCAACATCAATGGCAAAACATCAACGCCGAAGCAGAATATTCACGGCGCCAAGGTAATGCTCTGTATGTGGTGGGATCAGAAGGGTATTATCTATTATGAGCTGATAAAAACTGTTGAAACTATTACGAGCGAGCTTTATGGAAAAGAGAGAAATGGCCGAAGAACGGTCAGAATATGCGACCAGACACGAGATCGTAATTTTTCGACATGGCTCACCCGCCGTTCACACCAGACCTTGCTCCATCTGACTATCACTTATGGTATTTCGATCGATGTATAATGCCCTTACTGGAAAACGCTTTACTTCAGTTAAAAGTTCGTTCATAGCCTTAAAAGATGAGTTACCTAAAAGATGGGAAAATGTCATAGCTTCGGATGGACTCTACTTTGAATAATGTATTCATTTGATTTTTTAGTGAAATAAAGCTATATTTTTCCACTTTCAAGTTATACACTCAATATTATACTTTTGAATTTTTGAATCCTACAAATACATAATTTAAATAAATAAATATTTGTTTTGGTATTGTACAAACAACTCCCAATTATTTTAGTTAAATATTAAAGCGAGAGGAAGAAAGGAAAGGTTTGCTTGCAGCACTCTAAGGTATCTACTAGCTGACGTTCGAGAACGAATTTTCATGGACATTTGGCAATGGTGCTCTATTATGCTTTTTATTCAAAATAAGCAAGCGTAAATTTAAATGGAAATGCTAAGAAAACTTTAACTTTAACGACCAAAGTCAACGGAAACTTTTACGCTGAACATAATTGAGCGCAGCGCGTCTGTGGACGTGGCGCTCGGTGAACGTTTTGCAATATTCATTATTCTTCTTCTGATGCTTCGCCAGTCTCTATTTGACTTCATGTCAAACTCACGAGAAGATGCAAGAATTTTGATCAATTTTTTAGTTGATGTGTTTGCTGTTGTTGTCGAAGCAAGCAAACGCTTGCAACATGCACGGGGTACATATTGTGAACCTGTTATGGTTGACTTTAATATTTGTGCGCCAAAAATTTCCTCATTGCTTGGGATGCGCGCAATTTTAGTTACGAGTACCTATAGAATAAATATGCTATATACAAAGCATAGAGTTACAGACACACACAGACACACACACATACTTATGCACATAGCTAGTGTACAATGTACGTGCGGGGTCAGCAGCATCAGTCAGCAACAATCAACCAACAACCTCCATCCACAGCAAATGTGCTGCTGCAGCAGCATATTGGCAGCGAGTGACTGCCTTGCTGCCTAAAATTCTAGGCCAAACACGTGATAAATTTTGTGAGCTGCGCTTGCATTAATTTACATCAATTTATATTTTAACACCTTTTTTTTCCGGTTGATTGCTGCTCTTTGCTTTATTTTTGCCGCTGTTGCCAGTATTTGGATGCCGAAATTGCGCGAAAGTATTTTCCAGCACAAATGTCAGCGATTTTTCAGTTTTCCCTCCGCTCGTTTTTTTTCTTCTTCGAAGTAACAAACTTTTAGTCATCATTAAATGCTATTATTTCGTGTCTATGTACTCGAGGAGTTGCACGCTTGCATATAGTACACTGTCATTAATTATTCATTCACGCTGTTGAAAATAGTATGCCAGAGGGATGAAGACGGGGAAACAAATTATCATTTATATTTCCTAGTAAGCCATTCCATTACATTCCATTCCATTCGATTCCATTTGCCTAGTGTATTTATAAAAACTTCAAATTTCAAGTATAATTTTTTTTTTTTACATTAATTTTTATTTTTGCATTTTTATTTAGTTTTTTTTTTACATTTATTGATTGAATTTGATGATGATATTTTTGTAAATTTTCTCTTCTTTTCTTTTGCTCATCTTACATAATGTTGCATTATTTTCATTCTTTGTTGGTGAAGAATTTTGTTTTTTTTTGTTTTTTTCTCCTTTGCTCAATTTTGTATTATTCAATAGTCATATGTATTTTTTTTTAGTTTAATATGTAATTTTAAAACACACTCATACGCACAGGTAATTTTTTTTTTTTTTTTTTTTTTGTAATTTTCATATATTTTTTCATTGATTTATAAGTATTTATGAATGTCTTTATGTTTTGTATGTAAGTAGGTATTATTTATAGATGTTTGTTGTTGTTGTTGTTGTTGTTGTATAATAATGTTGTTTGTATGTATGTGTAATCTACTACTGGCGTACATAATTACTATGGCTCAATTTGTGTTTGTGTTTTTGTTTTTGTTTTTGTGTTTTTGCTTTTACTTTTTGTTAGTTTGTTTTTTTGTTTTTTTGCTTTGGCATTGTGTGTAAATAGTATCGAACAGAATGTAGCAGCAATTTCTTTACATATTATATTGATGTATGTTTTTTGCTATAAATATAGTATTTTTAATAAATTATTCAATAATTATTTTCCTTTTTTTTGTACGTTTTGTTTTCTTTATTTTGTTTTTGTTTTTTTCTTTTCTTTGTAGTAAGTAGCTATTTTATTTTTCCATTCTTGTTTTGTTTATTGCTTAAATTCATAAAAATTTGATTTGATTTTTCGACTGCTTTTGTCATTCTTCTTCTTTGGTGGTATTAGTTACACTAGGCAACATATAAATCGTTTTTAATTGTCATGTGAATAGTGTGTGGTTTTCTGTTTAAAAAGCTTGACAGCACACAAAAAAAAAAATTATAAAATTTAAAAATAAAATATAACAACAAAAAATAATATATAACAATAAAATTTTAATAAAACTAATTTGAGTTAGTGTACTTTATTTGAAAACCGAAATAATTCTAGCTAGAGCAAAACTATAGTTATTCGTTAAACAAATATTATATTTTCTACACGATTTCCAATATTCTGTTAGACCTATTGCTTTCATACCCAAATCTAAACGACATCCCAAATTATACGAGCAAGTATGTATTGAAGGCGTGATATCAAATTTGCCATATGGCGTATGATATTTTTCATTAGGAATTGAAATTGAAATTGAAATTGAACATTGCAACTGAAAAGTCCTAGGTTCGGTTTACCTCACATGGGCCACACTAAGTAAATTCATAGATTCAGCTATTTTGTAATTTGCCGGACTTATGTGTTTTTGGTTTCGAGAAATCTTTAATTTGTTTGTAAAAAGTTAATTTCTCTGCTATCGATATTTGATTGTTTCAAGCTACTTACTACTTCTAAGAGATTCAGTCACTGAAGGAGCAGGAAACGGTGAGAGTGGGAGATGTGAATGATTTAGTAACAATCACGATGATGGTTTATCGTTTAGACTTTGAAACACTAAAAACCTTTCTCCACTTTTCGCACTGAGTCGATGCCGCCGTAAAACGGTGAACGGTTAACACAACTCTAAAAATTAAATAAAGTTCATACTGAACTCCGAAATGGACTGCTAATTATCAATTTGAGATTGAGATTTAAAGGATGTTATGAAATAAATCTTTTAGAGTTTTCGCTAAGCATTTGAATTGGTTGGGGTGATGCAGGGCCTGCCACCGCTATGCAATGTCGTAGTGGTAGTGCATTGGACTGTTACGCAGAGTGTCCGCGGTTCGAATTGCGGCACAGGCAAAATCAAAAAGTAAATAAAAACAATTTCTCTACACAGCCACACCTCTTGATTGGCAACGATACAGTTTTCCTATCCTTTCTAGCCCTTTCGTTGGCGCTACATGCCATAGTCATAGTCGACACTGATAAACTGAAGTTCATTGTGGTAAAGGCATAACACTTGCCACAATGGCTGTGTCTATCTCTATATCGGTGTCCTGTGTGATTGCACTCCCTTTTTCATTCTTCTTCCTTCTTCGTCCCACCTATCAATCTTCCTTCCGTCGCCCTGTGTGTTGACTGTAACACAAATTTTTTTTTATAAGAACAGCTTGCTCAAAATCTCTCAAATCTGTTCCAGCTTGCTAGCTTATTGTGACAGAACCTGAAAATAACCATGGAATGTGTGATGTTCTAGAAAAAATAATAATAATAATTAGTAGAAGGAAAAAATCTCAAAAGAACTTATAAATTCAGCTGCCTAGTGTTAAAAGAGTTACATACACCTAGATACATATTTATAGTATAAATACCTTTACAGTAGGTATGATTGATTTATAAATAAAACTTTTTCAAAAATAGTACGTATCTATTTTTACTTTAAAATATTTTTTCAATAAAGTTACAATATTACATTCTCAAAAGAAAAAAAAAAAATACAAATATACAAATAAGATTGTTCAAAAAGTTAATAGTTAATCTGGTCTGGTACATATACCCGGATTCTTGTTGCTGTGTATAGTACCGCTTTTATAGGCAGTACACATGTGTGTAGTTGATACTTATGATATTTTGTGAATTTTAGGAGGGTTTGTGTTGTTGCTGCTGTTGCATTTCTTTTAACCTGTAAGCGTTTGTTTCATCCATAGTAAGAATTTCACATTTATTTTGTTTTTATTGTTTAATATTTATATTTATTTTCTTGTGTATGTCTTGTGTACTCGTACTTATGTAAATTTAGTTTAAACTTGTGTTTCTTGCTTCAAAAATTGGCTTTAAATAATCTTTTGATTGACTTTTGTAATTTCATAAATACTTATACATTTTTATATTCTTGACATTTTTTCATTTTGGTTTTCTTAATACTTAGATATTTGAAGTTTATTTCGATATTAGACTTCGGAAATTCGTTTGATATCTACTATTTTTCTTTGCTTATGTAGAGAAAGTTTCTAGAGGATTCATCGGAGAATATTCAACTTGAATTTGGGGAGAAATATAAAGGATGTTTATAGGAATTTAAATACAGCAATCTCTGCTTTCCTATAGTGATGAAATATATAGTAACTATGTTAACCTTCGCCTTAGTAAAGATTTTTGTATACCTTGCCCACCCGGCTGACCCAGAAGAATTTTTTAGGTAAATGCGCCTGGTGCTAAGGCTTCAACAATACCGATGTATTTATCTGCACTGAGAACATACACTTCTCTTGGTCAAAGAGCTGGTAAATTGGTATATGGCATGGCAGCTGCCAAACGAGTTGAAACCAGCAGCAACTCGGGAACTGAATTATTTATATCCCAGCTAAAAAAAGCTCTTTGATTTTAATGTCTAGTAGTACTAGTATAATACACAAACCAAAAGCAAAGTGGATATGCAAAATGTTGAACTTCATGAAGAGAACAACACAGCGCAAAAAAATTAGAACCTTTCATCGAGAGCTTGTGCGAACAGTTCTTCCTCTAATATTGACCAGATCAAAAAACTAAAATAGTACAAATTAGATTTCGATGTTGGCAGGAGAGCCATAGATCTTCCATAGCCCTCAATCCGCTGGACCATTCCACTTGGCCAAAAAAACTAACGATAGCAGAAGGGTAAAGTGGTTAAGTGTAGAGTAACGAGGTCATATACGAGTACTCCGGATAGACCTACAGTTTAAAGCCGATTCCAAACTGCGTGGTAGCAATTTGTTATCACTTGATGGTTGTGCCATTACCCACCAAGAGCTGTATCTCTAATCTTTCTTATAATTCACATTCACTTCATATCGGTAGAAATATGTGTATGAAGTTTTATGAGAATTAACTACCAGACTAAGAGGGGAATCGAACCAATAATCATCCGGATGAAAGTCTAATCCTCTGCAAAAATATTACTGGAACTAATATTTACTATAGATAGGAAGGCCTGTTTTTGAGACTTACGATGATAAGGAATTTTAGGCGAATGAGGTCCCGACGCGAACCACAACTGGCCGCATAAAGCACAAGGGAAATTTCTTTACATATGGTATTTTGTGTCCGAAAGAACACACGGCAAATTTGTATCAAACTAAATACAAAACCAATACGCTGTGGCGTAGTGGTAGTGCGTTGGACTGCTACGCACAGTGTCCGGGGTTTGAATCTCGGCACAGGCAAAATCAAAATATAGAAAAAATAATTTTTCTACATGGCACCACCTCTTGGCAGGCAATGGCAAACCTACAAGAGTAAAAATTGCCTATGAAAAACTTTTCATTTCGCCGTTCGGATTCGGCTTTAAACTGTAGGTCCCTTCCATTCATGTACAAGTATAACACGCACAACATGAGTGGATGCGAAAAGCTCGCCCTAGGCCCTCCATGGGCTGTTGTGCCATCAAAAGTAAGTAAAGTAAATACAAAATTGCCGTTCTATTCATCCTCATCAATTCATTGGCTTCAGTAGTCAAAAATCTTTTATTTTACTTTTTTTATTACATAAGTACTTACATAAAATATGTACATTGACACTGATTACTCTTCTTAGTAAAATAAATCACTATGGTATTGTACATGAAGAAATTTGGAAAATTTTGAGATCATCCGGGTGGGTATTGGTAAACGACGAACTACATACCATATATAATACATGAAAAGATAAAATTAAAGGTAAGGACTGAGATCGAAAAAATCGGATAACTTTGAAAGACCACTGCTTTGAAACTCTTCATCTGAATGAAAAAATTCAAACAGTACGCTTTTCGTTGGAGAAATTCTGTTGAAATACCGACATCACATGATTTTTGACTTGTGAACTTTCAGTTGAGTCATGGTATCGGAAGTGGAAAGACGCGATTTAGTTGTCTAATTATTTGGAGAAAATCCGCAGTGGAGCCAGAAAACCATTGCAAATAAGGCGAAAGTTGTACAAAACACTGTCTCGATGATTCTTAAAAAATTTAATACAGACTTAGCAGACTTGCTAGAAAATATGGTTCTGGAAGGAAATGCGGTTGCGTGTCTCCACAAAAGGCGAAGAAAGTCGTTGCTCTCATACTTATAAACGTATTTTTTTCTATATTATTTTAAGGTTAGATTAAAACTTACCATAATATTTTTCATTCCTGTTTTAATAGTACAACAGCCCACCGAGGACTTGGGCCGAGCTTTTTCGCATCATGTAATATTTGTACATGAATGGAAGGGGGAGCTATTTATGCCGAATCCGAACTGTGAAGTGAAAAGCTTTTCATAGGCAATTTTTACTCTTATAGGTTTGCCATTGCCTGCCAAGAGGTGGTGCCATGTTGAAAAATAGATTTTTAAAGGTTTTGATTTTGCCTGTGCCAAGATAAACACACACCACCTTCGCCACAGCGACCACCAAGATATTAACAAATGAAAATCAAAAACGTTACACGGGTTGTTATTGATAAGCGGAAGGTCAAGATCCGTGATGTTCTTCGATCTATATTTCTCTGAGGACTGAAACTTTTAGTAGCACAATAATTAAAGAACAGGTGAAAGGGAAGAATTATTTTGGAAATTGGTTTTCTGATAAGTATTCTCCGATAATAATACATACTGTTTACGACAATTTTCACGACAACATTTTTATGCTTT
This sequence comes from Palloptera scutellata, assembly GCA_958295655.1. NCBI lineage: Eukaryota > Metazoa > Arthropoda > Insecta > Diptera > Pallopteridae > Palloptera > Palloptera scutellata. The sequence continues at coordinate 27,274,669 of OY282449.1, read as the reverse complement.
AATTATGTATACATTTATATGATATTTTACTTAATATTCTATTAATTACATTTACATATTAATGTAACACAATTGTCTCTCTCTTTTCAGTTTAGTTTAGTTTCTTCTTCGGTTTCATTAAAAAGAGCGGCATACTTGCATTTTGATAGGTACAAAAAGATTAGATTAGATTAGATTTAGTTTAGTTTAGATTATATAATTTCACATTAGACTAGATCTCGTTAAATTCACTTATATATAATACAAATTTACAAATATATATTTAGTATATAGTATATAGTATGTATTTATATGTAGAATAATGTAGGATAATTATCTAAAAGGTAAAGATGTGAAAAAAAAATTTACTTTCAAACCAGAGAAACTAGTTATTTCACCAATTGCAGTTATACTACCCTGAATCAAGAATAGTACCATCTAAAAGTATTTTCGTGTATAAAGAGTGGGTATATAAAATAAGCGTTCTAGGTGTTTGTGTAGGGTGTAAAGACTTTTTCAAATACTCTAATTGTATGCATCTACATTGTACATGGTGCATGAATGGGTTAATAAATGGAGCGGGAAATACTCGTATATTGATGGCCGAAAGCAATGGGTAGGGCTGATGTGGTTGAAAAATATTTTCATAGCAAATGTTTTTTCATGTTTTTATAGTTTTTATTCTTTTGATCGTTTTATTTTATTCTATTTTATTTATTTATTTTTATTTTTTTGTTTATTGTGCAGCAGGTTTAAGTGTTTAGAAATGAAATATGTATGTACTCGTATGTAGAGAGAGAGAGAGAGAGAGAGAGAGAGAGAGAGAGAGAGGGAGAGAGTGAGAGAGTGAGAGAGTGAGAGAGAGTGAGAGAGAGTGAGAGAGATATATAGAGAAGCTCTTGTTTACATTGATTTTTGATTGATTGATTGATATTTGTTTTCACAGTGTATTTGTCCATACAGCACATATGGTAGTATGTATGTATGTATATCATTTTGACGCCCCTGGAAAAAAAGTGTCGGCGTTTTGTGTATTATTCAGTTGTGGTACGTTTCGGTTTAAAAAGGTTTAAAAAGGTTAAAAACTCTAGCTGGAAATCATTTTCGTTTCAGGTGTTTTAAAGGTTTGCCTTTTCTATACTTTATGTAGGCTATGTATGTTCGTATGTACTCGTATATATGTAATTTTATTTATATAATATATTTTTATTTTAGATTTTCATTCAATTGACAACAATTACTGAACATTTATTATACCATACATATATGTTTTTATAAGTACACATACATATTAATATATATATTTCTTTAATTTTGTTTTTTAAATATTTAAAGTCTTTGTTAATTTTTTCTTAAATAGATTATTTTGAAATTTACAATACATTAATTTTTTTTTTGTTTTTGTGTATTTCTTTTAATAGTAAATTGTTTCTGTTTCAGCAGTTAATAGTAAATGTTTTGTTTTTGTTTTTGTGTTTTTGTATTTTTTGTTTTTTAAATTTTTGTTCAACTTTTGTTGTTGTACATAAAATAAATGTCATTCAAAAAGCAAATGAAAAAAGTGTCAAAAGTTCCCTAAGAGTTTTCTTTTGGTTTTTGGTTTCTTGTTTGCATTTAATTTTCACACATTGTGATATTAAAATTGTATTGTAAGCATTGTTGTTTCTAAAGTGAAATTGATTTATCCCTCTAGTTCCGAAGCATGCCTCTAGACAACCGTCACCACAACGGTTGTTGTAATAGCCACTAGAACATTAGTCTCGGGGTAAACTTTATCATATCGTATAGTTGAACTCCCCAAACTTCCATAAAAATGCTTCAACTATGAGCTGCGTTTATATGTTTTATAGCCGTTGGAAGCAATTAAAGTCAAAAATGTTCGATTGAGTTTGAAAATTAAAACAAATAAAAGAAAATACTTCCCGCGATACTAACGGTGTATAAAATAGCCTATGACTAGTTAAGAATAGGTATATTTAAAATAAAAAGACAGGCTCAAACTAGCACAATTGCTTAGGGGATCCCGACTTCATAAATCCACGCCAATGTATTCTTTTTTAAGATTTTGAGAACAGTTCTGTACTTCTACATTGATATTTTCATCTATTATAGTTTTTTTGTTTTGGTCAATCAAAAATTTGAGAACTAGAGGATTAAATCAAAAAAATCGGTGAAAAGTAGTCAGAGATATATATTAGCTGTTTTTAAATATTCATATTTAGGGCCAGTTTCACAGTGCTATGGACTTTTTCTGTAGTACGTAAAATTCAGCCATCGATTTCCATTGTTATCCTATTAATTAATTAATTATCCTCAGTGTAGTTTATTTTAACATTTCAGTGAGAAATTTGCCCTTAATCCATATACATACTTCTTATATATAGGTTCATAAATTATAAAAGCAAAAATATTAGTCATGTTCTTAAAGCCGAATCAGCACAAATTGTAAGTTTCCGCATAAAATAATATTATTTATCTTTGCTTACATTATTTCAAAAAATGTAGTTATAAAAATAAAAATAAAAATAAAAATGTGCGATATATTTTATTAAATAATTTCTTTGATTTACACTTTATCAAATGGTACGTACGTTTCATTTCCATTTACTGCGGTTTAGTATTTATTGATGCCATATTGATTTTTAACATTTATATTTTATTTAACGAAACGCAATTTAGCTCATTAAATTACATCGTTTCGTCCCTTCAATGTGTTATACTCGCATAAATTCATAGTGATAAGTATATAAATTATGCCTTACATTATCTAAATCCAGTTCCATTTGTCATTACTAGCAGCCTATTGAATACTCCCTTCATTTCAGTTTATGGGGCAGGGCGAACAAATTTTAGGCCTGGTCAAATTTTAAGCAGACAAAACATTTAGCCAAAAGCAATTCTACGGAGGATTCTGAGCAAAAGTTAATTTTCATTAAGTGTGGCCTCCCCTTGATATGTTGACTTAACCATTTTGTCATTTGGTATGTGCCACGCTCACTTGCCTAATTACACTGCGGACTTTCAGACATAAACTGTCAGTTTTTCATGTTATAATTCCCCAATGTCATTTAAGGTATTTCTTTTGCATTGAAAATGCCACTCCCACTTTTACAAGCTTACCTATATGCTTTACACACACTGCTATTTGCTAATATTACTTTCATAACAAGCTTTAGTACCATACCACAAATGGTTTCTGAGATATACAGGGTGCGTCATCTTTTGTGTCGGTATGTAGCTATTGAATAATTTTAACATTTATCAACCGATTGACTTGAGTAAACATGTTTTTGAAACGTCAATTCAGTACAATTTTAACCATGAATCGCTTCACGCCGAAACAACGCGCCGAAATAGTGATGTTGTGTATTGAAAATAGTCGTGTAGCTGTGGTTAATTCAACGTGAATATAATGAGCCCTGGGCAGTGGAAGATCGTTGACAAGCTGTTCATCAACGCTCAAGACGTTCCAATGAACTGGTTGAAGCGGTAAGAGGGAGAGTGTTGCCGGGAACCCACATGTGTCGTATCGTTACCGCGCTCAGCAATTTGACGTCAATGGAACCACCTTGCAGCTCATTTTGAAGGATGATTTGCATTTGTTTCCATATAAAGTGTAATTGCCTCAAAGAATATTGCCGACAGACCGTCTACGTCGCTTAGAGTACGGCCAAACAGTCGCTCGAACGGTTGGACTGAACCTGATATTTGGAAGGAAATTTTGATGACAGACGAGGCCCATTTCACACTCTTTGGGGAACGGAGAATCCACACGAGATCCATTGCATGGCCAACAAGTGACTGCTTGGGCCGGTGTTTCGGTCAAAACCATCATAGGGCCATTTTTCTTCAGAGAAAGCGAAGCAGTCAATGGGAATCGCTATCGGTGGATGTTGGCTTATTATGTTTGCCCACAATTGTGTTGTGAAAAAGGTATGGACGGTTACTGGTTTCAATTGCTAATCAAACAATGCAGTTTCTGCAAAGAAAATTCCCTGGACGTGTGGTGTCAAAAACTGGCAACATTGACTGGCCACCCAGATTTCCAGATTTGACTCCTCCGACCGGTCTTCTTTTTGTGGGGTTTTTGAAAAGAAAAGTATACGCCAGCAAGCTTCACACCATTGACGAGCTCAAGGCAAACATTCATTTCGAAATCATCGCTATGCAACGTTAGGTGCTCGAAAAAGTGATAGAAAATGCAGCAAAGAGGGCAAATTTTGCTTTTGATCAACAACGGCGGCCACTTGATTGTTGCTGTATTCAAAACTACTTAGTCCAAATAATTTGTAAAGTACCAAATTAAATAAAAATACCTCATGTATGGATATTAAAAAAAAAAATGTTTTCTACTTTTTGATTTTGCCTGTGCCGATATTCGAGCCCCTGACACTCTGCGTAGCAGTCCAACACACTACCACTACACCACAGCGACCATACCGACACATACCGACATAAAAGACAGCGCACCATGTATAGTAAAGGAATTGCCTCGCCCCTTTTTCTAATCTCACAAAAACACCTTTTACAGAAGACAATATAGCAATGCCAGCCATTTTAAATAATTCTAGATATCGAATAGTAAATATTCAGGTTATATGAAAAAAACACCCCGCCCCCTTTTACAAACCCATACAGATTTTTGTGGTAGTATAACAATGTCAACCAACATTTTGGTATCGCTCTTTTCTTAAATTGGATTATCCCCCGTCTGCCTCCCCCCTCCCCCCCCCCCCCCCCCCCCATTGAATACGCTTGAATCAAGTTGTATGGCATTTTATTGGAAGGTACAGAAAATGAATAAGGTTTTTCTTCAGACTTTACTTTACTTTTAATAGCACAACAGCCCAGGCCGAGCTTTTTCGCTTCAGACAGATATGTATTTAGTTGATTAACCTCATTTTTATCTTTTTGTATATTTCTTTCTTTATCTATCTACAACTTCTATAGTTTCATATGAATATCTCACATTGAAGGGGACTAATTATGGTAGATGCCTTCAATATAACCTTCTCTCTCAGTGCATTTCTAATAAGTTTTCAATTATTTATGTATTAACCAATCAATATGTATTAACCTTCAAATACAACAAGACTATAACTTTCTAATTTTTGTATAAAAATTTTAATTTACTAACAGAAAAACATTATACCAGAATCATCGAGAATTTGACATTGATCTAGCTATTTGACATTTTTCACTCATAAATTCTTTAGTGGAAACTTTCGTGAAACCTTTTATTTATAATTTTGGCTACTAATGTAACATTTGCAATATACATAATAGCAATGTCTAATCCGACATAAATTCAATTCGGAATATGAATGTTTGTATTTTAAATTCGGGGTTTTTCAAATTCGAGGAAAACTGGAAATTTTATTCTTCCTACACATTTCCGATCTATTCTTTAATCATCAAAATAAGTTCATTCTTCGTTATATATGAACATCAGACATATACTCGTAAGTGGGGGGTGCTTAACGATAAGGGCTTTCAATGATTGAAAGACTATTACAGTTACGGATATGAAGACTTTTGGTGATACTAGATTTACACTTGCATCAATATGGAACAACGTTATCTCAAAATGCATGTAAGACTAAGAGGCTGAAAGCCAGCAGTTGCTCTGTATAATAGAAACAAACAAGATTCATGAACTTTTTTGGGTTAATATAAAGTCACTTTGAACAAACCTGTGTAGGTCTGCGGGTTAAAAAAAAAAACATTAGATAGAGTTGTACATACTCAAGATAGAAAATCATTTTCAGAAATATTACGAGGGTAGATCAATAAGTATCCGTGTGTGAAGACAGGTGGCGTTGCTGAGAGAAGTTGGCATTACCACGACACCACACAAAATTTCAAACTGATTCATAGGTTAGTTTTATTTGGCAGCCATTAGTATCACACGTGTTTTGTGTTTCGCGATAAAATGGAAAAAGAACAATATCGATCCGTAATTCGCTTTTTATTTTTGGATTTAAAACCAAGGGAAGAAATAAAAGCGAAGTTGGACGCTGTCTATGGGGACCCTTCACCATCTATGACAACCGTAAGATATTGGTTCAACGAATTTAAACGTGGTCGTACATCTGTTTTTGATGAGGAGCGCTCAGGTCGCCCGGTAGACGTGGTTACCAAAGAAATCGTTGATAAGGTCTGCGACATAATTCTCGCAGATCGCCGAACGAAAGTGCGCGAAGTAGCAGAGGCCGTAGAAGTATCGTACGGAACGGTAATTAATATTTTACATGATAGGTTAAGTATGAGAAAGGTGTTGGCCCGATGGGTGCCGCGATTGCTTACGGTGGACAACAATACGGAATTGTCGCGGCCAATTTGCATGAATTGAACTACGAATTGCTGCCGCACCCACCGTATTCGCCCGACTTGGCTGCCGGCGACTTCTTTCTGTTCCCCAACATGAAAACGTGGCTCGGGGGGAAAAAATTCAGCGCAAACGAGGAGGTTATCGTCGAGACAGACGCGTATTTTGAAGAGTTTGACAAATCGTATTTTTTGGAGGTTTTAAAGAAATGGCCGAAATGTTGGGAAAAGTGTATTGCCCTAAATAAGATTACGTTGAAAAATAGAAAAAAAAATTGTGAAAAACTTGCCTCTTCATTCCTAACACAGGTACTTATTGATCTACCCTCGTAGTTGTGTGTCTGTTGCAATAATATTTATAATCTTTTTAAATTGTTGAAAATATTTGAAAATTTCTTGTAATGTTAATGGCATAATTCTTGATTACATTTTGAAATATTAGTAACTTATATGGCGTATTGAAAACCCCACAAGAAATACCACTAACGATCACTGATAAGGAATCATGGCTGGTTCCGAAACGATCATCTGATCTGTCTGTGCTCTATATGCAATATTTTTATTCTCTCCATGGAAATCTTAATGTTCAAGGAAGCATGTGCAGAATTCATACATAGAAGACCTCTGATGACACTAGATTTTCACTTGCATCAGTATGAAACAACTTTAAGTATTGCAAAATGCATATAAGATTAAGAGGCTGAAAGCCAGCAGTTACTCTGTACAATAGAAAATCAATTTGAACAATTTGAACTTGCCAAAAACTCGGAAAAATAATTTTCCCTATTAAAAATAAAGACAAACAAAAATTAATAATAAATCTGATAAGTTTGGTAACGATTGTGATTTTGTAAAACAAGACAAAATTTATGTGTAAATTTTTTCGAGAAAGATTTTTGATTTTAAAATTCTTAAAAAAACGAAAAATTCAGTAAAGCAAATTGTCATGTACAAGTAAACGTAAGCTCTAAATAATATTAACCATAATTTTTTTTTAATACTCATTTTGGCGAAAGAAATTAGTTTTTGTTGCACAGTGCTGTAAGCAATATTTTAGAAATCATAATTCTACTTAGTCTTTTTTTCACTTTTCCTACAGTGATTTTTTATGTGAGTTTTATTGTTACGAAAGTTGACAATGTTGCTCTCGTAATACATACTTACTACATACAGTCGTGTCTAATTATTGCAAGGACTGTCTACCGTATCCAGGTTAAAGAATATATCAAGGTTGCGAGTTTTTGTTCAACAACAAGTTTTGTTTGCTCAAAATACACATTTTTGTATGTAAATGCAAGGGGTCATTAGAAAAAATTTGTAGGAATATAGAAATGTACATACACATAAGTATGTATGTTTATTGAAAGAATTCGCGAATAGATGTTGGCACTTCTTGCGCTCAGAAATTGACTTTAAGAATTGGCTTTTTCGCGTAGTCTAGTATACCAGCATAATTGGTAGTGTTGGCCCCAGCCCATGCGTTAGCTTTATCGAAACTTTCAATAGCTTCAGTAGCTTCAACAGGATTTGTGATCCGTATTCCGCGTTGGTGGTCTTCATTAGAATCTGTAATCTTCTCGGAATCTTTCTCAAAATGAATCGATTCGACTGTTCACTATTTAGATTACTCTATGTAAAAATTTAGATGTTCACTATATCGAGGTGTTCACTGGTGTTCACTATATATCGAGGTATTCACTATACCCAGACACGACTGTATTTCGAAATATAAAGCTTTTTGCTAACTGAAAGAAGCCTACAGATGTTGAAGATCTATTTTTAACTCATTCATTCTTATTATCGGAGTAGATGTTATCAAAAAGTTATAGTCTTGATGAGAAGGCGATTAATACTTAATCTTCTTCTTTTTACATAAATCAAATTAAAACAAAAATCAAAAGCCAATAAAAGAATTTTCAAAAATATATTTCTGTAGTAGTATAACTACTCGTACCTCCTCTGATTTTCGTAATCAAACAAGCACTTTTTTTGTATAATTACATATAAATAATTAATTTATATTAATTGGGTTTGCTTTGCACCATTTGGAATTTCATTCTCTAAAATGTTCACTTACAAAATTAACTAATTAAAATTATTTCAATACCTAGGTATTTCTTGAAACATACATACATTTATATGTTCCTAATTTCTATTGTAATATGGTTTTACATATTTCGATACAATTGGATTTTGTTGTAGTATAAACTCAAATCTCAGTTTAGCTTCCTCTCTGTATATTCCATATTTGAATGCAAGTACTTGTGTTCCTACATACCTTTAATTGGGTCTGAATTCAGGGTCTAACCTGTGGCATATTTAGTCAATGTGACGCGACTTTTGCTTACGCACAAAATCCTGAGCCTGTTTGTCATTTATTCTTAATTCCAATATTTGTAGAATTGGATTGTCTGCAAAGAAAAAGGAAAGAAAAATGGTTTTTTGTATCCAGGGTTCAATTCTTAAGACTAATATTTTTGTATCGAAAACTAAAAAGCACAGCTAGCTTCAAGTTGAGCTATGTGCATACAGTGAAAGTTAAAACTGTGGGTGGTTGTTCCAAGAACATAATTGAATATTTCTTCTTACTTACTTTTGTCCTGTTGTTGCATTAGCGGCAATTCAATCTGTTTCAGTCCATGAAAATTATCCACACTTGTATTATAGTCAGCTACACCGGGAATATTGCCCAATGCCAGGAATGCTTCACCACCAAAATCATTAGCGGTGATAACATCGTGATCCATAACTGTGAAGCAAATCATTGCACCATCCACCATGCACTGTTCCAGCGTCACAGAGAACTCAAAGCATTCGTCGAAAATGGGGTTTAAAGTTTTCTGTGAATAAAACCCAGAATTAGCTCGATAAAATGGAAGAGTTATAGTGCAACAGTTAATGCCAATGCACAAGTTCTTCGCACGCACTTACCTTATGCACATTGGTCTGCTGCTCCATGCAGTGTAGGAAAACGCGACGCGGCAACAGCTCAACAATTACAAAGGGATCGCTGAAACCATTCGGATCGAGTGGCACTATATCTCTGCCGTGCAACACTTCCACGCACAGCGAATCGTGATTGAAGTACGCACGCACCGTCAGCGAACCAAACGGCCCCGGCACGACCGCCATGAGCTGCTCACGCAAACGGCTCATGAAGAACATATCCATCAGGTGCTCCGTATCGGTTTTATGGAATTGCAAACGCTGTTCAATGCGCCAGAATTCATCGGTGTGCAAGCACTCCAACGATAGCCCCTGGCCCTCGGCATGAAAGAAATCGACCAAGAGCTGCAGCGCCTCGTACAATCGCTTGTGGAAATGTGACGGTTTATCCGATTCATCGCCCGTTTCCATTTGACGTGTCAACTCGCCCAGCACCGTTTTCCAAATGAAACGCAACGCCCGATTGAAGTTCTTCGTGAGCAGTGCACTATTCAATGCGGCCAAATGGCAATCCAAATATTCGAGCAGCGGCACAATGGCCTGATTTGCGGGTAGCGAATCGGGTGACCAGGCCAAATGGAAAACCGCCTTTTGCAGTGACATTTGCATTAGCGGCGCCAGCTTCGAAAGTATCCGTTCGCAGCGGTTTTCCATGAGCGTCAAGGTTGTCTCTAGCAAATTGTCGGCGGCCTCTTCAAGCGGCTGCTCATCCGAACGGAAATCGGCAAGTGTACGTCGCACATACTCCAGGTTATTCACTGTGACGCACATATCGTCCGAACAACGAAATGGGCCCTGCAGCTCATAGTAGCCGCCGTCCGCCAGTGCGGAATGTATCAAATCGCAATAGTGCATGGCACCCGAGCACACCACATCGATTAGCTGCGACTCCAGCATAATGCCCGTCTCCTCGTCCGGCCAACTGATCACCTTCCAGAATTCTTTAATATTCAGCAATGTCGATGCAGTATCCACCGAGGAAGAGCTGTAGCGCACCACACGCTCACCCTCACAAATCGCATCCATGCGTATGGCGGCGCGTATGCGTTGCAACGTTTTGGCTTTGCTCACCATCATCCAACGCTCGCATGCCGGTATAAACCAATCGTGGCAATTGGCGAGCGCCAGCGGTTTCTCGGGTGGTTGCGGCTGTGCCGACAAGTGACGTTTCAATTGACAAAATTCCTGCAGTGCTAAGAACAATTCGAAGGGCTTGATGTCGATGGTATCGTTATCACCTTCGAGTACCGTATACTGAGCCAGGTTCAGGCGTACGCCGGGCACTTGACCGGATGCCATGCGAGTGTAAACTTCTTCGCCGACCATTGTGTCGTACTGCTTGTAAATGATACTGAAATACTGTATGCCATTGGTGCTGCAAGCGAGAAGCAAGGTAATGGAAGAAAGTGATATGCAAAGTTACTTATTATGACTTCGGGGTAAAAATTAACTACTAACTACTTTTGTATTACGATAAAAATATTTTCAGCAGATTGAAAGTTAGATGTTTAAAGTAGATTTAATTTTCATGCCTTTTCAGTTAGGAAAGTAGTGGAAGAAAAGTTTGGATTCACGTGTAATTTTGGCAACACCGAGTTAACTAACTAAGTACTACTAGAGTAGAGTTGGAGATATTTTCTTCGAACAGCTGAAATAGGAAAGTAGCTGCCGCAAGTCATAATGTGACGCTCCGAATTCGGCTACCCGAATTTAAACTGTCTTCCAAATTAAAAATGTTATAGCTAGAAAACTATTTTGGTTTAATAAAAGCTCCAATTGATTGAATCTTGAGTGATAATTTATGGCTGATTTATACCGGTTCCTCGACCTGATATCACCCATTGTAGATTCTAGTTGTGCAATGTCATTGGACATATGTAAACATTAAACTGATCATATTTACCATAGATAATAGTTATGATGTTTTAAATTACTTTTATCTTTTTCTTTGCTTTGCAATCAAACGAATATCACATTAATGATTTTCTAGTAAAACCCGAATGTTTTTAATAGTTGAATTAATCGGAAACTACTGTAATTGCCTGCTCAGAAAACTTAAGTAGTAATCAATTCAATACACAAACGAATACTCTTATTTATTTATGCACATTAATAATAATTACATTGATCTAAGCAGCGTGGCAGAGTTATTTAATTGAAGATTTTTGGCGGTCAACTTTGATAGATAATTCTAATAAATTTCATTTGACTTAAGCTGCTTTCGTTCATCAAATGATGGAATAAATATGCTTATTTCACCCAAAAAATAAGAACAAAATAAATAAACAAGTGCGCTCGATAATCTCACAGTCCGATTCCGTTTGCCACATTATGCAAATACAGGCAGGCGAGGCAGGCAGTCAGACACACAGTCGAAGAGACAGGCAGGCAGACACAGTTAAGGGCGGGTTGAAGAAAACAAAAACTTAATTCTATTATTCGTACTTTTGCTCAAAAGGTCAATATCTGCAAGTGTTCAACTGTGTACTAAGTAAATTGCAATATTTATCAACTGGCTAGACAACCGACGTGCACACATACACACAAACCTACTGGCAACAAAAATATACGAGTATTGATTAGTCTTTTTGCTATGGATGAATGTAAAAATAAAACTCATATTATTTGTGCAACATCATCGAAATAAGTACAAAAGAAGAAGAGAACAACGGAAGCAGTAGTCTAGAGTAAAGCTCTCAGGTTTACGAGTATATAAATTTCCCAAATTGTTCATTTAGATCCCAGCCAATAAGAACAGGAATAGTAAAGAGTTTTTCCTATGCACACCCACACAACTTTGAAGCTATGACTGACTTAATGGAGCACCATCAAAACCAAAATGCTTCCACAGTGCATTAAATTAGCTAATTCTTGGCCATTTTTTGTTTTGTTATGATCATTAAAAAGGACAAAGAACGCATTGTGGGTGTTACTGCGTTACAACGTTTTTATGCCCAGTTAAATAATGACAGCCTCGTCTCTGCGCTGAACGAACGACAAATTTAGTTACTAAAGACATCATAAAAACTTCAACACGTTAAATAAAGTACGTGCGACAATTTTTTTTACAGTAATGCAATTAATTTTAAGCCATACTGTTGCGGGAGTTGGTAGTTGGCAGCAACTAGAAGTTGGCGGTAAGTAAGACTAAAGGAAGTAGTTCTATCACGACGCACAAGGCAATCCAAAAAGGAGGAGTAATTACAAGCTTTAAACAACATTAACCCATAAAAGCGGTGAGGTCATTTAAAGTATACATAATGACGTTAAAAGAAAAGAGTTTGAAATCTCTGCAAAAATTGGAAAAATAAATAAATATATTGGTTCGAATCTTGAGGGTAAGACTTCAAGAGTGAGGGTAAGACCCAAGAGTTTCCAAAGAGTTTGAAACGCGCCCAGAAAGCCCCAGCATAGAAGTATTTTAAGGTGTGGTTAAAAAAACATATTGTGTTCCCTCGCCAGTTTACCGTGCAGGAAAAATTTAACAAGCAAAATGATAAGGTGTTTCCACGGTCATCTAAGGGAGCATCTGCACTGATCCCAGGGAACGAAACGGGTCATCGCCCAGCTTCAGTCATCGTTTGTTGGGGTGTCTCTTACGATGGGGTCACTGACTTGCATTTCTGCGAACAAGGTGTCAAAACTTCGGCCAAAGTTTACCAACAAACCGTTTTGGAAGCTGTTCTGAAGTAACTTAAACATTACCTGTTCCGAAAGCAGCCATGGACATTCCAGGCGGATTCTGCGCCAGCCCATAAGGCTAAGACGACCCAGACCTGGCTACAAAACAATTTGGAAATACTTCTGTGGCGTATACGGAAAAGTGCACACTCATTATGTCAGGAATGGATATAGATAGAAAAATGGGATAAAGATTTTGAAAATTTATGGGTTATTATGAAACCCATTCATTATTAACTAAAAAACGCTGAGAGTCAGGCGATGAATAACAAAATTCAGATAATAATTTATTAACCCTTCCAAACCTTTCAAGAAAAATAATCAACATTTAAATATCCACATCTAAAAATTTAGATGTGCAGAAAAGTAGCCCGGCTAGGGATTTATGATAACTATTTTCTATATTTTAATTAAAGGCAATTGCAAGGTTTCTGTTATAAAAATCTGGCAACACTGCTGGTATCACACTGTTATTTAACATATCAATATATTTTCCTTGCAACTTTTACCTAAACTAACTTCTCATAAACACAGTGGCACCACTACGTACAGGGTGGGGCAAAAGTAATCTCATAATGTGAATACGCCATAATTTTACGCCATAATGGCATCAAATGTCAATGTGTCTTGGCATATACAAATATTGCAGGCAGTTAGAGAATTAATGCAAATGTTCATCAACTCAAAAGTTGGTCATTTGACCGATATCATATTTTTAACTTAATGTCATCAGTTTTACACCTTCAAAAAAACTTTCCATGAAAACCGAGCCCAATTTATTACCTTTGACAACCAATTCACATTACGACATTACTTTTGACCCACCTTGTACGTATAGAATATTCTGCATGCACTCGGTGCTGCTTTCCTAATCATATTTTATAGCTGACACGTGCCTGACATATTCAATTTGATTTGATTGCTGTGTCCGTTGTTGTTGTTTACGTTGTCCTCGTTGTTGTTTTGCATGAAAAGCTGCTCAATGCAGAAGCTAAATAGAGCAAAATAACATCGGAAAACGTTGAACAGCAAACGGCAACAACCTAAACTCTCCCCATTACTAAGCAACAGCACCTATTTACATACATATGTACATACATACATACATACATATAGACAGGCTACCATATTAGTATTACTTACTTGTCGAATAAGGCATGATAATACGAGTGCCCCAGTTGTATGTCGGCCGTAAGTGTTGTTACGAAATTAGCCAATGGATTTTGTAGGCCTTGCGACTCACGCAGTATATTCTGTCCCCACATAATGGATCCTTTGCGCAATGCATTAACCACCTCGCCCCGTACTCCCTTATTGAACGGGCAGACCGCCCGAAATGCACGCATCGAGCCCAGCAAACCCAAACAACGCAGCAGGAATTCCAAACGTATCAACGATGGCGGATTCAGCGCTGGGAATATGTCGCGATGTCGACGTATTTGATTAAGCGAGCGTTCAACGAAACCGTTCATAGCCTCAGCAAGCCATTGTTCCATGTCGCGGGTGAGTGCCTCCTGATTGCTGGGCTGATTCCAATGTTTCTCAACTTCGGATAATAGACGATGCACGAATTTGGGATCCAGTGGTGTGGTGCGATTGAGTTTTGCAGCTGCAACGAATCTGCCAAAAAAGAACAACAGTAAAAAAACGACATGTGAGGGTGTAACAAAGTGTAATTGAAAATGTCCTTAATGAGGTTGTATTGTAGTAAATAGACATGCCCACTCACGCAGACACACACTCACGCAGACACACACACACACACACACGCATACATGTGTATGTGTATTTCGAATTCAGTTGAGCATGAAGTGCACAACCGACCGCAATGCCTAATACAGTGCACACACTTGTACAATTTTTTGTGCTGGTGTCATTCAAGCTGATGCTATTCTGCAGCATACGCTCAATCTATGGATTGAGCATTCATTTACTCACTCTCCACCGCCGCACTCACCTTGCCATCGCACAATGTAAATCCGACAGATCCGCTTGCACGGCCAACTGATGTAATGTGGTTAGTGCCGGTCCCGGCAGCTCACCATTCCACGTCCACGACGGTTCGTGCGTTGCTACTTCGTGCTGCATGAAAACCAGTTGTAACTTTTCGATTTTGCTTATTTCGATTTCGTTATCCTCCTCTGATGTGCCATGATCCTCACGCGTTGACAGCCATAATTTAAGTCGAATGCGTCCCTGCACCGTGCTGCGTTGGCTGCGCGCCTCCAGCTTGAACCAGCCATCCATGCCGGTCGACGGTATATCAGCGATGGGAATGTTCACCGCGCCGAGAAAATCATCTTGGGAGCCTTGTCGTGCCGATTGGCAGACTTGCTTGAAAAAACGCCCCAGACCGCGTACACCGCGCACTTCGTTCAGACGTGAAACGGCATCCATGACGCAGCTCTCGTCATCGTGGTCCCAAATGTCCAAGTGGAAAGTATCGGTGTTGATGTCATCGATGTCACTAAAGGAAACGAAAGGGAAATGAAAAGTGATTTTATTTTCGCAATTTCTTAGTATTGATAGTATGAGTATGTACGTATGTATGTATGTATGTGGTTAAATACATATATACAAGTGTGTGTGTGAATGGGTGAGGGTGTTTTGCGGCTCGGCTTCGCTCAAAGGTGTGTTTGCTTTTATTGGCGTGTGTTGTTGCTGTACTTCTAGTATTTCCGTCAGAAGTAACGCGAAATTGAAATTGAATCGCATTTGTTCTTTGTGTGTGTGGATGCGTGCACTGACATTTTCAATATGAGTTGGGCGTGAAAATGTACAATGTTTGGAGTGAGTGTGTTTACAATGTTTACATGTTGGAAGGTAAGAGGAAGCCATGCAAGCACACATCCCATCATTAATTTAATTTTCTATAATAGTTTTCGTATTACATATTTCTAATTTTTGGTTACAAGGCAAAAATCCATTTATTTCCATGCGGTGTAATGAATATTTACAGTAACGGCAAAGTACTTTTGAGCTATGATATGACATTTATGGAGTATGTCTAGGTATACATTGTACATATTTATAGCCTCAAGATGAACGCGGTGTCGGAAGTAAATGACGCAAAATTGTTGAACTGAAATGACAAATCGGAACGAATCAATACAACCTCGCAAGTGGTTGTTTTATCAAATTGATTATACAAGACCTTCACTCTGGATTCTATTATGCTAATATTTCCATTTCTTGGAGTACTTAATTTAAGTAAGTTTGCTGAGCTGGAACTCTTTGCGACATAGCACAATCAGTTTTGTATTAAATATGTACTTTCAAAACTTTCCACCTTACTGTTTTTAGTTTCAAAGAGCTTGCGTTTATTTGGAAATCAATTTCTTTAAACTAAAATTTTGAAACAAATGTTTTAAAACAATTCGCTTATCGCTATTTAATTCATCATGATTTGATAAATTTGTGATATTTCTGTGAAACAACAATTTGCTTAACTTGCTTGGTATGGAAATTTAATCAATTGATTCTCAGATTTTCATAATGACTTTGTTAACCGTGATTTACGTAAATTCTATTTTTGGTATTATCGAACCTTAACCTTAATCCTTTGGCATGGAAGAGATTCTGAAAGTGAAATTACCTTCTGGAACTGTTGAATGATTGATTTTCCTAAAAGAAAGGAACAAAAAAATAATCTAACTTCAACTACTAAAAATACCACAAATTATTCAAAATCATACGCGCATACTTATTAAATAATAATAATAAAAAGCAACAAACTAGAAATCACGCATAATTTGAAGGTGTAATCAAGTCATGATTAATGATTAAGGGCAAAAAAAGAAAAATAAATAAAAGTACATACAACGAAAATTTGTGCGTGTCACAAATTTTATTTTTGGAAATGTATGTAAATTACAACAATTTATTGTAAAAATCATTTTACACACAAACAAACATATACATATATACTCGTGCATGTGTATGCACACATACACACTCGTATTCGCATTATTAATAATAATTTTTATGAGCTGTCAATAAAGGCGACATGTTGCTTTTATTACGACACTTTCTCTGTTTGTAGGTGTGCATTTGTGTGCGTGTGAGTTTTTTTTTTTTTTGGAGGAGGAGGAAAACCTTGAAAGCCTCAGTCAGTGTGCGACTAAAACCACCTCACATGTCCGGATGGTAGGTCCGCCCGGAACCACCGTTAAGTATTTAGTCGGGAGGCCGACAGAGCATTACTGCTCAGGCGTCAGTTCTTGGTAAGTCAAGTTAGCCTGTCTTAAGGGTTGCCTGAATTAATGTCATTCAGGCCTACGTTGTGCAGATGAGTGCGCTCCATATTACGATCACGTTCAATGCGACGGAGTGCGGACATTATTATTGCTGCCGCTGTCTGGACTGCTTGCCACTTATGCAGTGTGTGGCACATGTAATTAATAATATTAGCCAATGTGGGGGCCTCCCCAAAGGCTTGCCTTGCAATAAAAGAGGATATGTCGTGCGTTCTCAAAATCGGGCAGAACGACTCTTCCTCATATTTCAAGCGGTGCAAATAATATTTGAAGCAAACATGTCCACTAAGTAGCTGCATCATGTGAAAATCTATTTCACCATGTTGACGAGTAATCCAACTTTCAATATACGGGATAAGTGCAAATGGCCATCTGCCTTTGTTCACCCTTTCCCAGCGTAGCTGCCACTTTTTTATGCTGTGTTGTCGCTCCTCAGCCTTTGATGCATATGGGCCTGCTATATAAATGTTACAGCATTCACATGCTAGTATGTCTATCGGTATCATGCCTGAGATAACACCGATTGTTTCATCCGACACTGTGCGGAATGCATTGGCAACTCTTAGAGCGCTGCAGCGATAGGTCGCCCGGATCCCGGCAATGTACGATGGAGTTTGCGTTGCAGCAGCCCATACTGGCAGCAGCATTTAGCATTATCGAGCTTGTAACGCGTGCCAGGAGTTTTCATCTGCTGGACCGCGGCCCTCCAATATTTGACATTATCCGGGAGAGTGCACCTTTGAAGCCTTTTCACTGACTGCCAGTAAATGCTCCTTATATGTCATTATGGCGTCGATCAGCACACCAAGATACCGCAGGTACGGTTGAGAAATAATCTCATGCTCCCCCACTCTAAATTTAATAACCTCGCATACTTTCCTCGAACTCAAGAGAACAGTTTCCGCTTTCTGGGCTGCCAACTCCAGATGTACACTGCGTAGCCATTTCATTATCCTTGACACCGAGTCACTGCACATCATCTCCAGCGTATTAATATGCTTTGCTACCACCACCAGTGCTATGTCATCAGCATAACCGACCAGTGTGGCGCCTATGGGAAGCATAATCTTTAAGACGCCATTAAAAATTACGTTCCACATTGTAGTCCCAAGAACGGAACCCTGTGGTACACCTCGGGAAACGATGTAGCGCTTTACCCAAATCATCAGTGCCACATAGCAGCACTCTACCTTCAAAGCAGTTTGAGATAATTCTTTGTATGTATCCCGGAACATCAAAACTGCTAAGCGCCTGCATAATCCGCGACCAGTTCACTGAGTTGAAAGCATTCTTGATATCCAATGTTACTACCGCGCAGTACTGTTTGTCGCCTCGTCTTCACCTTTCTCCGCTTGTTGCTTCGTACGCTATTCGCATAACGGCTTGGATAGCATCGATGGTAGATTTTCCACGACGGTATCAAAATTGCTGCATGGATAGACCACCAGGCCCCTCAAGCGTCTCTTGCAGTCTGTTGACAATAATGCTTTCCAGTATTTTACCCAGCGAGTCGAACATATAGAGCGGCCGAAAAGCCGATGGTTGATCGGGGGTTTTTCCTGGCTTGAGTAACAGCACCAGCCTTTGGCACTTCCAGAAATGAGGGAACACTCCTTCGTTTAGACACACGGTGTACATTTTTGCAAACATCACGGGGTTTGCACGGATGGCAGTCTTCAGCGCCACATTGGGTATACCGTCCAGCCCAGGTGATTTGTTGTCAGCCATTTTCCGCAGTGTTATCAACAGCTCTTCAGGTGTCCCGGTAGGGATGCAACATATGTCTGAGGGTAAGTGGCAGCAAAGCACCCTTTCAGCCTGTGAGAGGAACAGTGTAGCCACCACGTTAACCATTACCGCGGGGTCCGACGGTTGTGTAGCTCTTGGCTCTCTTACTCTGCTCATAACCACCTTATATGCATTACGCCATGGTTTTATGTCTGCGCCATCTCCTAACTTCTTAAAACATTTTGTTTTTACTCTCGCGAATCGCTTTCTTCAGTTGTTGGCGGCATGCTTTGTATTCATTGTACAAAGTTTGCCACGTTGGAAGATTTTGCGCCCGCTGCGCTTTTCTACGCATCTGGTGGCAACGCCTTCTGCATATGTCAATATCCTCATTCCTCCAGTAAACTGGTTTCCTGATTGGTTTACGCGTTCTTCTTGGCATTGCTGCATCACATGCTGTGCTCAGTCGCCTTCTGATGCTTGCTGCCATATTGATTGCCCTGTCATCTGCCGTCGTTGCCTCGTTCCACACTGTGTGCGTGTGTGTTTTTTTTTTATTATTCGGTTTCTACCAGATAGGTGGGAATCTTCATAGATATGAGTAGCACCGTACTGCTCACATGCCCGATTCACGTCCATGCACCTGCGGACTAAACCCACCTCCTACAAGCGCTATCCTGTGTATCCCCGCTGCACTACCAGTGCAGGATTTACTTCGCGGTGCAGGAAAAGGGGTTTGACCCACTTCTCTATTTAATTATTTGCTCCCCTCGCTGCTTGCCCATCTTTTCGCACTTGCGTCATCATGTGTGCTGCATTCAAGCCGTTTCTTTTTTGCCAACAACATGGAGTTCACCAGCCCCTCTGGGGTGAGTACATCATCAACAATCATCCGAAGTTGGTTTCTGGCATCCACAAATCTGCCGCATTATCTAATAAGATATGTACAGCATTCTCGATTTTACCATCACAAAATAGTCAGTACGGATGGTCAACGTGGGTGTATTTGTACAGATACTGGCGGAAGCATCCGTGTCTTGATAGAAACTGTGTGAGGTAATAATTTACCTCCCCATGAATCCTATTATCCCACCTCTCCACACTAGGAATCAATGTCCTCGTCCACCGACCTTTCGTTGATGTCTTCCATCGATGTTGTCACTCTTCAATGCATTTTTCTGCAACCGCTGCGCGGCCTTCAGGATTTTTCCTGACTTCTGCAGCTGCTCTTGCCATTATGTCTATAGGGCATCTGCTTGCCAGGAGGTTCGCCGCATCGTCCGACATTGCTCTAAAACCACAGCATACCCTTAGTGACGACAGCCTATACACTGAGGCAGGTGGTTTCATGTTCGTTTGTACTTCTGTAGCTGTTACCCAAATTGTTGCCGCATACATTAGGATTGACGTACTAACACTTGCCAGAAGAGTTCTCAGTTTGTTTGTTTGTGTGTGTGTGTGTGTGTGTGTGTGTGTGTGTGTGCATGTGGGGACAATTTTGACGCTTTCATTGTTATTGTTGCTGCTGCCGAGCAATACAATTTACTGCACAACATTCCTACAATGTACTTAAATGTCATAGTGGTGCGTAGCGGTAAGAACAACATGAAGTTATGCTCGCTGACAATAAAATCATTAAATTCAACTATAGAATTAAAAATAGTGAATAAAAATATAAAAAAATTTTAATAATTTAAGATAATCATATTATTATTTTATTAATATTTAAAGTGTAAATATTATGTTTTAGTTTGCATTGAATTGCATTGAATATTTGCTGAATACTTAAAGTGAAATAACAGAGTAAACATTTGCAATTAATCGTACATGATAATTTGCAATATGATATATATATATGCTACATAAATTATCGCATATTCAAATCGAATTTGTAATAATGTTTCAACAGAGAAATTGTAGGAATAACATTTTGGAATAATCGAATTTCGAAAGATATGACAATAATGCTTTAGAACATGAACATGAACAACATTTTGTAGTTGGATATCATGGACCATTTATTTATAATTTAAATCTAAGATAAGCTGTGTTTTATTCGCCACTCGTTCCTTGTTATGTATAACTAGCAGCGATTATATGTATGGGAAACAATAACAAAACCATGTCTAGGGTAGATTAATAAGTGTTATCTATAGCACATGCCTCTGGTTTCTACAACAACACTACAGTAAACTGTTAATAATGAAAGAAGATGAATAGTACGAGAAAAAAGGGCTTAACAGCCATCGCTGCAGGTGCAGATGCGAGAGTTGTTTAAGACTGGGGGCGAAGAGCTAAAAAAAACGCATACATGAGGTTCTATGCAGAATATGGTCAGATGAAAGCATGACAATTGATTGGAAAGCGTACTCTGCCCAATCCATAAGACATGCGATTCCACGATTTGCACCAACTATCTTGGGATAAGCCCTCTTAATATTGCATATAAGGTTCTATCGAGCGTACTGTGCGAACGACTGGAAGCCCAGTGTCTTCAGGCCTGGTAAATCCACCATCGACCAGATATTCACCCTAGGCCAAATCCTGGAAAGGACCCGAGAAAAATAAATCGACACCCACCATCTATTCGTCGATTATAAAGCCGCCCTCCACAGCACGATTAGGGATCACCTGTACGCCGCAGTGTCCGACTTTGGTATCTATGCAAAGCTCATTCGTCTTTGCAAAATGACACTGACCGACACCACCAGCAAAGTGAAAGTTGGGATAGACCTCTCCGCTCTATTTGATACCAAAAGATGTTTCGGACAAGGTGACTCCCTATCATGCGACTTCTTTAACCTTATGCTGGAGAAAATAATTCGAGCTGCGAACATCGACATCTCTGGCACTATTTTCTACAAGAGTGTCAGACTGCTAGCATACGCTGATGATATTGACATCATTGGCACCAACGCTGGAAAGGAGTCTCGTCGAGTGGGTCTAGTGGTGAACGAGGACAAAACGATATACATTGTGTTAACAAACAAAGAGTCACAAAGAGTCACAAAGAGTCTTTGGCAAAATGTTACTGTTGACAATTATACTTTTCACGTAGCCAAGAATTTCGTTTACCTAGGATCCAGCATTAATACCTACAATAATGTCAGCCTTGAGATCAAGCGGAGAATAACTCTTGCCAACAAGTGTTACTACGGGCTCAGTAGGCAATTGAGAAGCAGAACCCTCTCTCGACCGATGAAAATAACGCTGTATAAGTCCCTCCCTCATCCTTCCCGTCCTAATGTTTGGCGCAGAGACATCGACATTGACCATCAATGATGAGAGGCTGTTAGGAGCGTTCGAGAGGAAGATACTCCGTGAGATTTTCAGTCCAGTAAGCATGGACGATGTGTATCGAATAAGATGGAACGATGAGCTGTATGAGCTGTACGCCGGCACTGACATAGTCAAGCGTATAAAAATTCAGCGCCTTCGCTAGCTGGGTCATGTTGAGAGAAAAGAAGAAAGCGCTGCGGCTAGAAGGGTGTTTTATTCAAGCCACGGTGGAGGAACACGCAGAAGAGGACGTCCTAATCTCCGTTGGAAAGACCATGTCAGGTCAACCTGACTGCACTTGGCCTTATCAACTGGCGCCAGCGCGCGCAAAGTCGAGGCGACTGGCAAATTATCGGTTGTAGTACCATCTAAGTAAGTAAGTAAGTCTACCGAAAAAAGTAGTAACCTGTAACTCAGATTAAAACGATATATGGTGCGCAAGAACGAGTTCACCCATACAATAAAAAAAAAGATTTGCTTAAGCTTGTGCGTGCTATGTGCTGGAAGATCACCTTCAGCTGCCAGTGCTATGGAGCTGATTCATTGTGATTGACAATACAACAAAGAAGAGAAGTTTTTACAACTTGATCGTGGTATTCGCACAGTGTTAACTAGTGGACGAATAAAACGCAGCTATAGTCTCCAACAACTTTATTTTATAATAAAGAATGAATTACTGATGAGACTTAAATCTTTCGCGGATTTAAATTTCTAGTTTCTCTGTTATGTAAAAATGGATATGTAAAGCTCGCCGTGTTGTAGTTGGTAATGCGCATTGGATGGGTCCGGGGTTCACAGCACCACCTCTTGGCAGGCACTAGCAAATTGACAAGAGTTAAAATTGCTTAACAATATCTTTTTATTTTGCCGTTCGGACTCAGCATTTGACTGTAGGTCGCTTCCATTCATGTACAAAAACATATCACGCACAGCATGAGTGGATCTGAAGAGCTCGGCCGAGACCTCAAACTGTGCGAGTTGTAAACATTATTGTTTTCAAGAACACCTCTAATCCATGTACTGAAAATGCCTCGAAGGGTCTGTTACAGAAGGTTTCAAACTAAAGCCAGAACAAAAAAATACGACTTTAAGTTGAACGAGAAACTCTTTCATTACAATAATTACAGAGTGTGTAGGTCATAAGTTTGTGTGTTTTAGGACACA
Source organism: Palloptera scutellata (assembly GCA_958295655.1). NCBI lineage: Eukaryota > Metazoa > Arthropoda > Insecta > Diptera > Pallopteridae > Palloptera > Palloptera scutellata. Next base: position 27,251,309 of record OY282449.1, on the reverse strand, counting down.
GCCGAACTTCTTGGTCTCTGAAGACAAGAATATACTTTCTGTGCTGAATCTTAAACGATGCTGAATGAAAGATTCGAAAGTGTACTGTATCTCCTTTGACTTTTTATCCCGAAAAAATTATCATCAAAAAGTAGAAAAATCAATTTTCCTACTCGGCACCACCTCTCGCCACAAGCATTGGCAAACCTACAAGAGTAAAAATTGCCTATGAAAAGCCCGGTAGGCCCCTTCCATTCATGCACTTGTACGAAAAGCTCGGTCTAGCCCCTCCACGAGCTGCTGTGTCATTAAAAGAAATAAAAAAGAAGAAATAACTTCAGCTTGCTTTAGCACAAAGTTTTTCATTGGAGAAATTTTTGATGAAACTGAAGACCGAAACTTTTTTAAATTGGGTTATAGAAATAGAAATATTTGTTGATGAAATCGAAAATGAAAATAGCATCCCTCATTTTTCACTTATCGTTGGTTGTATTATGTTTTCCTTTTTTTGTGATAGGGTCAACTTAAATCTAAGCAGCAGAAACGTGTGTAAATTCTTAAAGGATGTAGAAGGTACACCTTCATGTTGATGTGATGAACCACCAATGTAAATAACATTTCAAAGATTCCAAATTGTGAGGGGGAGGGGAGAGTTCTCGTGCCACAAGTAGTAAATAGCAAGAAATAAGTAGTGGCAGCTGTAGCATGTAATAGTGTTAACATTTGTGGTTGTATTGTGAATTAAATTGCCTCATAATTCAATACAAAACCCAAATCAATCTAATTGAACTAAATTGAACTTAAATGAAATGAAATGAAATGATTGGGAATGAATGGAAAACAGAACAGAAAACAAAAATGAAAATGAAAACCTAAATATGTAAACATCAAACTCGAAACATTCATCATTTGTGGTGGGTGACGGTGGTGGGCATGATCACGTAATGTAAGCGACCGTATCCTACGCTGTCTGCGTAAGAGAATTCATTTTGTTTAATATTTTTTATTATTTTTTGGCAAAATAATAAATGCACGCACACACACACACATAACAAAAACACGCTTATGTTTTGTTTTTTTTAATCTAACAAATTGTTTATGTAAATCGTTCAGCTGCTGTTGCTGTTTCTATTTCAGTTACTGCTGTCGTTGCCAATGTTGCTTGGTAATTGTTATTGAATTAAATTCATTGTGAAGTGAAATGTTTTGTTTTCTTTTTCTACCTTTTTGTTTGTAGTAGATATTAATATCAAAATTGCTTTTTCTCTCGTAAACATATTGATCGATATAAATGATTTCGTACTTTCGACCTTAGCTTTAATCATTTTCATTTAGCGAAATCAATTTTCGAAATTCTTCATAAAACTTCAAATTATTCTGCAATCTCATTAAAAATCCCTTTAAAGAAATCTTTCTGTGTACCGGGTATATAGGGTATGATATAGTAACGATTGTGTGTAACGCCCACAATTAGGCGTCGTACATCGACTTAGCCATGTTCATCTGTCCCTGCACACGATAACTTATATAAAACTTAAAGCAATCTGAACCAAACTTAGGACAAACATTCTTTACACTCATATTCTTTACATACAAAAAGTGAAGTGAAGTTTTCAACGAGTAATATTGAAGGCAATTCTAAACTAAATTAAATGTAAATAAATTCTATACACATAATTAAAATTAATGATGGGAAGAATCGAGTTCTTTTGAGTACAAATTACTTAGGAAACGATACTTTTAAGAATCGATTACTTTTTTTTACATTCTGGAAATACTATAAGTACTTATATCACTTCATTACCCAAAATAAAATTGAATGTGGCAGCAACTTTTAAGTTTTACCAAACAAATGATTTTTTAAGCTCATTTTCGGGAAGCACGTTGCTGTTCCTGGTCCAATGCCATCCAGATCAAATACCTGGGAGAATAGTGTAAAAAGCTAGTTTTTTATACCAGTGTTTTAAAGCCATTTGGGTTTGATTAAGTCTCTCAGGCACATACCGTACAAAACATTATGTCTGCTCAATAAACATCAGCATCGACAAGGGCAGACACAATATGCACGGATGCACGGATTTCTAGCTGCTTCACAAACACTAATCCAAAAGCTTCTAGTGAACTTTTAGTGCAGCAATTTTTGGGCATACCTTATGCCAAAAGATTGTAAAATAAAATATCGTGTACCATGAATTAAACTGACTTTTTATGGCTTGAAAAGAAATTAGTAAAATTATCGATTCTATACTGAGTACAAGCATCGATTGGATACTGAGTACAAGCATCGATTCGATACTGATTAGAAGCAACGATTCGATACTCTGTACAAGCATCGATTCGAAACTGAGTACAACCACCGATTCGATACTGAGTACAAGCATCGATTCGTTACTGAGTAGGAGCAACGATTCGATACTCTGTACAAGCGTCGATTCGATACTGACTACTTTTGAGAACTGTGTACTTTCGAGGTCTTTTTACTTTTGAGTACTCAAAATCTATACTTTCTAGAATCAAGTACTATGTTTCTTTTGAGAAGCGAGTACCTACTACTTTGAGTATCGATTCTGCCTAACACTAATTAAAATAGTCTCCTAAAAAACTTTAAAAAGAAATTGCCAACAATTGGGTAATAACCACGCCTACATCCCATACAAGTAAAATATTTAACGGGCAATTTTAAGGGAAATAGTGAAGCAAATGGTATAAAAAGTTAAAATACCTTCAAAAATATTTGATTGGAAAATATTCATCTTCTTGTTCCTTTTTATTTTTTTATTTGTCCAGAGCCCACGGAGGGCCTAGGCCGAACTTTTCTCATCCACTCATGTTGGGCGTGTTATATTTGTACATGAATGGAAGGGAACTAAAGTTTTATGCGGAACCCGAACGGCAAAGTGAATGGCATTTTAAAGGCAATTTTTACTCTTGTAGGTTTGCCATTGTCTGCCAAAAGGGGGTGTTTTGAAGAAAATTTTTTATTTTTTCTATTTTTATAATTTTGCCTTAAACCTGAACACTTTGTGCATCAGGCCAACGCACTACCAACTGCGCCACGACGACCCTAAAATGTTCATCATTGAGCATTACCACGCCTACCTCCCATACATACGAAATCTTCAAAGATAATATTTCATATAAAAATACCAAAAATTTAACTCACTGCCGAATGCAAGAAGGTGTTTCATTTCAGAGGGTGTATAGGGAATATAAAGTTCTGCAGCGCCCAAACTTTGCTATCGAAATATTTTTCCTTTTGCTTAATGCTAAATTATACAAATCATTTAAACTGTTAATTTTCACTTTCAATTTTCAAAAGGCAGCTTCTTTAATTAGAATACTTCAACGATTTAGATTTCTCAAAGGAAAAACAAATTGTATCGCGTTCTCAATGAGCAATTACTAGGAAAAGATGAAATGCTGTACCCGCACCCACACGTATCCCAATCTATATTAATCTTGTATTTCAATACGATTTTTGAATAATTTTTCTTTTTTTGGTTTGCAGTTGATCTAATTATGAATGTACTTCTTGTGAATATATTTACTTTATAATGTGATGATAGAAATAATTGCATTAGACATGAAACGATCATTAACAGATTACCTTTTATATTTATAAGGTAAATAGATTCAAAATAGGAATAAGGAAATTATGTTAAGAATATTTTTAAATTTGAGCTCATACTTACACTCCTAACTTATTAGAAGATTAACTTTCAACTTTTAATAAGTATAAACCACGGCAGTGAACTGTTAATGAAGAATCGAACCAGGCATTCATAAAATAGTGACCTTTTGGTTTCTTGAAATTTGATTTGGAAAATCTGAGTTCATTGGCCTACGGTAAGGAGATTTCCTGAAAAGGTTGGCGCAAAGGTTAATGAAGAATGGAACCGGGCGGTGATTTACATACATAACCTCTGGTTCCTAGAGATTTGATTTGGAAAATCTGAGTTCATTGGCATACAGTAAGGAGATTTCCTTAAAAGTTGACGCAAAGGTTAATGAAGAATGGAACCAGGCGATGATTTACATAAATTGGTAACCTCCTAACCTCTGGTTCCTTGAAATTAGATTTTGAAAATCTGAGCTCATTGGCGGTCATCTTGATTGGACAAAATTCGACAGAATCGTTTAGCCAAGTCACTACTGTCGGCTTACTTGCCGATTCGAAATACACACACACATACATTGATAAGTTAGCTGATACTATTTTGGCGACTCTCTTGTCATATGGGCCTCTACCCACAATTGCAGGCATGTGGAGAAGCAGAACACACGAGTATTTCGACAACAATCCACAATCGGTACATACTTTGTCACAGCACTTAGGCAGGCCAACTTCCATCAGGAGTCGGGGCAATGTTGGCGAACACGTGAGGAGAACATGGTATCAACGAAGTGAGCTCGTGAGATGTAATCGTTCAAACGTTGAAGTTGGATGATTTGTTAGACAAGCAATACGATTACTGTTATACCCGGAATTTAAAGCCAGGAGATTTCCTGAAAAAGTTGACAATCTGACACTATTTCATGTGTTGTTATCTCCTCATCTATTTCCCAGATGATCGGACTTTAAGCTTTGATAACTTATTTTTTAAATTTGAACTATCGACTTATGAGTTCTCAGGAATTGATTTCAAGCTCCAATTATTCCTGCTTATTTACTTTATCTTAGATACGGTGTTTAGAATGAACTTTCAGTTTCAGTTATGGAAAATGGAAAATAGAACTAAACACAAATTCTACTACCAAAATTGCTCCAATGTTCCATGCCGAGCTTTTAAGGCTAGGCTGACGAATGCATTTTAAACAAAAATTAAAATTTAAACATTTGTGATGGCTGAATGCCAAAGTACTTCTGAGCTTCAGTACTAAAATCTGGACAATACTTCGAAGGAGAAAGACGAGTATTACGCTTTTAAACAAGTTTTTATCCTCGTTTTTTTTAAAAAATTCATGTACCAAATGAAGTTAAAAAAGGTTTCCTTCAGCGTTGACAAAATTTCACTAAGTACTACAAAAAAAAACCCTCCTGTTTAATTCGGGAATGAATTATTCTAAAGTAAGATTGAAAATTAAACACTGAGAATTCATATTTAGTATTTACTTACTTTACTTTACTTTTAATGGCACAACAGCCCATGGAGGGCCTAGGCCGAGCTTTTCGCATCCACTCATGTTGTGCGGGTTATATTTGTACATGAATGGAAGGGACCTACAGTTTAATGCCGAATCCGAACGGCGAAGTGAAAAGCTTTTCATAGCAATTTTTACTCTTGTAGGTTTGCCATTGCCTGCCAAGAGGTGGTGCCGTGTAGAAAAATTATTTTTTCTACTTTTTGATTTTGCCTGTGCCGAGATTCGAACCCCGGACACTCTGCGCAGCAGTCCAACGCACTACCACTACGCCACAGCGACCACTTTAGTATTTAACAACATTTATTAAAATGAAAAATTGTACAATAACTACATTGAAGGGCCCAACCGACCGGTGTGAAAGTGTTCTAGAGAAGAACTTAGAGAAAGCAATAGCAGAAAAAGAAATAGAATGAAAAGAAACAAGGAAAGAGAAAATAAATAGAAATGAAAAGGAAAGGAAAAAAAGGTATGTAAGGATGACTTAAACATCCCGGCCCCCTTGCACGAGTGCAAAATTAAATGCCTCCTTGAGGCGCTGCAGTGTCCTTATATAGAGTCACCGAACAAATCCTTGACCCTGTGTCCTTGGAAGTGGGACGTCTCGACTGCGGATAATACGGATGGCGGCATTAGCAGAACGATGTGCCGGAACGATGACATAAAATTGATATTTCAATTAATGCGAGCTTCACTTAGAGGGAACCATTTTTGTAGGTTGATTGATGCTAGTTAAACCTATGCGGGAAGTATACAGTATTTTCTCCAGAGTTGACTTAACTAAGTTGAATAAGGTTGCGATTAAGCTTTTCCATATATTTTTTCGTGACAGGAACTTTCTTAGCCTAAAACTGGAAGGAATTTTTTTATTTCTGCCCAACCAAATATTATGTAAAACCCTTCCGTGAAGAACCTGAAGCTTTTGATTGAAGGTATGCTAAAAATTGTTCGACTTTTAGAATAAAGTGGATGGTAATCCCACGATTTTTGTAAGACTCTAGCATTATTAAGAACTGACTACGATTCAATTAAGTGATTCATAGTGAATTTATACTAGAGCAGTAACGAAAATAAGTTTACAGAAACCGAGACAGAAGGTCTCTCAAAATTTCAACTGAAAACGATTTATGCTAATTTATACATTGGAAGATTTCATTCTGCAAGGCCAAATACTTATGTTGTCGGCATTTCACCTATAAGGTAAGAAAAATGTAAAAAGTTGGGATTTGTTCGGTAGATCATATTTTTGAAAAAGTTCGCAGAGAAACTAAAAGCGAACCCAAATGTTTGTTGGAACACAAAGTTTCGGGTTTCCCGATTTTGCACACACTTTAACTTCAAATCTGATAGAAATTAAGAGTAAATGTTGTATCACATTGAGCCGTTCTAGCCTAAGTGGACAGCCACTGAACCCATCACAATGGACCCTATTAGGGTTCACAGATCTTTCTGAGCACCTCCCTTCAACCTAAACCTAAAGATTAAATGAAAAGAGTACGCCTGGTATACGTTTGTGATTTTTACCATAGAAGTACAATTCTTTAAGGTAACGATAAATGCACGTACGAAGTTCAAATTCACGTCCTTAGTTAATTAACCTTTGTTTGAGGTTGAGATTCACAAATAGGTACTTAAATTTCCCAATACAAACTACCAAACAATTTGTACGGACATTTTTTATAAATGTTGGTAAAATTTTGCATTCACTTTGGTTTGTATAATCTACATTACATACATTTAAGTAATGTAAGTAAATATGTGGTCGTTGTGGCGTAGTGGTAGTGCGTTGGACTGCTACGCGTTGGACTGTTTCAGAGGTTCGAATCTCGGCACAGGCAAAATCGAAAAGTAGAAAAAAAACTTTCTACACGGCACCACCTCTTGGCAGGCAATGGCAAACCTACAAGAGTAAAAATTGCTGTGAAAAGCTTTTCACTTCGCCGTTCGGATTCGGCATTGAACGGACTGTAGGTCCCTTCCATTCATGTTCAAATATAACACGCACAACATGAGTGGATGTGAAAAGCTCGGCCTAGGCCCTCCATGGGTTGTTGTGCCATTAAAAGTAAGTAAGTAAGTAAATATGTATGTATAATAGAAAAAAAGTTAAAAATAAATTTTCGCTAATTTTTTTTTTTGTAAATAAATTTTCAATCTGATTGTTTCCACCTGCTTCCTCCGTTTAACTACGAGTTTCTGTACGCTTAACTTCAATTATATTTTCTAAAATAAATTTATTATTTTCTTCTCTCTCTTTCTCTAGCGTATACTTTTTCTACGCATTAACATAGCTAGTATATTCCTGTGTGTATGTGTGTGTAATTTTGTAGCTTAGCTATAATAATGACAAATATCCCTGCCGTGCAACCAACTAGCTCAAAAGCTAGTTAATTAGCTAGTTTAAAATAAATAAATCCACAACTAGTTAATTCCTTATTTTTTCTTATTTCCCTCGATGATGTTCTACGAAAAAATAAATAACCTATCCTCGATAACTTTTGAGTTAGTTATTGGACTATTAGTATGGTTTGATATAGTTAAAAACTAGCTTAAAATTAACTAGTTTCGTGCAAGCGTCCTGTGTACTACGAGCTACTTCCGCGTAGCCAAATTTCAACTGAAAACGATTTATGCTAATTTGTACATTGGAAGATTTCATTCTGCAAGGTAAAATGCTTATGTTGTCGGCATTTCAACAATTCACAAGATTGAATAAAGAGCTCAATGAAAAATGTCTGAAATTAGTCAACAGAAAGGGCGTCGTCTTTCATCACGACAACGCTAGAGCACATACTTCTTGTGTGACCCGCCAAAAATTGAAGGAGCTTGGCTGGGAAGCTTTAATGCATCCACCATACAGCCCAGACCTTACACCTTCGGATTACCATTTGTTTCACTCGTTACAGAATTATCTTAATGGCGTAAAGTTGAATTCCCAAGAGAACTGCAAAAAAGGTCTTGTCCGAGTTTTTCGAGCAGAAACCCCAGGAACTCTTTAAGGACGGTAGTATGGCGTGAGGTGGTCAATAACAAGGAAAATATTTGATCAATAGAGTTATTTTGATACATGTTACTTATGAAAAAAAAATTGGTGAAACTTAGCTCACTTTTCTGAACTTTTAGCCTACCTATTTTTTTAACACCTGTAAGTAAACGGTTTTTCAATATGGACATAATAATTCTGTATTTAAATAAAACGCAGAATATTACATATTGAGATAATAGAAATATATTGCAGGTGTAATTAGAACACATGTGTTACATTTTAGTATGGAATTCGATATCGCTCATATGAACTCCACAGGCACGACCGATTCTTTGGGTCCAATATCGGACGGAATATTGGCAATTTTGAGTTCGATATTGTTCCTGAGCTCCGCTAACGTTGTTAGCTTGTTGGCATAAACCATCGACTTAACGGAAGTAACCCCATATGTAAAAAGAAATCCAATAAGCGAGGTTCCCATTCGACCGGACCATTTCCCGAGATTACGAATACACGATAACCGAACTTCCCCTTCAATAGATATCACTTGTTTGACCAGCTATGTAATATGTGGCAACATGTTGTTGGAACCACATATCACTGATGTTAAGTCCATCCAAAAATAGTCTTCCAACATGGCACAATAGCGAACTCCATTGACCGCACCATGACGATCATTTTCATCGTCGAACATATCTCGTCCAATCACATCTCCAGCATGAAATTCACACAACACTAGGAGTCTTTTGAAGTATGGTACTTGTGATTTTGTTGCTGTCCAATAATGCATATTTCTCTTATTGGCAAAGCCATTAAGCATCAGAGCTGAAGATGATTTTTCGATTAAATTCAGGTTTTTCTTTAAACTTAAAGTTAAAGAATTTCGGTAGCAATTTTTAATAATTTTCAAATGTTGCATGTTCGTGAACTTCATCATGAGAAAAATGTTAATCTTGAATCACGTGTTAACATTGCCAGGTAAAAAAAAATTTAGGGGTGCGTTTGTATTTACATACAAAATTGTTATATCTTGTTACTATTGAAAACCCCTTACCCCCTTACATAAGAGAAAAAATAGAACAAAAATTCAAAAAAGTAGACTACTACAATGTTTCTTCTATCTTTGTTATAAATAGATCCCTCATTCCTCATTTAAGAAAACCATATAAGTGAAAAGCTTTTCACTTCGCCGTTCGGATTCGGCATTAAACTGTAGGTCCCCTCCATTTATGTACAAATATAACACGCACAACATGAGTGTAGTATTATTGAAAGAAGTTCTTTGTTGCTGCATATAGAAGAAGAAGAGTCTAAGCAGTCTTCAAAGTGACTCATCCTGCATCAGTTTTGAGCTAGAATCTTAACTAGATCGTACCTAATTTATGAGACTAGCTCATTTTTGCACTGCATGGATTTCTACTTAAAATTACATTGCTGGTGAGTGTATGTGTGTGTGTTTGTAAAAGTGTGTGTGTGTGTGTGTGTGTGTGTGTGTGTGTGTGTGTGTGTGTGTGTGTATGTCTTCATCTCAGTATATAAATACTTACAATTTAAATTTCTCATTCCATTTGGGGCTCAAGGTGTGCGGTTTTATGGAAGTGGCTCGTATGAATTTCGCTGGCACTGGACCGCCCAATGAGTCGCGTTGCTCGCGACGTCCCGCTTCGCGCCGCTTGAAACTTAAGCGAAAACTGTGTTTACGATGTGGCGGCGAGTCGGAGCTCTCGAAACCGCTACTAATGTCAGCGGAGAGGGCACGTGGCGTCGGTGGCAGTGGCAATGGCGAAACGGGAGCACCACCATCTGGCTGTATTCCCAGCATGCAATATGGATCGGAGAAGCCTGCAAAAGTTGAGCACATACATACATACTTACAATGAAACTTACACACAAAAGAGCAAAAATAATCGCGACAAAAAGTAACGAAATTAATTGAAAATTGTAGTCAAAGATGATACCTTGTACTACGAATGTGGCGTGGCAGTTTACGGCGGCAGCAGCAGCAGCAGCGCCGAAGTGACAGTAGCAGCGGAATAGAAATAGTAGTGGAACATTTTTGGCGAAGTATGTTATGATGAAAATGACAGGATAATTGGAAATAATAGAAGAAGAAAATATTAAATTAAAGTAAATAATGAGGAAAATACACAATTTTTATGAACATTTTTCAATCCTCATCTCCCAGTTTTAATTTCATGATAACAAATTGTAAAATTGTAAAATGCCAGACGAATGAAGTAAAACTCTCTGCTGCAAGTAAACGGAAATTAAATTTCATTTTGTGTGTTAGGGGACGGAAAAAATCGTTTGCCACATAAATTTGCAATATTATTTGACAGGATGACATTTTTAATATAGCATTTAAATTGTTAAAGTAATGTGGTAAGTATTTTTACCACAATAATATGTTAAAATTGCAGCCATAACTTTCGAAAAAAGAAAATATTACAAATAAAGATCAGCAACAACAAGTAATTGCTAAACCTACTACACATTTCCAGCAGTAGCCATAAAAAATGACAAATGTCAGCCAGTTTAAGTGCGCTTATATGAAATTGATATAATTGTTGTCAGCAACGCCATCACCAAGGCACATAAAAGGCAGGAAACAGTGCAAAACAAAATCATTAGCACTATTGTCGCAACGCGAGTTCTGCACGTAGTCACGTGGTGGCAAATGTTAGTAACAATTTTCACATTGTAATGAAATTCCAAAATGTAAATGTAAATGTACTTAAAATACACGCAAAACATGTATAAAAATTAACGTGTACGAGTAAGTTTGCAAGCAATCAAATCAAACAAACAGTGTTGCTGTCGTTGTTGCTGTTGTTGTTGTTGTTGTTCTTGCTGTTGACAACAACTAAACATCGTTGGAAAAAGAAACACATAAAATTAATTGTGCAAATGTCCTGGCAGGAAATCATTTGCATTTACGCTAAACGTACAAAACATGCAAAGTCACATACTTCCATGCATACTTATACACATACAAGTCAGTGTGTGTGTGTGTGTTTTTGTGTGTGTGAATGTGTGCAAATTGCCGCCACACACACTCATACTCCGGTGCTTCTAGTAAACCGCTAGCAAACAATTATTCAGCTATAAATCAAGAACACATTCTAATGTATGCAAATGAAATATGCCTTCAAAAATGTATTCGAGCAATTTAATACTCACCCATACATACTCGTAGTTATATAAACACATACATATGTTTATGTAAACCATGATGAAAGGGAACATGCGTGCAAAAACAATTACAATCTTAATGAATAATTGCACGTAAAGGCTTTTTATAGTTAACCTGTTAGCCTGCCATTAGTATGCAAAGCAATATCCTTGTTGGGAAAAACCTAGGAGATACATATCTGTCTCGGATCTCGGTTAAAGAGAGCGATCGGAGTAAGTAGAAGAAACCCAATAACCGCATTCAAGTCACATCGCAATAGTTTGGCAAGAGTAGCCGAGGCAGAAATTCAGCTTGCTACTTATGTGGTGCATCAAATGAGCAACAGAGTACATCAAACTTGCGGAGGTAGAGGGGTGTAAAGTGAACTGTGGTCTTGTTGAGGCCATCATTAAATACCAGAAGCTAGTCTCTGGTATGAGGCTAGTGAGTAGAGACGGCGACAAGACCTAAGGGCAAGACTCTGCCGACAACCGATTTGTTTTATTCATAAACAGAAATCAAGATAACGAAAAAAGATCAAATTCAACAAAATCTGATTGTTGTAGAAGAAGAGAATGATCCTTTTGAATTGCCTAACTTCTACAGTATTTTTCTTCCGTAACAGTGAAGAATGCGTCAAAGGAAGTTTTTAGTTGAAGCCAACGGTGATAGTTGCCGGTAGACGGTGTTTAGAAGCGGCGAAGCGGTGACCGATAGAGTGAAATTGTTGATTAAATACCCGTCATTTCGATGATGGAAAGAGAAGACAATCTCCTCTTTCCTACAAGTAATTTTAAAGCTTGCAATTCGAGGAGTGCTACAAAATATGTTCCATCTGAATACCATCTTCACCGTCACACATCTTACATATATTTCACCGGGGATTTTCACAAAGTTTAAGGAAGCTGCAACTGCAACTGCATATGCAGGTTCATTCGCTTTCAATAAATTCTCGCTTCAAAGTTGAATCCTGTAATCTACATACAATATGATTCGAATGATCTTGTATGATATTACATTGCTTGCATCATTTCTTTACACTCACTGATACGATCCTGAAGGCAATGAACTACAGTTATTGAAATAGTATACGATATTTGTTTCACATATGCCCACCATCGGCAGCATACTTTCCAATCGGGCATAATTATGATAGAATAGCATCATGAGACCCATAAACATGAGCAGACATAAGCAAGCACATACTCATACAAAGCTGCTCGTATTTAATTGACAATTTATAGTATTTTTAATGTAATATATGTGGATATATAATTTTTGTTGGAATTACACGTGAATTGGTTTACTCTTTTCCTAAATTTCAATTTCATGCTAAGAATAATATGTAAAATGTATGCAAAATGACTACTGCCACTGAGGCGTATGAGCAACTTGTTTTACAGCAATATGAAAAAAAGTTACCTATAAATTCGATATTTCATTTAGGCACAAATTGTAATAAATTTTTTATCGCCAAGTACTTTATACTTTAATAAATAAAAAAATATTTAAAAATTTCAAGAGAAAGAATATATAGGAAATATACACACACACACACACACACACCGAAACTTGTGCACTTCCACACAGCTGCTACTTGCCTCTCCCCCATATCACTCCCGCTTTCTCTCTCCCACACTCTCCATCCTCTCTCCATCTCCACCTCTCTCCCACCTTCACTTTCATTCAATTGCAATAATTTCCCAAGTTGACATAAAATTTCATTGTCACATTCATTTATCGCTAACAATCTTTTCAATTTTGCATTTGTTGTCTCGTGTTCGACGCACACACACAAACGAACACACAGACATATGCACAAAGAAATTATTGATTGAAATTATCAATTCATTTCTGTAGAATCTCTTTTCATTTTTATTGTTGAAACCTGGTCAAGTAATTTTGTGTTTTGTGCAACAGTTGTGTTGATGTGCATGAACGGATTTAAATGTGAAATACAGAAATACTCGTTTACAGAGGCAACAACTACTAATAGGATTAAAAATTTATATTGTGAAAAACTGTAGGCACTGGAAAACAATAGCGGAAAATAAAAATGTTTTTCACACTTTACTGAATAAGTACTTAGGTGAAATTTTACACAAATACGAGGGTAGATCAATAAGTACCCGTTTTAGGAGTGAAGAGGCAAGTTTTTCGCAAAGTTTTTTTTTCTATTTTTCAACGTAATCTCCTTTTAGTACAATACACTTTTCCCAACGTTTCTGCCATTTCTTTGAAACCTCCAAAAAATACGATTTGTCAAACTCTTCAAAATACGCGTCTGTCTCGACGATAACCTCCTCGTTTGCGCTGAATTTTTTTCCACCTGAGCCACGTTTTCATGTTGGGGAACAGAAAGAAGTCGCCGGGAGCCAAGTCGGGAGAGTACGGTGGGTGCGGCAGCAATTCGTAGTTCAATTCATGCAATTTAGCCGCGACAATCCCGTATCCACTTGTTGTCCACCGTAAGCAATCGCGGCCCCCATCGGGCCAACACCTTTCTCATGCTTAACCTATTATGTAAAATATTAATTACCGTTCCGTACGATACTCCTACGGCCTCTGCTACTTCGTGCACTTTCGTTTGGCGATCTGCGAGAATCATGTCGTGGACCTTTTCAACGATTTCCTCGGTATCCACGTCTGCCGGGCGGCCTGGGCACTCCTCATCAAAAACAGATGTACGACCACGTTTAAATTCGTTGAACCAATATCTTACGGTTGTCATAGATGGTGAAGGGTCCCCATAGACAGCGTCCAACTTCGCTTTTATTTCTTCGCATGTTTTTAAATCCAAAAATAAAAAGCGAATTACTGATCGATATTGTTCTTTTTCCATTTTATCGCGAAACACCAAACACGTGTGATACTAATGGCTGCCAAATAAAAACTAACCTATAAATCAGTTTGATTTATTTAGTATGGTGTCGTGCGACAGATGGCAGTACACGACGGTAATGCCAACTTCCCTCAGCAACGCCACCTGTCTTCACACTCGGGTACTTATTGATCTACCCTCGTACATATTTTTATTGTAAAAATAGAAATTGAATTGTAATTTTACTATAGCAAAAATTATACTAACGAATTTGAATTTTGACTGCACACTGCACGGCAGAGAAAAGTATTCCAGATGAGATTATTTTTGGTTCAGAGCACATTTATAATTAGTGCTTTTTTACGATTGGTACTACTGATTAGAACTGGCCAGAACATAAAAGAAAGTGGCAAATAAACTTTTGATCACTTTAGAGTTTGGAATTCATTAATCTGCATATGCACTGAAATTGATTTGATTAGTTTAAATACACATTGGCTTAAGTTTGTAGCCTTGGCTAATTCCGTTGGTAACTATTCGTAGAATTTGATTGCACATTAAAAAAAAGAATAATGTAAAATTTTAATTTCTAGAAAAAGTTTGATATCAATTCTAACAAAAACTAAAACAGATGAAATCCATGATTAACTACTTTTCACAATTCTGATAAAATCTGCACATGCTTTCTGATAAATTGTTAGAAGCAAATGTAAAATTTTCATAATCAAATAATTTACAAATGTGATAATTGGCGCAAACGTGTTGAGCCAAAAACTTTAAAAAAAAAATATGAGAATCGCGGGTGAAGTAAAACTTTTTACGACCAACTTGTTTCACTTCTATAGACCAATCTGTCCTATTTTTTTGTGTTAATATTTCCTCGCGTCCTCTTATATCGATGTGCTTTCTGTTTGACTCAATGCAATGGGAAAATGTAAAGCAAATGTAAAAGTTCCAAGTTCGAATAATTTCAAGGCAGACTTGTCATACGAAATTCCTTTCGTTCCCTTTAAATATGAGAGAGAGAATCATAGAGTATGTATAGGAACTGACAGTGACTTTTTTCATACGACGTAAGTACATGGAAAAATTTGTTGTACTGGCAACCGGGCCATGTAGTACAAGCAGAGACATCGGCTCTCTCAATGTCGGTAATTTTCATATTAGCGAGTGATTGACTTCAGAGGAATTAACTGTTATTATTAGTCTTGTTGTTTTTGCGAGAAATTAAGTACTTTAGTCCAAATACATAATAGAGAGAGAGAGTGATGTTCGATTTTGTTCTTGCAGGAGTGGATTTTGTTTCCTCGCTCTTTAGTTTGAGCCATTTCACCCCCTCCCCCCCACCCCCCAACACTCTATGTATTACAGAGTAACATTTCTTTTTTATTTCTCAATAATGGGAGTGAGAAAAATTAGTTTGTTGTAAATTTTTGATGTGTGCAAAAAATAATTCGTCACGCAAAAGATTGCCGATCGAGGCTTAAAGTTTTACTACAAAAATTCTTTATTAAATTTGGTTTATAAAATTTAGATAACAGAAAAATCCTTTGCAGTGTAGATGGATATTTCATTATAAGATCGAATGGATGATTGTGTAAAATAGATTTCATATTAATTTTCCAAATCATGGAAATTGCGTTAAAAAATAAACACAATTCTGATGAGCGTTATACCCAGTTGATTAATGGAACGGACGATAATAACGCCACCACAGGTTATTGTTGAGGACTGTTCTGGAAACTCAGTGAGTACTATTGTCCAACATTCGTTGACGGAAAAGATGAAACCTTGAGCTGAAACCGACTGAAAGGGTATTCCAATCGAATCAAGCCGAAGAAAATAACCACAAGTAAATAATAAAGAAAGGCAGCCTCACTTGGCCTTACCAACGCACAGTGTTTAAAACTTCACTGGGTCAACCAAAATCGATAATCGGCTATAGTGCCAACGAAGTTTATAAGTAAGAGAAATAGAGAATACACCAAGAAAATTATAACAAAAAATGTAAAAGCTTTTATACTACCATATTTCCAACACTCAAGCCAACGTTGCATATTTCTTCACTTTATTATGCTATAATTTTATATGAAGTAATTTTAATAATTATATTTTTCTCCACACTTTCCTTTCGCCTTCTCTCTTTAATTTATGTTTGAAATTTCCATTTTATTTCATTTTCATTCTGTTTTGTTTTTTTTTTGTTCTTGCTGAAATTGCAAATGTGTTTGTAACGACTGTGATAACTATTTATGAGTTCGACTACAGCGGGAGTCGTAGCCAATGTATGACATCACTGCTACTGCCACAGCCATTGCCACTGCTCTATATAAGTTGCCAACTGTGACTCAGAGTTTTCCTCTCTTTACATTTGCAACACTTACCATTTGCATCCTTAGCCTCGAGACCATCTGCTTCGATTACAACAACTGAAAGAACAATTATTTTTTGTTTATCCTCGGCAGCCGAATGCAAGAGACGATAATGACGATCTGGATTAACACCGAAGGCGCGTTGTGCATGCAGATACATTTCCTCTTTGTAATGTGCAAACTGTAAAAACAGAGAGGGGGGAGAGAGAGAGAGAGAGAGTGAGTGAGAAATAGAACTATATAAACATAAGGATAATAATAAAAACAAGTATTAAATTGTAAATAATTTAATAGCTCATTAAAGTCCAAATGGCATGAAATGGCATGAAATAAAGAGAAAAAGAATAAAATGCCATTGTGAAGGTGAAATTCACTTTTATTGGCCACTAAGAAGATATTCATTAATTTTACTGTGTACCTGACTTTTTACTGTTATGTGTTAGTATGTACTAAAGTGTACATGTTCGATATTCGACACAGTAAAAAATGACACCAGCAATCATCCAAGTGTAGAAATTGATTTTTCCTTTACCGCTTGAACTCGGACTGCGATGCCAATTTGGTAATAAGAAAATAAATAATCACTCAAGTATAATATAAATAAACTTTAAGAATCCGAAGCCTTTGTTGCTCATAAAACAATATGAAAAATTTTAAATTTCTAAATTTGTCAAAAGCCAATAGAGATAATTTGAACAGCCATCAACCCAACTATAAAAAGAAAAAACCGCAATGCTACTCAGCTTAGCTCTTATTAAAATAAAGGGTGTTTTTTAAAGAACTGTGGTTTTCAATCTGGCAATAATTTTTCCGGAGTTGACCTTTTTGACAGCTGTCACTTGATTTATGCTCAGTTTGGTTTGCCATTTCATAGACCAATAGACTTGCTCCTGAACAACGTTTGCAAATCGTGCAAATTTATTACCAAAACGAGATGGCCACCTATCCCGATTTACACAAGACAATTTTGTTCAGCGATGAAGCTCATTGAATGGGTACGTTAATAAGCAAAATTGTTGCATTTGCAGTGAGTGATCATAATCCACAAGCCATTCAAATCATTGTTGAGACGCCGTTACATCCACAAAAAGTCAATGTTTGATGTGCTCTATGGACAGAGGGAATCATTGGTCCATATTTCTTCAAAGATGAAGCCGGTCATAATGTTACAGTCAATGGGGAACGCTATAGAGCCATGATTAATGACTTTTTCGTGCCTGAATTGTGAATTGGAGGATGTTGATGTGGACGACCTTTGGTTCCAACAAGACGGAGCTACATGCCATACAGCCAACGAAACAATCAATTTATGGAATGAAACTTTTGGTGATCGCATTATCTCGCATCGTGGGCCTGTGGCGTGGCCTCCAAGATCATGCGATTTAACACCGCTGGACTATTTTTTGTTTTTTTGTGGGGTTATGTGAAGTCGCTTGTCTACGCAGATAAGCCCGAGACGATTGACGCCTTGGAAGAGAATATTCGGCGCGTTATTATAACATACGGCCCCAATTGCTGCAAAAAGTGGTCGAAAATTGGGCCTCTCGGCTGGAATTTATTCGAACCAGCCACGGCGGCCACTTGCACTTGAAATCGTTTTTAAAACATAATCGCAAATCCTTATCTTTATAATAAAGCTAAATTCTTGGCCATAACATTAAATTATATGCGTTTTCTTTCTTCTTGAAAACCACACTTCTAAAAAAACACCCGTTATAACAAATATTATCTTATGCCACCTTAAATTGAAGTGCTGTAAATGTAAAAAGTCTATTGGCATAACCTTTTCGCTTTCCTTTTGCTTTTACTGAGAAAAAGTAAACCTCAAAATCTTATCTTTTTTTTTTTTTTTTTAAAGTAATTTAATTTTTCTGATTGACTTCCTGATTTCTATTGCTTTATGCAAAATGGTATTTGAAAAATATCGAAGATACTGAATGCAATAAATAAAGTATAATGCACGAAAAATAATCTGAAAATATTCTAAACGCAAAGATTCGACAGATTTACATATCCTTTTTCTATTTTAATTATTTGATTTTCAAAATTTTTAATTGGCATCAAATGTTCATGAAAGTAGTTTCTCAATACTGAAAATCATGGAAACCAGATATGGAACACACTTTTCACTAGAACAGAAAGCTCTGCTGCTGTGATATACATGTACATAACTAACATATTGCCCCAAACTAAATTGAGGTCAACTAAAGGGGGTCACAGCAGGTGCTACACCAAATTCTAATATTTCCTAGAATTTCTATGTCGGCAATTACCAATCGAAAATTACTAACTTTGTAATACTATAAGTACTGAATACTGTAAGCTACCAAAACCTAATACTTTAAAACAACATGAAACGCATTGAATTCTGTGAATTTAGAGAAAACTATTGGTTGATTGATAATTTTTTTCATTTCATTTGATTTCTAATTGGATCAGCCTACCACCATGTGATTTATATAAGGAAAACCAATAGAGAGGCTGTTTATCAAAATGATGGTTCCGCGGTTGGTACCCACAAATCTGTCATGTGGTTGATGTTTAGTGCCTTCGCTATCTCCTGACAGCTTGCGTGTCGATCTTACTCCACAAGTTGCAAAATTTCATTGGCTTTTTCAGTGACTTTCAGTGCACTTTCTTTGATATCGAAAATTCCGAAATGGAATCGAGCAAACGACTCCTGGGTCCGGCGTAAACCCACAAATTTTTCGGTTTGGTTTTGCAGATTTTTTACTTTTTCTATAGTAATAAAGCATCACATAAAGTATTTCTTCACATATTTCACTCATATTCAAATCAATGTAACTTTTTACACCAGCGAAGAATTAAACAACTGTCTTCACGTAAAACGTAACATAAACTGTAGCCACATAGTGCTGCCAGATTTGTGTAGCCCGATTTGTGGGTATGGTTACTTTTTACCAATACGAAGCAACCTGAGTACATTTTAGACGAACTATTGCCCGCACGTGGTCGATGTGGCGTAGTGGTAGTGCGTTGGACTGCTACGCAGAGTGTCCGGGGTTCGAATCTCGGCACAGGCAAAATCAAAAAAAAAAGTAGAAAAAATAATTTTTCTACACGGCACCACCTCTTGTCAGGCAATGGCAAACCTACAAGAGTAAAAATTGCTATGAAAAGCTTTTCCTTCGCCGTTCGGATTCGGCTTTAAACTGTAGGTCCCTTCCATTCATGTACAAATATAACACGCACAACATGAGTGGATGCGAAAAGCTCGGCCTAGGCCCTCCATGGGCTGTTGTGCCATCAAAAGTAAATTAAGTATTGCCCGCACGTGAGGCTAAAATCTCTGGGAGGTTTAATTTCCATTTCAAACTTTTAACTGCACCATTAACTTCATAGACTTCAGAGACTCCGGCAGTAATTTGCATAGTAAAGCATGATCAAATTCGCTGCCTTCCTCTGAGCTTCTAACGATTTTTGTATGAAATGTGTAAAATTTACTAGAAACTGATTGGCAGCGCCTTCTACCAATCGCGTATGAATTATACGCGAATCAGCGCCCTCTATCAATCAAGTTTGATTCATGCTCGTGGATACATGTGGATGCATATATGTGCTGACAATCATTTGTGTGGATATTAAAATGCATCCTAATTTTTTCATACTTGATTGATAGAGGGCGGGCGCTGCCCTTCATTTCCGTGACAATTTCCGCTTCGCAACGATTATCTTTTACCGCCTCGTAAATATAAAAATGATTCAAAAAGAAGTACTTACGTATGTAAGTTCTTCATTGAATCAAGTTTAGGGACTGGCATCATTTTAAATATTAAAGAATATTACAATTGCTACTGAATGAAATTCCATTATTACTGGAAACCAATTATGTAATTATATAATTATATATGAATGTAATAAAATTCACTAAAACTTAAAACGAACTGCCACTACTAAGATTTTAAGTAGCATTTAGAAATGAACTTCATGCAGCCTTCTTAACTACCAACAACAAACTTTAGGAGCGAAACAAAAAAAAAACCCGTTCACTACTTGGGCTTGATTTAAAAGTAAAATTGAGAACAAAAATATGAAAAAGGTAAGGAGTAGCTAAAAAAGTAAAAAATATGCACAGACTGTGTGGTTGGGATAACTTCATTAAAAGCTACGACCAAATGCGTACGCTTTGAAGCGCAGTGAATGGGAAGAGGCAAATTGCAGACAAGCGGTTAGAGCTAAATTTATTTTCAAAAATATGTTATTTTGTATTTTCATACAGTGTGGGCTCAATATCCTGCGCATAATTCGAAACGATTTCCGATTTCCTCTTTTAGCGGATGTATATTTTCTGCGTACTTATATCTTCACTTTCGTTTTGTACTCGTAAAACCAAAGAACAAAAATAGACATATCTAGAGTATGGCTGCCTATTTGCCTAGTCTGCCTCACTGCCTGCCTGACTGTCTGCTTGACTGCCTGTCTGCCTAATTGCCTGATTGCCCGTTTGCCTATTTACCTGCCAACTCATCTCACTTAACGCATTTATCGTTGGTTGTTGTGTTGCGTCGCTTTCATTGGACTCGTTTCTTTTGTGGCTTACCTGTCCGCCCGGCGCTGGTGCCCCCACTGTATTGGCAATTGTATGCAAAACTTCAACATACAATTTCTCCTTGTCATCTTGTCGATCCAGTGATTCATCAGGCGGTGGTGGATCACGTTCATTTTCCGGATTGGCTTCGGCACGTGCCTCAGCGGCACGCGTTGCTGACATTCGTCGATTTTCACGTTTCCAACCCAACGATGTGAAACTTTCAAAATACGAACCGTCAGTCTCCTGTACACTGTTGGCATTGGAAGCGGGTGAGCGGCAAGGGATAAAACGGAGGAAGAAAAGAAAGAGTAAAATAGATTAGTCTAGAGAGGAAATTTAATACAAGTACATATACATTCTCGTACATACACAAACAAACAATATTACAAAAGACGAAAAGACTTTGAATTTCTTAAGCTTCATTTATCCATACAGGACTCGTACAGTGGGTCGCGCACATAAACATACCCTCAGACTTGGCTATAAATTGAAATTAACTTATTGTTATTGCATTGATATGCTGGCATTCCGAAGCAATATTTTCACATTCACATTATCAGCATCATCAACATAAATGAGGTATAATCATAGAAAGAAAGATCCGAATCTCACAGTAAGGAAGCGTGTGTATGTGTGTGTGACGTTCTTACCCACCCATATATGGTATTTGTGTGCCAATATGCCTAACATATGGTAGAATAAGTATGTAGGTAGATATAAGTAAGTATCTCGTACCTATTCGCAATCTCATTGATGCCTTCCCTCTCCACTTCCCTTTTACATTTCCTGCCTCTGCCTCCTCACTCATATACACTCGTATTTATACTATATGTATGTATGTATGTATGTATGTGTGTGTGGGTGTGTATGTATGTGTGTGTGTGTGTGTGTGTGTGTGTGTTTATACAAATTTGACATGTTGTTGATGTCGCACCTATTTCAACATTGAGTAGGGTTTAATAAATACCCTTTTTTATGATTCAATGCACACACAAGTAGAGAAAAAGAAGGCCTCTTTTATGTGCTCATTGTTATCTTATCGTCTGTATTCATTCTGTTCACTCATTCATTCATTCATGCATTCATTTCTTCTTCGTTTGTTGGGAAATATTTTAAAATATTGCTAATTGGTATACAAATATTTAACAATGCACCATATAGTCACACAAAGAAGAGATAAACCCATTTTTAACCCTCTAACCGGCAAAGAGGTTAACCGAAACGTTTTGAAGCCCCCACACCTAAATTTATGATTAACGAACTACTTTCGAGTCTTCCGTAATAGTCCGATTAAAGCAACCATTTTGATGTGACAGCAGTTAGTCTAGCCATCAGCGCCTTAGCTTCTGTTAGAGTCGAAATTTCATAAAAATCAGACGAAAAACACTGTACAACACTACTTTTATTTCTTACACGAATCTGAAAGATTATTGTGTCTACCATAGTTTTCGGGAAATTTGTGATATGTTTCCATAGTCATAAAAGGCTTCCACAATCTCAATAAAACTAGCTTATATGCTCCTTAATAGCTTCCAATTTCTAATATTGCTACTTTGCGATGAGGTAGACATGGGCAGACAGAGGCAAACAGGACCGACACTCGCTCATTCATAACTCAGTGCAACATAATTTCTGTTATTTAACCTTCCGCACATTGTGATTATCACAGATTTTTCAATGCTGAACGCGGATTTAATTATTAATTCAAATGTTTCTAGTTCTATCGAAATGTTACGGGACAGGAACGAGGTCCGAAAATTCTTTGAAAGAATAAGACGCCTGACTAATGGTTTGAAGACCGGGGCCCCTTCCTGCAAGGATGAAGACGGAAATCTGGTGACAGATGTCCAGGGCATAATGAGAATATGGAGGGAGCACTTTTCGCAGCTGCTTAATGGCGATGACGCCAATAATCCCGCCACTGCGGAATCTACTCCGGAAACCCCAATCACTGACGGCATTGAAGTACCGCCGCCCGACTATGAGCAGGTCTTAACAGCTATCCCTCGGCTGAAAAACAATAAGGCTGCAGGTGCAGATGGCCTGCCTGCTGAGTTGTTTAAGACTGGAGGCGAAGAGCTCAAAAAAAGGCATGCATGAGCTTCTTTGCTGAATATGGTCGGATGAAAGCATGCCAAGTGATTGGAACCACAGCGTACTCTGCCCAATCCATAAGAAAGGTGATTCCACGATCTGAGCATTCTAAATGTTGCATATAAGGTTCTATTGAGCGTACTGTGCGAAAGACTGAAGCCCATCGTCAACAAACTGATTGGACCTTATCAGTGTGGCTTCAGGCCTGGTAAATCCACCATCGACGCGATATTCACACTACGCCAAAACATGGAAAAGAGAAAAACATATCGACACCCACCAACTATTCGTCGATTATAAAGCCGCCTTCGACAGCACGATTAGGGATCATTTGTACGCCGCGATGTCTGATTTTGGTATCCCTGCAAAGCTAATTCGTCTTTGCAAAATGACACTGACCGACACCACCAGCGCAGAGAATACCAAAAGAAGTTTCAGACAAGGTAACTCCCTATCGTGCGACTTCTTTAACCTTATGCTGGAGAAAATAATTCGAGCTGCGAACATCGACATCTCTGGCACTATCTTCTACAAGAGTGTCATGCTGCTAGCATACGCTGATGATATTGATATCATTGGCACCAACGCGCGAGCAGTCAGTGCAGCATTCTCCAACCTGGAAAGGGAGACTTGTCGAGTGGGTCTAGTGGTGAACGAGGACAAAACGAAATACCTTGTGTCAGCAAACAAAGAGTCACGGCATATTGGATAAAATGTCACTGTTGATAATTATACTTTTGAAGTCGTCAAAGATTTCGTTTACTTAGGATGCAGCATTAATACCAACAATAATGTCAACCTTGAGATCCAGCGGAGATTAACACTTGCAGTAGGCAATCGAGAAGCAGAGCCGTCTCTCGATCGACGAAAATAACGCTTTATAAGTCCCTCCCTCATCTTTCCCGTCCTAATATAATGCGGCGATGAGACGTTGTTAGTAGTGTTCGAGAGAAAGATCTACGGTCTAGTAAGCATGGAACGTGTATCGAGTAAGATGGAACGATGAGCTGTATGAGCTGTACGCCGGCACTGACATAGTCAAGCGTATAAAAATCCAGCGGCTTCGCTGACTGTGTCATGTTGAGAGAATGGAAGAAAGCGCTGCGGCTAGAAGAGTGTTTTATTCGAGCTACGGTGGAGGAGCACGCAGAAGAGGACGTCCTAATCTACGTTGGAAGGACCAGGTACAGTGCGACCTGACTGCAGTTGGCTTTATCAATTGACGCCAGCGCGCGCATAGCAGAGGCGACTGGCGAACCTTAATTTAATACTTCTAAGCATTAAATTTTACCAATTCTCATTATTAAAAAAAAAAAAATTGGCCTGTTAGAGGGTTAATTTCCAACTTATAATCAATAAAATTTAAAAAAATGCATTCACAGTTATATTCCTAAACCTAAAACATTCCACTGACACTTGCTATTTATTCAGTTCTTTATTTTCAACAGCGGAAAAACAGAAACACTCGAGCTAACAAATGAAAAACTTTTCCTTGTGAAAACTAAAACAGCAAATACAAAAATTTTTAAGTTTAATCCTTCAAAGTTGTTTATTTTTCTGCTGTTTACATCACTTTTCTTCTTCTTTCTTTTAGTGGCATAACAGCAAATGGAGGGCCTAGGCGAGCTTTTCGCATCCACTACAGTTTCATGCCGAATCCGAACGGTGAAGTGAAAAGCTTGTAGGTTTGCCATTGCCTGCTAAGAGCTGGGGCTGTGTAGAAAAATTGTTTTTTCTACTTTTTGATTTGTTTGATGTTGCTTGCACCGATATTTGAACCTCGAACACCAACCAACAGGGACTAAGTAGCATCAACATTGTTAGTGAGAGAAAGAGAGAAAGAGAGGTATGTACATACGTACATTCTAACTTCAACTGCAAAACTTATGATTCTCGAAATTACACTATTTTCTATTCAACTTGTATTGGTATTGGGGTTTCAGGTTAGGTTTAGTAATCTGGCAGACATTACATGCATGTTTTCAAATTGTTTATGTACTGATTTACGCAAACGATAAGCCTTTTATAGTTCAGTTTGATGATTCTCTGATCCCAGGTGTGCTACATCTGGATTAACTTCATTTTGATCGATTGCTTTTCCAATGCATGCAACGCCCTCTGCAAAATCACCATCTCCATCAAAATATTCATACTAAAAGCATGCGAATTTATTTGCTACATCATAATAATTATCTTATAATAATAATCATCTTCATCATTAAAATATTTAGGTTGTATGAGCTCAACAGGTGGAAAATTTGCCACTTGCCGGTCTGAGAAATCACGAATGTTATGAGGTTGACTAGAAACTTGGCAAATCTCCATCTATGTTTTGTTATGCTCATGCGAGTTGTTTTCTTTCTACGGAGGAAAGATTTTCAGGCAAATTTTCAAGTAATTCTTCTGCCCTTCTCTTTCAATATGTCAAATTTTTGTTAGAAATTTCAAATTTGACGATAATTTGATAGGCAGTGCCCTCTATCAATCAAGTTTGAATCATACGCAAATCAAATCAGTGTCCTCTATCAATCAAGTTTGAAGCATATGCGAATAAGCGCCCGCTATCAATCAATCAATTTCGGCTGGGATTCCCTCAGGAGTCAGGCCTATCTCAGCAGACTCTGTTTTGAGGTGGACTACAAATGTATCTCTCACAGCAAGTTGCCAAGCACTTAGTCGTTCAAGATTTAAAATCTTTGACACAGAAAGCGTTAGTATCAATTCTAACGAAATAATGAGAACTTAAAATCAAATCTGTTGAAAGAGCAGAAAGATCTAGAAAGTATCTAACTACCATTAAACATTTCGGCAACTTCAAGAACGAAACTCATAGCTGTTAAAAACTTTCAAAATTAATTTAATTGTGAACAAAACAAACATCTTCAAAATTTTCCGAGCGTTTCATTTTAACTTTTCTTTCATTCATTCCAAACATACACACAAACAAAAACACTCACTCGAAGCACTCATTTCTGTAGAATTTCTGTAGAATTAGTTGCTTTAAGTTGGCAGAAAAGAATGAAACGAACGATAAAATTTCATAAGTAATAAAATGAAAAGGGAGAATATTGCGGCCCCCGCCAGAATAAAGTGCTGGTGGAAGTAACAACAACTAAATGCAGAACTGAATGCAGAGTAGTAGTCGCAGCAGCGGCAGCAGCGGCAGCAGCGGCAACAGCAGCAACAGCAACAGACACAGAAACAGTAACAACAACACAATAGTAATTTAACTAAAGTACTTCCGCGAATTACTTCAAATTTTTTCAACGCCTCTGCTGACATGTCAGAAATGAATGTCGAAAAAAAAAAAACAATCAAACACACAGCCAGAAACTGTATAGAATGCTTTGTGTACTCCATAGAGGAAAGAGCCTAGAGCAGCAGAGACTTGAAGTTCAAATTGCTAATAGCTAGTAGCACCAACAACACCGGCTGCTGCTGTTGCTACTGCTGCGAACAGGAATGTCTGAAAAGATTATTTTACGCTTCAAAAAACTTATGCCTCACCATATTCACACCGCCAGTCTGTCTTTCTGTCTGTAGCATTTCCTTTCATCCTTCCGTTCTATAAACGGAGTGAGAATATTTGCTGCCTATTCTAAAAAAACTTAATCGGCTTAGCCAAGTTCGTTTGAGTTCTCGCTGAGTGTGCACAAGTGTTCTCTTTTATTTCAGCACTAGCTGCTGCAGAGTGTGCACAGAAAAGAAGCAGCGGCAGTGACTGCAGAGAGTTGCTCTGCTCCGTGCACTACGTTGTGACGTCAGGGGTTTTCTCTAGTCTAACTCGCTTTCCGTTACGAGTATTTCAAGTGCTCAAGTTACGTAGGTTGTTCTTTGTTGTTGGGCCCACAACTTGTTCAACTGCACTCCCTGACACTTATGTACATATATCTGTGTGAAAGGTATGTGTGTGTGTGTGTGTGTGTGTGTGTGTGTGTGTGTGTGTGTGTGTGTGTGTGTGTGTGTGTGTGTGTGTGTGTAAGTGTTTCTGTGCAGAAAGTGTGAAGCAGCTTAAATTTGTTTTATAATAGGCGCAAAAACTTTTTTTTCGCTTTCTGCACCCTAAATCCCAAACTCTCTCTCTGCTCGAACGTTGTTAGTGCTTAAATACATATTTTCGAAGTCGTGTGTTTTTTTTTTTTTTTTTGGGTCTCTAAGTTTAATCGAGTATAATATTTTTACATACTTAACGTGCTACACCTTTTGACACATTTAATCGGCCAGGAATTGTAAGGATTGTTGTTATTTAATTTGTTAAATTTACCAAAGAGGAAACCGGCTTGGTTTTTCCTTTTTTTCTTTCCTGGTGTTTCCTTTTCTTTTAATGGCACATCAGCCAATGGAGACAATAGGCCGACCTTTCGCATCCACTCTTGTTGTGCGGATATACAGTTTTATACCGAATCCGAACGGCAAAGTGAAAAGCTTTTCATAAGCAATTGTAGGTTTTCCATTGCCTGCAACGAGGTGGTGCTGTGTAGGACAATTTTTTTTCTACTTTTTGATGTTGCATGAACCGTGATTTGAACTCCGGACACTACGCCACAGCAACCAACCTTTAGTCCCCTTATTCAACTAAAATACTGAAGTATTTTGTAGTAGTTTTTAGCTTAGACTAACTCCAATGCGATTTAACTTTAAAGGCAGGCATTTTTGAACCTTAAGCATGTACGAGTACTATGGCGAATAGAAGCTGCTGCAACCAGCTGCAACCTTGGCTAGAAATTGGCAGGCAGCAGACATTGTAACAGAATTACTGCAAATGGGATAAGCGATCTTAGATTTTTACTTCTAGCACAAAATCGAAAGTGTTTGAAATTGCTGGCAGAATCAATCAGGAGCTCATTTTAGAACTACGTAATAAGCTCATTGATTTACTCACTAGAGAGCTTCTTGAAAAGCTATAAAGCGTGTATCGCAAAATAAGTTTTAAAACTAAGAAGGTTTTTTTTATGTCCTGTGACAATATTTGGTGCTAAAGTCATCAGTTTTTGGTTTTTGAAACCTTTGATATTTTACTTTATATTGATATCATTACAATCTGTGATGATTCAAATCCGTTTTTGCTCCTATGTTGCAGCTTTAGGCAGTAGATGTCAGTGGTAAAAGTTAAATCTGATTACAATCTGTGATGATTTAAATCCTTTGTTGCTCTAATGTCGCTTTTAATAGTAGCACCTGTTGGCAGTAGATTTCAGTAGTGAAAGTTAAGTCTGGTTATGATCAAAAGATCATAATGAAATAAGCGATGAGAGCGTGCAGGCCACTGTAGTGTGCTGTGATGGTCTGAAATTTGCATTAAATCATTGGTGATAATTCATAACTCTATTGTAATTAATAATTCTATAATCTGTCACGATCCCGTTCAAAAATTACTCCTCAACAATGTGGAGTAATTTGCCTCTTGGCAGGCAATGACAAACCTACAAGAGTAAAAATTGCCTATGAAAAGCTTTTCACTTCACCGTTCGGATTCGGCTTTAAACTGTAGGTCCCTTCCATTCAAGTACAAATATAACACACACAACATGAGTGGATGCGAAAAGCTCGGCCTAGGCCCTCCATGAGCTGTTGTGCCATTATAAGTAAGTAAAGTAAAGTAAAGAAGTTATTCGTTCAAACTAAGGACCATCCTTGTTGTACTGCCTAAAAGTTTTCTTGTCTACCTGCGATTAATCTGCTAGATGCCCTAAGTTCAAAATATATCCGATTCATGGTTACTTTTTCTGTTTTTAATGATAAATTTAACGAGTGTTCAACTTATTTGGCTACATATTGCACATTGATTACTATACTGTCACTATAAAAAAAATTTCGAGCTTTCAGCACCATATCTTTCGTATTGGCATGCTACATGTAATCCAAAACCACAATAGCTCTTTTTAACTTTTACTTGAAGCGATTCGTAGGCTAAAAGAAATCACGCAGTTTGTCCTGCCTTACTCCGGAATATAAAACTTTAAGTGCTTACGAATCAGTTGAGAGAGTCGTTTTTGTTAAGTGTCACTATGGTAATCAATATGCGATATAGTAACAGTTTTGAAAGGAATTTTTAATGCATATGGGTAAAACATTTTCGCTTCACTAGAGCAACAGAATATGAACAAAGCGTAGCAGTATTTAGTAGAATGAAGAAGAAGAAGAGGAGGAAGAAGAAGAAGAAGAAGAAGAAGAAAAAGAGGAATAAAAAGAAGAAGAAGAAGTAAAAGAAGAAGGAAAAGAAGAAGGAAAAGAAGAAGAAGAAGAAGAAGAAGAAAACCAACAATATATGCCAAGAAGGTTAATAAAATTGCTTCAATTTGCATGCAAATTTGATGCTCCACATCTCGAATAATTTGCATGATTAACCTTGTCGTATTGCAGCATTTGTTGATTTAGATGATATTTGCATTTGCATTTTCGTTTCGTTTCGTTTATTTTGTTTTTTTTTAAGCTTATACTCACGTAGAAGCGCAACTGTGTATGGAATATCGCACTCTACATACATTATGAAAAAAAAATATATATATAAAAATCGATATGATGTGAAAATATAAGTGATACGAGTATGTATATATATTTATTAGAGATATGTACTGGGTCACATCCGCGTGGAGTTGCGCTGCGATTGAAACATGAAACATGGCTACACACAGCACACAGCACACAGCACCCAGCACTGACAATGCAACACTTAGGTGCCACTGTGATTTATATGCAAACATTATTATGTGTGTCTATGTGTATGTGTGTATATTCGCCACCTTAGCATGTTTGATGGTGCACTGATGGTGCTAGTGATGGCATATGATAAAAGTTTGCCGTATTTATTTAGTTTTACTCTTCATGCCTACGTTATTGCATTCATATGCAAATGATTGAGTCATTGATATTAATTTCATAAAATTTATGCTCACGCACACAATACTCAGAATATGTTAATTGATTTAATTCACCTTACGCTGAATTTAAATTAAATGTTCGGTAAATCGTTAAAAGCAGCTCATTGCAATCACCATTATTTGATTTACTTTACTTTACTTTACTTTACCGAATGGTTAAATTGAAAACAATTTACGGTTGTCAGCCTCACGCAAACGAGTTTACCAGCAAAAATCTTAATCTAATTTAGCACTTTAAGTGCAGTAAAGTTTTCAATTACTTATGTAATGAAGTTTCTTTCGGTTAATCCCAAGGATCAATGATGAATTCCAGCATTAATGCACGAGTCTTGATCTTACTATACGATTTATGAATTCACTGTTTATTTTGAAGATTTATTCCCAATTAACAAACTGACAGTGATTTCTTAAACAATCAATTCTATAATGGAATACGAAAGTCTGGTAAGACTGGATAATTTTGCTTGCGTATCAATAATCTTATACATTTATTTTTTATTCCAGCACAAGATGGAAGCATAATATGAAAGTAAAAGATAAACTTTCTTTGAAGAAAAAAAAAATTGGTAGCGACAATCTCGACACTCAATTAGTTCTTTTTTTACCTTTCACAACTGTAGAATGTAGGAGCTAAAATCTTCGAAGTCATGAAATCATTCAACGAATGACCCAAATACTAGTGTGTATTCCTATTAGCATTACACTTGTTTCTGTTTAAGAAGCATAATCTCCTGTGTGCTTCTCTTACGAAAAGCTATCATGAAGACCTTTGGATTGTTTTCTCTTTTCTCTGGTCCAGTTTACCTTCATGAGCTAAGACAAGCTCCATATCAATTAGAATTCACCGGGATCTTACTCGTATTTAGCTGGTCAAAATATTCACAAAGAAAGTGGTGTAATGGCATCGCACTGCACAGCAAATGTGCACTGGTTAACCTGCTCCAAATTTACTATAATGGGTAAAACTTTTGCAATACCAAGCAAGTCCTTGGTAAATTATGATAAATAGAAAAATATTGTAAATTATGATAATGAAGAAATCTGAAGATTTTAAGCTTTAACTATAAATTTTGTGACTAACTTTGGTGCGTTACTTTGGTTCTCAAAACTACGATATTATTTGTCCATCACAATAATTTTATCTAAACCCGACATAATCTAGTATTTATGTAGTTAAGTGACTCGTAAATATTAAAGTTTATTAAGAAACCATTAAATATTGGGTCAAATAAAAAGAATCCGTGATTTTCGTTATAAGATAATGTTGGTACCCACAAATCAGGCAACACTAGTCCGATTATGCCAAAAGAGCACATGTTTGAAAGGTGGCATTTCACGCTACATTTTGTGTAAAGACAGCTGTGTAATTCGGCGCTAGTGTAAAAAGTTTAGATTACGGTGAGGATGCTGTGAGTGAACCTCGGACCCAGAAGTGCTTTGCTCGTTTCCGTTCCGGAAATTTCGATATCAAAGATGCAGCACGTTCTGGTCGGCCAGTCACTGAAAAAGCCGATGAAATTTAGCAACTGGTGGAGCAAGCTTTCAAATATGCGTTCGCCAGATTTGTGGGTACCGACATGATGACCCAATATTTCATTTACAGAGGGGGAAAAAATGTTCTAGCCATAATGTACTGAAAGAATGTCACACATTACCAATTATTTTAGCTCACAACATCATAGCTTCAAATATAAATAGTAAGTATGTATTTATTTGTATTTTTTTCTTATCCTCTCCTCCTCCATCATTAGCTCGTATAATAACAAGCATATTTCAATATTTACTTTACTTTACTTTTAATGGCACAACAGCCCATGGAGGGCCTAGGCCGAACTTTTCGCATCCACTCATGTTGTGCGTGTAATATTTGTATTATTTCAATATTACCACCCATAAAATACAATTTTCTCCCATTACTATCTTTCTATCTTTTACACATGGATGCTATCAAGTGTTTCGATATCGTGATTACGATTAAATATAATTACATACAAATTGGGGCAAAAGTAATGTCATAATGTGAATGTGCCATAATTTTTGCAAATGCCGTCAAATGTCATTGTGCTTTGACAATTATGTTGTAGATAAATAGAGAATTAGTTGGCAATGAGTAATGGGGCAATACACAGCTTCAAATCATCAATTTGGAGCCAAAATGGTAATATGAGCAAAAATTTGCATCAACTCTGAAGCTTGTCATTTGACCGATATCATTTTTTCAACTTAATATCATCAAATGTATGCCTTCAAATAAACTTTCCGTGAAAACAGAGGCCGATTAACGAAATGGCAGCCAATTCACATATGACATTACTTTCGACCCACTTTGTATAAAAGATTTACTATATTACATATATTATATGCAAACTGCGCCTAAAAACATACTGTATTATTTTCGCTTTCCTTCTTTCGCATTGTCAGTGTTTGTGCTTTTTGTTTCCTTTATCAATGCCAACTCATACAATGAATTTTGTGTTGTAAATCTTCTTTGCCAGGTGGTAAACAATTTGTAATTTTCCTGCATTCTCTTCTCTCCTCTTCTCCCCTCTCCGCCCCACCATTACTTAGTTCCGCATTATAACTTTCTGAGGTGAAAGGAAAAATAATATCACAACACAAGCAAAATAAAGTAATTGATTTCCCCCATGCAATTAAAATTTTATGCAAATGTTTACTTAATAAGAGAGAGAGTGAATGCTGTTTAGTTGGGGGGGGGGGGGGGGGTGTGTGTGTGTGTGTGTGTGTGTGTGTGTGTGTATAGTATAAATAATTCAAAGTATATTTTGTGCCAGTCAAGTGTTAATTGCTGGGTTGGCAATTTTCTTAAGCAACTTCATTATTATTATAACTAACTATGAGGGCACAAGTATATTACGATGAAAGTATTACGGCAATGTTTTCCTTTATAATTATAAGCTTAAAATGACAGCAACGCCATTGCCAAAGCGTTAAAATTCTAGGTTTCATTAAGAAATGACATAGAGCAGATTTTCTTATGTATCGTAATTACATAAGGAAATCAAAAGTTTTTCAAATTTAAGATATTGTATATTTTATTTTAGAATGCAAAGGTTTCAATTCTTTGATTTTCTCATTTTCGAAAAATTACCTTTAGCAGCAAGTACAATTCTTGCTGCTATCCTTCCTTGCTGCTACTGGCTGTTAATATGAGCACAGCCAGCAATTGAGCCACAATTCAAAGACCTCTCTCATTCAATGAGAGACAAGCGTTAGTATAGGATGCTACTTCATCGTTTCGTTTATTTGCTGCATTGAACTTAATGCCAATTAGTCGGCTGCCGCATCGAAACTTTTCTTCAATATCACCTACAACAATTTGATTATAAAAAACAAAAATTATACTTTATGACTCTTGTGCATTTTCTTTCTTTATCTATCTCTGTCTGTCTCTTGCGGCTCTCCTCTCTTAATGGACTTAAAGTAAATTCGTAACAAAGAAATTATGAAAGCCGAGTGAGAAAGTTTCGTAAAGTTTTTTAGTACTACTTACTACTGCAACTATCAGCAATACGCTAGGCTAACTTAAATCTCTGCAAACAACCACATACTTTCCCTGCCATTTTCACTCTTCTCCCAATCATCTAACTATCCTTCTACCAATTGCAATTAAGTTTACCGTTCGTTATGCAACGTCAGCAAGCAAGAGACTCTATAACTTTGGCACTGGCTGGCGATCACATGACGCAAAATTTTACCTTTCGCAAAATTTCATTATGCCAAATACAAAAACACAAAAAAAGTTTTTATGGTATACACAAAAAAAAACAAAAAGCAAAGGATAAAAATAAGCGTTAATAACTTGTGGCTCAATCTCGCTCGCTGTCTGTCCCGCTCTCCATTCTCTCTTTCTACCTCCCTCCCTCCCGTACTTCGGTTTGTGGGTGGCATTGCCACAAAGTAATATTGAAGTTTTTAATTAAATTATAAAGATACAAAGTACGTGTTACTTTTTGTCTTTGGCTCGTTCATTCAGTCACTCTTTCTTCACTTTACGCTCATCACTTAAATAATAATTTGTACAAACAAAGCTAACTTTGTGTAAATTAAGTCATTATTCTCGTGGACGTTGTGTTGAATAGTGTTTGCCAGTGTTATGAAATTGTTGCACACACCTAAAATGGAAACCAGGTGAGTCAATATGTGTGTGTATTCGAAAGTTTGAGAAACCAAACGGATAAAAGTGGCATAGCATAAGGCTTCATAAGGCATTTCTTCGAGAGATAAGACCTTGTAATAATAGTTATGTACTTCAGTTGCACATGTTTCAGCATCCTCAGTTACCGTTACTACATTCATGAAGGTAACGGCGAAGAGAAATACTAGACAATCGAGAATCGAGAATGTAAGAATTAAATAAATATAAATTAAAAACTAAAATTAATATTACAGAATAACAGCAATAAGGATATAAGTTTTATATTGACCATCATCAGTTATGACTATTTTTTGGGACAGAATTCTATTAGCTCTGATGGAATCATAAATTGCAATAAAAACGGCTGTAAAATCGATACTACTCTACTCCACTCTACTCTACTCTACTCTACTCTACTCTACTCTACTCTACTCTACTCTACTCTACTCTACTCTACTCTACTCTACTCTACTCTACTCTACTCTACTCTACTCTACTCTACTCTACTCTACTCTACTCTACTCTACTCTACTCTACTCTACTCTACTCTACTCTACTCTACTCTACTCTACTCTACTCTACTCTACTCTACTCTACTCTACTCTACTCTACTCTACTCTACTCTACTCTACTCTACTCTACTCTACTCTACTCTACTCTACTCTACTCTACTCTACTCTACTCTACTCTACTCTACTCTACTCTACTCTACTCTACTCTACTCTACTCTACTCTACTCTACTCTACTCTACTCTACTCTACTCTACTCTACTCTACTCTACTCTACTCTACTCTACTCTACTCTACTCTACTCTACTCTACTCTACTCTACTCTACTCTACTCTACTCTACTCTACTCTACTCTACTCTACTCTACTCTACTCTACTCTACTCTACTCTACTCTACTCTACTCTACTCTACTCTACTCTACTCTACTCTACTCTACTCTACTCTACTCTACTCTACTCTACTCTACTCTACTCTACTCTACTCTACTCTACTCTACTCTACTCTACTCTACTCTACTCTACTCTACTCTACTCTACTCTACTCTACTCTACTCTACTCTACTCTACTCTACTCTACTCTACTCTACTCTACTCTACTCTACTCTACTCTACTCTACTCTACTCTACTCTACTCTACTCTACTCTACTCTATACTCTACTCTATACTCTACTCTACTCTACTCTACTCTACTCTACTCTATACTCTACTCTATACTCTATACTATATACTCTATACTATATACTCTACTCTATACTCTACTCTATACTCTACTCTATACTCTACTCTATACTCTATACTCTACTCTATACTCTATACTC
Organism: Palloptera scutellata; assembly: GCA_958295655.1. Classification (NCBI taxonomy): domain Eukaryota; kingdom Metazoa; phylum Arthropoda; class Insecta; order Diptera; family Pallopteridae; genus Palloptera; species Palloptera scutellata. The sequence goes on along the minus strand of OY282449.1, from coordinate 27,215,825 downwards.
TATACTCTATACTCTACTCCACTCTACTCTACTCTACTCTACTCTACTCTACTCTACTCTACTCTACTCTACTCTACTCTACTCTACTCTACTCTACTCTACTCTACTCTACTCACATGACGTTTCGACCAAAGGATCCGCATAGCATACTCCATCGTATTGGTTTTATCAATTGACAATCTTAAAGCACAAACGAAGAAAAAATTGTAGCGAACTAAGAGTAAAAAAAAAGTAAATATGTATGCACAATTTTGAGATAAAATATTACAATTTAAATATTTTAATTTTTAGATCGTTTTACTTCGACGCTGTCAATTTTACTTAAACTTGTTTGCTTGCAACATCGGCACTTAATCGTTAAAGGGCTTTAGTTCGAATATAATCGATCTTTCTCGGTTTTCCAGATGTTCTCGAAAATTAAAAACGGTTCTTTTCCATCCACATTATAGCATAGAGAGAAAAGTAGCGAAGGAGAGAGAGAAAGAAAGAGAAGGAACCAGAGAGAGAGAGTGAGCGCGGTAAGTAGTTTCCAGTTGCTTTTTTGCATGGCCCATGTCACACTGGCAACTGTTCGTGACAACTGAAAAACTCTCGTTGCCTCGGTGGCAACTGTTGCTAGTGTGACATCACTCACCGTATGCAACTATGATAATCATACGGATAACGAGAGCACCAGCGGCTGACGTCACAAATTACACTTTTGCCAATTACTTTAACTCCAACCTGACAATTTTTGAGATAGCTCTCGTTCACGAAACAAACAAAAATTTTTAACCTAACAAATATAACTCTTTAAAACTATACAAAACTATGAATGTTAATCTAGTTAGTTGTAAGCTCTTTTTAGCTCTCATCACCCGTCAATTACACACACTCATGCAACTTTTGGCACTCGTGTAAAGTTGTAAATACAGGGTGACAAAAAATATTTGTATAAGTACAACAGTTTTGGGAATAAAAAAATGATTGTAATTAAAAACGAAAAACAAAGTGAAGAAAAAAGATAACACAATGCAAGAGTAAAAATATATTTAGCCGGTTTCGAAGTGGCCACCCTTGGCACGAATATGCAGCTTCAAACGGTTGGAAAAGGTTTTAAACATGGGCCGCAGCTCCTCCACCGTTGTTCCGCCCCATTCACAACGCAACAACTATTTCAGGGACTGTAAATTTGTATAACTTTTAGCACAGACCCTAGCCTCGTACTTGGACCATTATTATAGAGGTTAGCTTACATAAACCATGTGGTAATAACAGGGTAAGTTCAAAGTGCAAATTTATTACCAAAATAATGGATCGGTTCGCGCGATTCGAATTGGAGGATGTTGATGTGGACGACCTTTGGTTCCAACAAGACGGCGCTACATGCCATAGAGCCAACGAAATAATCAATTTATTGAAGGAAACTTTTAGTGAGCGCATTATCGGGCGTCGTGGGCTTGTGGCGTGGCCTCCAATATCGTGCGATTTACCACCGCTGGACTATTTTCTGTCGGGTTATGTGAAGTCTCTTGTCTACGCAGATAAGCCCGAGACGATTGACACCTTGGAAGAGAATATTCGGCGCGTTATTACTGACATACGGCCCCAATTGCTGTAAAAAGTGGTCAAAAATTGGGACTCTCGGCTGGAATTTATTCGAACCAGCCACGGCGGCCACTTGCCCGAAATCGTTTTTAAAACATAACGGCAAATCCTTATCTTTATAATACAACTAAATTCTTGGCCATAACATTAAATTATATGCGTTTTATTTCTTCTTGAAAACCACTTACTTTACTTACTTTTAATGGCACAACAGCCCATGGAGGAGGGCCTAGGCCGAGCTTTTTGCATCCACTAATGTTGTGCGTGTTATATTTGTACATTAATGGAGAAGGGACCTACAGTTCAATGCCGAATCCGAACGGCGCAGTGAAAAGCTTTTCATAGGCAATTTTTACTCTTGTAGGTTTGCCATTGCCTGCCGAGAGGTGGTGCCGTGTAGAAAAATTATTTTTTCTACTTTCTTGATTTTGCCTGTGCCGAGATTCGAACCCCGGACACTCTCCGTAGCAGTCCAACGCACTACCACTACACCACAGCGAGCACTTGAACCACACACTTCTGAAAACCACACTTCTAACAAAAAACACCCTGTATAAACTTTAATATTTCTGCAGTCGAATATGTCGAACTTTAATGTACACAAATAATACATACTAGTCAGCACATGGAGAAGAAAAAACAACAAGAACGTAGCTACTTTGTTTTTAAAATGCAAATTAACAAGAAGTAAGAAAAAGTTGTTGAAAGAATTTTTTGCTATTAAATTTTCTTTGCACTTGAAAGTGCAAGAACGAACTTTTTGGTTTAAGCAAAATTTCCACCTGAATATAAATATAAGTATGTATTCGTATGTGAATATGTGGTTAGGTGTATGTGTGGTATGTATGTGTGTGTTGGTGGCCTTTGGAAATTTCTCATATAACAAAGTGTGTGTTTGTGTGTATTTCTATAGCAGCTAAAAAGCAAATCTACTTTTAATGAAACTGCCTCAAAGAGGCAAATAAGTATACCATATTCTCATGATGTTACTACATACTACTGTGGGCAAAAAGTAGTAAGACTTTTTAATTTAAATTTCGCGCGGAAACCCATTCATCAATATATTATTTTTTTAAGGTTGGTATGACTGTCGGTGACATCTGTGCCAAATGTCACATCAAAATAATCATTAGTGTTTAGTATACGCTTGTCTTTCTGAAGCACAAAAAGTGCATTCGGCGATTTTCACAATGAGTGAAATTATTCAACAAAGAAGTTCCATTAAATTTTGTGTGCGGAATCAAATTTCTAGTGCCGACACGTTCAGAATGTTGCAAAAGGCCTTCGGTGATAATTGTATGCCGCGAGCAAGTGTTTTTGATTGGTACACATTGTTCAAAGATGGTCGAGAACGCGTTGACGACGAACCACGTCCAGGACGGCCAGGACGGCCATCAACATCAACTGATGATCAACACGTCAATAAAATCAAGGAATTGGTGCTCGAGAATCGACGATTAACAGTCAGAGACCTTACTGGCATCGTTGGAATATCGGAAGGATCAGTGAAAACCATTTTAAAACATCATTTGGGCCTAAGAAGAGTGAATGCACGATTGGTTCCAAAATCACTGCATTGGTTTTACGAGACCATTTTGCCAAAAATTCGACTGATATCGTTCCGCAACCACCCTACCACCCTATTCGCCTGACTTAGCACCGTGTGACTTTTGGCTATTTTCTAAACTCAAAAAACCGCTTCGTGGACACCGTTTTGAGTCAATTGAAGACATTAAACATGAATCGCTAAGCGCATTGAAGGCTATTCCGGAAATTGACTTTAACAACTGTTTCGAGAATTGGAAAAAACGTTGGCACAAGTGTATTGGGGCCGGGGGGGATTACTTTGAAGGGGACGAAATAGATTTGGAAGAATGAATAAAAAAATTTGAAATTATGAACAAAGTCTTACTAACTTTTGCCCACAGTAGTACATACAAGTATGAATGCAATGTCTTTTCAATGCACACACGTACATGTGAGTGGATGTGTTTCTTCTGAAATGTTCTTGTTTACGTGTTTGAGTAAATTAAGTCACTATTTTTTCTAAATTTCCTTAGAAAAATAAGAATAAGGGAAATACCATAAGTAAGATGCACATGTCCCGCATTTGCCAGAACGAGATGGCGCATTTTGGGTGTCGATGTCACAGGAATGGACAAAGTTAACTCCTTCCCCTTCTGCGATCTTCTGTCATTTGTGAGAGAATCCGGAGAAGTTGCGGAAGAGAACGTAGTCCCCCTATAACCCCTTTTTCGACTTTTTATCTTTTTTTCTCTAACCCCTTACTTGCTGTCACCCCTTCTTCTTTTCCTAGGCCTTAAGTACAATGGGCTACATAGCCTGAGTGCTTGAGGAACTGTCCTGCACTCGTAGGTCATGTTCTCGACCTTCTTCACATCCATCCATCCAACCATAATGAAGATGAAAATCTTTGAACAAATTTTTCTTCACACTATTTTATGTACTTTCGATTTCTGCGAAAAGAATTAAATTTTTGCAAGCATGTAAGTCCTTTCTCTTTCTCTCTCTCTCTCTCTCTCACACACACACACAAACAGACTTCATCTATTTCTATTCAATTCTAAGTACAAACTTCAGAGGTCATTTTCCTCTTTATCTTTCATCAAGTATTAATGACTAAGTATTTACATAGTTCATAAAATTATTAATATAAATATTAAATATCCGTAGAATATTACAAAAACCCTTTCTAATGCACATGCACATTACATGTAGTGATATTTATTTATGCAATTATTTGCTTAATTTTACAGCAGCTTACAAGCCAAGCAGCAAATGTGCTCCAAATCATAAAGCAAGCAAGCAAAAATATTCGAGATATTAAATCATAAATTTAATTTAAGTTCATACCAGCACGAGTTGGTACTCTTATAAATAACGAAATATCAGAATATCACACACACACACCCCCACACACACACACATATGTATGTACTCGTATGTGTGTACACCTGTGCATTTTATGTAGAAACAGTCTCGTAGTTGCACGCAAGAAGAAATGACTTTTCACAAACGCCATTTGCATTTATATTGATTTCCACAATTGACTGCATACATGCAATACTAAGTTGTATCTTTAAGTAACACACACTGACGCGGAAGTTGATATGTAAGTATGTATGTAGTCGTGTGTATGCAAATAATGGGTTATATGAAAAGTATCTGCGGTTGGGACCTCCGCTATCAGCTGACAGTTTGCGTGCCAATCTCGCTCCACCAGTTGCAAAATTTCATTGGCTTTTTCAGTGGCTGGCCGACCAGAGCGAGCTGCATCTTTGATAACGAAATTTCCGGAACGGAATCATGCAAACCACTCCTGGGTTCGGCGTTCACTCACAGCATGCTCACCGTAAACCGCACAAATTTTCAAATCAATGTAACTTTTTACGCTAGCGACGAATTACACAGATGTCTTCACACAAAATGTAGCCTGAACTGTAGCCAACTTTCGTTGCTACTTTTTATATGACCCAATACATGCAACCGTATAACGTGTGCATGCAACAAAATTTTAATTTTAAACCAAGCGAGTGTGCATCACTTTTCCACAACATTTATAAATATGCATGAATTGTGCATTATTCATTTCTGGGTTGCTCTTTCAAAACTTCATATTTTGAACATAATTATTTTCAGTTATTCTGTTGCAGTAGTTTGTAGTAGTTTGTTGCGTTAGAAGCAAAAGTGTTCAAAAGTGTTACATATTTCGAGAATGTATGGTATATAAGTAATTCAGATGGAACAACTACAACTACATAAGGAGTGAGATCGAAAAAATCGGATAACTTTGAAAGAGCACTGCTTTGAAACTCTTCATCTGAATGAAAAAAATCAAACAGTAGACTTTGCGTTGGAGAAATTCTGATGAAATACAATCACATGTTTTTTGACTTGTGAACTTTCAGTTGAGTCATGGCATCGGAAGTGGAAAGACGCGATTTAGTTGTTGAATTATTTCGAGAAAATACGCAGTGGAGCCAGAAAACCATTGCAAATAAGGCGAAAGTTGCACAAAACATTGTCCGATGATTCTTAAAAATTTAATACCGACTTAACAGTTGCTAGAAAATATGGTTCTAGAAGGAAATGCGGTTTCGTGTCTCCACAAAAGGCGAAGAAAATCATTGTTCTCTTAGAGAAAAATCCAGCGTTGTCTAATCGAAAATTGGCGGAAAAAGCGAGTTGCAGTGAGTTTTTAGTTCGCAGGTCTTAAAACATACAAAGCGCAGTCAGTACCCGACAGGAACGGTACTAAGAACTTGGTAGCCCAGAGCCGAGCTAAAAAGTTAAAGACAGATTTTTTCCAAAAATTCAATTGCTGTGTTATGGACGATGCAACATACGTGTTGTCTAAATTTTCTCAACTGCCTGGTCAAGAGTTTCACACCGCAAAGGAACAAGGAGGAGTTGAGGAAAGATCTAGGACAAACAAAAGTCCAAGTTCCCGAAGAAATTTCTGGTATGGCAAGCGATTTGTAGTTGTGGGCTAAGGAGTAAAAGTTTCGTAACAAGTGGCACTATTAACGTCGAAATTTATGTGAAGGAGTGCCTCCAGAAGAGATTGCTGCCATTCATTAGGAAGCACAAGGTATCTACTTTCTTTTGGCCTGATCTAGCCCCCTGCCACTACAGTAAAATAACCCTTAAATGGTTCGAAGACTAAAACATCAAATTGGTACCAAAAATCGCCAACCTACCAAATTGCCCAGAACTTTAGCCTATCGAGAGATATTGGGCTCTAGTGAAAAGAACATTAAAGGCAACAAACAAAGAAGCTGCCGCCAAGAGAGTCTCAGAAATGGCAGTAAAGGCGCTAATGGCAGGCATACCGGAAAAGCTGTCCGAGTTCTGTAAAAAACAACAAACAAATTAGTTTTCTATCAGAAATTAAATTTTCTTTTCAAAACTGTAAACATTTTTTTATTTGCATAAGGGATTTAAATGTTAGGACAATTTAAAGTTATCCGATTTTTTCGATCTCAGTCCTAACAGTAAGTGCTATACCAAGCACAAACTGTTACAATTTAATCATTAGTAGAATAGAATGGAGCCTGATGAACACTATACCCAAGGATTTATTGTATGGTCTCAGCGAACAAATCACAATGTCCAAGCAATTCATTTTCATCGACCAGAAGCTCTTGTGTATTCGGAGTTGAATTCTTTCCAATATTTCCTAATATGTACTAATAGAATAAGTAAAATCAAGATCCACATTGATAAATGTTTGGTCAGAATAGCCTCCATAGCCTTAAATTTGTTGAGGTTATTGTGAGCTCTTTCTTAATTAAACTACTAAGTTTCGTCAATATAAACCGATAATCTGACCACACAGTCGGTTTTTTAATAAAATTTTGACACGTAATACAAAATATAACTATGGTGAAACTAAAAGAGATACTTTAAAATGATGTAAAAACAGATTACACATTTCATCGTTTTCTACAAAAAAAAAATCAGGGGTGACAGAGATGCGTGCATTTTCAATTCCCATACGCTCTTATAGCCAAACAAAAAACTGCATCTTGCGCAACGTCGACACACGTATACTATAAGCTTCTTCGCGTGGTTTTCGATCGTACGCCTGCGGCTGTTGCTTTGTTCTCATTTCGGCGGAGCAAATCAACTCAGTTGCTCTTCAGCACTTGTTGCAGTAAGACCTCGATGCGTAATTTTTTCTTCTTCTCTTTTCACAAACAAGTACAACATGTAATAATATGTATGTGCCGATTACTGATCTAAACTCAAAACTTTTTTTGTTGTTGTTTGATGTAGCAATGTCGAAACGTCATTCAAGGTTTACATTTTTATCATGATGAAATTCAGGATCAAGCAACGTTTGGAGATTATTAAAAATTACTAGCGAAATTCTGCGTCAGTGGTCGCAACTTTAAGAGCGCTGGTAATAAACGTCCCACCAGACGGACTCTACATGCTATGCTCTTGTGCCGAAAAAATTGCAGCCATAAGTGCTTCAGTCCAATATGAGCCAAATCAGTCGATTGCACGCCGATCACAGGAATTGGGAATCTCTTGCCACAGTTGACATTGTGGCGAATTTTGCCAAAATATTTTGTCCTACATCCTTACAAGATCAAATTAACAGAAGAAGTGAAGCCTCGTTATCATTTGAAGCGCCGAAACTTCTCCAGTTGGGCTGTGCAAAAGTTTGAAGAAAAACCTGAATTTCATCGAAAATCAGCTTCAACGATGGAGCTAATTTTTGGCGCCCTTAACGCCCTTGAAATTCTTGTTTTACGTTAGGTCGTTATGACGACGTTAGAAAAGCTCAGAAACAATATCGAACACGAAATTACCAACGTCCCGACCGAATGTATGTACCCACAATGTATGTTTCAAAGTAGCATTCTGCTACATCGGTACTTTCAGCTCGATGTGAGTTTTATGACTAATCTAGTTTTTCTAAATTTCGAATAATTTACGCCTAAGGGATGTAAGGGTCTTGAGAGGGGCACTTATAACTCGAACAGGGTATATATGTAATACTGAAACAAAACTGATTCCATCCTTACTTTCAACCTAATCCATGTGAACTTCGATGAAGTACCTAAAAAACGAGAGAGAGAGAGCTTCCCTGGTCCACTGGGTGTCTTACTATGTTTAATGGCCCATTGAAGTATATCAATCTAGATAGATTAAAACTCTAATTGACTGCAGCAGTTTCACTAGGGCTTAGTTGAGGCCGATGAAGACTCCTATAGCAGTATTGAAAGGGTATTTATTCACACTGTAAGCGATACTGTGATAATACAGCGGCTGTACTCAAAATTGCCAGCTGCAGAAGCCGTTTAATTCCATGTTGGGGAAGGGCAGGAGGAAGGCTATAGGAGCTTCAGCCCTCCTCCATTGGGAATTGAAACAAAACATTTTTTATCTAATTCTATCTAATTTACCATTTTGTAATTTTTGTGTCCTTGCGTACCAAGAGGCTTACTTGTACAATTTCTCATAATTCTCATTCAGTTCATATTGATAGAAATATAATAAGTTTATGAAAATTGACTAGCAAACCCAGAGGGAATCGAACCCTCGTTTTACCGGTTGGAAGTCTAGTGTTCTACCCACTAAACGTTAGCAGTCTTCGTTCGAAAGTGTTCTAAATGTCGGTTGATTTGCTTTGAAATCAGAATCAGAATCAGAAATTGAGAGAATAGAATGTCTACCACAGGATAAGTCTTCAATATATTCGAAAAATTAGCTACCAGTTTAATGTGAACCTGGCCAGAACAAGACAAAACGGTTAATGGATTTTTCTCCTCCATGAGTCCTTGCAGCTGCAACAGTGTTCCCCATTTACGTTGCCCATTAATCGATGAGATGAGCCCTCGATGACATGGCGATCAAGCAAAGATTAATGATTTGATAAAAAGCGATTAAAATCAGAGACCGGAATTGTGTAGCTAGTTAATTTCTGAACATTTTTTCCACCAAGAATTTTTCTATCATTTGTTGCACTAACACTGCAGCGTTAGTCAGTTTGATTGCTAAACTTACCCAGAATTAGAGCGTGGATCAACTTCAGGCCATGACAGGCGCCGCTTACAAAATGCCAACGGCGGCCGAGGCGGAGGATCTGGTTGATGTAGCGGTGAATTACGCTGACGAAATGAGCCTGTGCGTGGTGGAGCTAAACATTCCAAAGCACGTGATTGGCGACGGGAACCCAGCGGTGTGCTATTCGCCGAGGTGGTGCCAGGTGGAGGCACAACTTTGGGATAGCCTGGAAAATGAAGGGAGATAAATAAATAAGTAAATAAATTAAACAGCAAGAGTAAAATCAAATTTTTTTAAAAATTCAATCACACATATTCTTAAACAAAAAATATGTGCTTTAATTATGTAGAAATAAGTTAGATAAACCATAAAAGAGTAACAGAAACATTAAAGGCTTCCGTAGAAAAACTTTAGAACACTGAAACACTGCACATTCTCCTGCTTTTGAACATGACCTCAGACAAGCATCAACTTTGAATGCAACACAACAAATTTTCACAATCCAACTCTCGACAACCTTGATATGGCGCACATTGCTAAAGCTAAACAAATTCATTCTTTTGCAAAACTAAAAAAAAAAAAGAAGTAAATCCATATATGCATACAAATATTTCACAGAACAATGTTTAAGTCATTGAAATGCATTCACATGAACTTCATCCATTTACTTGGTAGTGAAAATAAAAGAGCAGAAGACAAAAGATTTGTAATTTACATTGGCAAAACAAGTTCACATTCATGTATAAGCTAAACCTGATGTACATAAACATTTACATATATTTGTATGTGTGTTTGTGTGTTCGGTTTGTTGTTGTGCAGCAGGCACACACACACACACACACACACACACCTCGACAGATAAAAACCTACTACTATAAACCACTGGTGGGATTTCTAAGCAAGAGCGGCTGTTGTTGGGTTAACCATGTATGCATCTCATTTCCTATCAACCGCTTTCTCTCCCCTTTCATCACACTCTTCTTCCCAAAAAGAAGAAGAACAGAATAACCACTCGTTTATGGGTTTTTGCGACAGCATAAGTTCAGCATTTGCATTAATATCTTCCCTTTTTTTTTTGTGGTAGTGGAATGTTATTGCACTAGCATAAGAACAAGAACCAGAATTGCACTATATACAAGTATGAGCGAGTATGAGCGACAGGATGTTCAATCCTTGCAACAAGTGTCGTCAGCAATGTGGTAAAGATGGGTGACAAATATTGTCTTCCTTTGTGTTTCTATTTTCAATTCCATTCCTCTCCTTCTTCGGTTATTCGGCATCTTCTTACTCATTCGCATATTACATACTTGCTCTTATTTTTCGCAATTGCTTCTCTCATCCTCCAGCCACCCATCGTTTTGTTGCATTTGCATATGAGGCATAAAGAGATTTGCATTGCTTACAGCAATTTCGAATATTGCTATTGTTGTTGTAAGAAGTTGTTGTAGTTTTTGCTACTGTTTGAATGCGAATTTTATGCACTTAACATTTCAGAATGTGTTTCTAAAAGCGGATATTGTGTGTCTGTTTTCGAGTTTGTGTCTACTTTAACCCAGTAAAAGATATGTAACGAACTACTTCTATATAAAGAGATTTTTAGAAATCATTCAAAAGTGCATATGTAGTTTCAAAGAATCTGAAATTTTTTGGAACAGTTAAAAAAGAAAACGATAAAGTACAAGTACATTGAAGAAAGCGAGTAGTATTTCATTATTCTTAACGTAGAAACTAATGTAGAATGAACTGTGATTTTGTTTTATTGGAAAAACTGTCGCTTGCTTTTTTATTACACTCTTTCGAAAACTGAAATGATTTTTTTTCTTTGCAATTAAATGCAGTTCAAAATTCATATGTCCCGAAAGAGAAAGAGAGAGTAATCAATTGTGAGCTTTAAATGCTTGCTCTCTAGAAGATTCTTGCATTAGTATATGCCAGTGTTGAGCAAACCAATACATAATCATGCCTGCTTGTGTGTGTATCTGAGAGAGCGACAGCACTGCTTGTGTTATTTATACTGTAAATGAAATAAACTGTGTAATAGAATAATAATAAGTAGTAAATTTCTAATGCTCTAATGCTTTTTGGACGCTTATATAATAGCAATGCATGACGACTCGCACGTTTGATGTTTAGAAATGTTACTTTATTAGGAAATTTCAATAAAAAATAGCAAACTACCCTTTGTCAATACTACTTTTAATCCGGAGTACTTAGTACCTTTTCAAATAAAACATAACAGAACGACAAAAAATGTGTTCATATTTTCATGAAAAATTATTTATGAAAAAAAGTTATACTACTTCCATTTATCATCAAACATTATTTTTTTCAGTGTTTGCGTTGAGAAAACTTGGCGGTGAAATCTTGCTTATATGAATGCTGAGAGTCAACTAACATGATTTGCGTTGATAAAATTATTGCTCTCGAACTTCTCTCGAATTCCATTGTTCGTCAATAGTTCGTGAACTACACGAAGAAGTTTATAGTGTATAGTACGTGTGACAGCACTATGCACTAAGTAGAACGCGAGATCATGCGCTCACCAAAAGTTTCCTTCAATAAATTGATTGTTTGTTGGAACCAAAGCTCGTCCACATCAACATCTTCCAATTCAGGCACGAAAAAGTCATTGTCATTAATCATGGCTCTATAGCGTTCCCCATTGACTGTAACATTATGACCGGGTTTTTGAAGAAATATGGACCAATGATTCCCTCTGCCCATAGAGCACACCATATATGAATTAATTATAAAAAAACTTAATTTTGAATTATGTAAGTATTTCTACAGAAATAACTGTTATTTAGTTAGTCTTATGAATCAAGGAATAAAACTGAAACTGAAAGCGTAACCGTTTCAAATCGTTCATATTTCAAAACCCAAACCAAGATCTATATTTTAATCTGAAAAAGAACGAAACCGAAACCGATTCAAATAATGGAAACGGTTCAAATCGAATTTGAAAAAAAATTTTTCTCGATCACTGTTATAAAGAATTCTATTTTGTCCGTAGTTGAAAATTCATTCAATTTTAATTTGACACCAGTTTGTATGGCGACGATTGTAGCCGCTTTCAGTGCCGTTCACCGGCGATGTTTTATCCAGAACGTCTGACTAACGCTGGTAGTGCACAATTGCTATACGATTTTCTACGCTACAAAGTAAAAAATACATTGTCTTCCTTTATGTACTTTCTAATTGTCTTCCTTTACGTAAAATTTCTGGTCTACTGATCGTCCTGCAGCTGCGCTACAACATGCCGAGATTAAGAAACAATCCACGAAACCGAAAGGGAAACTGGAACCTTATACATAAGTATTAATTCGGTTCGATTCCTGGTTATGAACTCTTCACAACAGAACAGTATTTGTCGTTATCAAATATGAAGTGATACATACTTATGTAAACTGAAAAGTTGCAAGGACAGTCTCACAGCAAACGAGCGAAATGTGTGTATATTTGGAATAGAAGAATGTTTTGGGAAAAGTAGTCTACAATTTTTCATTGGGCATGTACAAAGTTTCTTATGCATATGTAAGCAAAATTTCATATGTGCTAAAAATTTGTGTAACTGTGCTCTGTGAAGTATTTAAGTGTGTGTTTTTGTGTTTGCCAAATCTCATTATACAGTGAGGTTTCCTTTAACATATCATATGTATTCGTATGTGTGTGTATTTGTGTGTGTGTGTGTGTGTTTATGTATTCCAAATATTTTTACCACAAATTTTGTGCGCTTAAATTACTTTGGTACTTTGGTCAACAAAGTGTTGGAGTTTTTGCTCCCACTGCCATTAAATTAAATGCAATCTTGTTCCTATAATAAAAAGTTAAGATTCAAGGAAAGTTGACAACAAGAGAAAATCATAGTAGCAGAATTGGAATCTATACAGAAAAAAATATGTAGTCTCTATTCAAGAAGTTATAAAAGTTTGCGTTATGGAAGTATCTGTAACGTTCTAGTTTATTGTCTACAGTGGAAGAAAAGAGCTCGCATTTTTATGGCCCATGTCTCTAGAATGTTTCTCTCCGGTTTTCCTGTTCCCACATTGTTCAATCTTTCAGAGAAGACAAGTCATCTGACAACGAAACGAATACGAATGGTAAACAAAAACAATGAGCGAAACTTCTTGGTAACAGAAAATTAAGCCGAATATAATCTGAAAAACTAAATAATTAGGTACAAGGCGGTATTTGGAGAGTGGTTTTTGGGGGTTCTAACCCTTAAAAAAACTCTAGGGGACGTGAAAATTTCTTTTACTTCTCGATAGAAACTATAGTAATTAAGAAAGAGGGAATAAAATTTGTGTTTATTTCAATTGGCCTTTCAAAACACAAAAATCACAAACCCTTCTTTGTTAAAAATTTCTTAATTTTATCAATTTTTGGATACAGCTCTACATTTTAAATATATGTCGTGTTCTAATAGACCGACCGGATAGAGAAATGAAATTTAATTACAGCCTGTGGATTTGCCAAAAACTTTTCTTCCATTGTTTTCCGATCGGTTCTGTAGCCCAGGTGCAGTCAATGGAAGTGTATTAAAAATGGAAGTATGTTAAAAATGCTTCCAATTCTCTTGCATGCCTAACACTTTATGTATTTTTCATAAAGACAATATCTGTCTCTGAAAATATATATTTTACACATGCACTTGGGTATTTGCTCGTAGATTCGTTGAAGCTCAGACTCGAGATATTTTGAAATAAGTACAACCCTCTTACTTCTCTATGGGTACAACAAGAATCCTTTAGATATTGCAAAGAGAACAAGGAATCTAAAGTTTCAGCTTCAGGGGCAAAGTGCGTTTTGTGAATATTTTCCGCCAAAGGTTTGCTCCCCAGATTAAAGTCATTTTTGGGCGTACTCGGGGTTCAAACTTTACCAAACTTTTCTCAAAATTATCAAATCTATCTTGTCACTCTGCTTGAGCTTAAATCTACTACGGTTTTTAACATTGCATACTACTTATGCAAAAATGGATGGCAGCACTCTTTTGTTTGATGAGCTTGCCGAAGAAAAGGGAACACAAAAGAATGCAAAAGTCAATTCGTTTTTAATGATTTTTTTTAAATACTAATAAAAAATTATTCTACACAAAATTTTACCTTTTTTTTTATCATTTACATTAGATTTCCAATGTCGGAATCCTCACTGACAAATAATTCAAATTTCGTTCAAAAAATTAAAAAATGTATAAATAAATTTAAATTTATTCCTGATTTTCCCCTGAAAACAAATTCTAGTTATGGCCTTGGTTAAGTATGAACATAAGTATGTACAACGTAGTGATAAGTAAGTAATTCAGCGTATTTGTTTTAACTTGTTCTGACATTTTATTCATAATACCATAATAAATTTCCCTGTTATCCCTTAAAGTACTTAAAACTTGCAGTGGCTTTATGGCAAAAAAAAAAAAACGAGGATTTGTTTCCAGAATTATCATGAATTCAGAATTCACTTATTTGCGATTTTAAGTTTCTGTGTGGAGCGAGTTAATGCAAATGTAAATTATTTCAAACATGCATAAATAATTCAAATAAAATGTAAACGCAAAAGCATAAACAACATAATCATTGATAATTCCAGGAAAAAAAAATAATTTTTTTTTAAACCTAATTTTATATGGTATTTATGCGGCTTATAACTTAATGCAAAAAGTTAACAAATAATTTTATGGAATCAAATTATAAACGAACTATAGAACGAATAGTAATTTCTCGTATCCAACTTTTTTCGCTTGCATCCATGCACTCCCTAAACGCTTCTCAAGTTCAGTGAATTTCATATTTTGCATTCATAAAACATTCATTATCCCTAACCGAAAAGTACCCTGCTGTGCACTCATACCAACAAGCAAACACACACATACATGCAAGATAATTTTCGAAAACAAAAGCAAGTCAGCGCGGAAAAGCCCTAAACTTTTGCAATTAAAAATTCATCAACACTTTCCGCCCTAAAGCAATTTAAAAGCAAGCAACAGCAAATACATGCCAACAAAACACACAAACTTAAATTAAATCATTGAACGAAGAAAAAATATTATTATTAGAAGTAACTATTGCAATATTTTAGAGTATTTCAATTGGCCACAACCGATTACTTTATGCTCTTATGCTCTATAAAGGTAAAACACCAAAATCCCCAAAGCTTTGAATTTAATGTTCGAGTTTGAAATTATTGTGCTTCACAATGTCTCTATCTCTATCTCTGGACTTTTATGACAGGGTGATAAAGAACGAGAGAAAAGGGAGAGGAAAAGGCTCATTCGGCATCTTAAAGAGTAAAGAGATGAATACACTTTTTTGTTAATCATATTTTATATGAAACAATAGTTGCATTTTTCTTTACTTCCAAATGTTTTCTCCTTACCACGTTATATGAAAATATGCAGCTGTGGGGTTATATTTCTTTGATTTTCGATTATTTGGCTTACCTTATTATTTCTACATGCATTAGTATAGGAACAAAACGAAATGAATGGAATGAAACGAAATGTTTCCGTTTGTTTGTTCCTTTACAGGAGCCTTTAAAAAATGCCCCCAGCTAGCAGAGAGAGAAAAAGAGATAGAGAGACACCAATTTATCTAAAATCTAAAAGACATATAAATTTACTACTCATTCCGTCTTAGTCATTGTTGGGTTGTTCGTCGCATGCGAACATAACTGTTTTTGAGCATCCCATACGCAATGCATTTAAAGAGAGAAGCTCTCTACGCTCTTTGCACATCAATGGCCTGAGAGAATCATTGAAGAACAATAATTCTGACAATAATCTAGACAAGTATTTCCAAATACAGTACTTTCAAGAAGAAAGCAATCGGCTTTTTCGCTTGATTTCATTGTAAATTTCGCAATGTAATTGTAGAAACAGTCCATTATACGCTTTCGTCTCAAGAGCATATTTAAGAAATGAGTTCCGTATACGCAAAACGTTTTGAAGCAGTCTTTCTTTGTTCCCATCCCAAAGGTCCCAAGTTTTTCCCACTTAAGTGCTTCGAAGTACGTAAAAAAGTCGAAGGCGTTTGTCCAACAAAAATGTGGGCGACTTGCCAAATCGTGGTATTTGCAGAGCTACCTCGAAACAGGAGGACTGGGTTATAAAGAGGATTTTCGAAGCTAATCCAGCCATATCCTTGAAAGCAGCTAAACAAAAATTGCCTCGAAAGGGCATAAATGTCTCTCTGAACACAATAAGAAACCGTTTGAGGGAGTTTCAGATCCAATTTCGAGCAACGACGGTAAAACCTTTACTAACTGCAAAGCAAATAAAAAAACGCCAAGAGAGGGCAACTGAACATGTGGATGACGATTGGAGCCAAGTGGTGTTCACAGATAAATCCTCCTTTTGGATGACAGACACTATTAAGCGTGCTTGGTCCACTAAAGATGGTAAGATGCTCCAGCGATCAGTGAAACATCCAGGAAAGGTTCATGTTTGGGGATGCTTCACAAAACAAGGCTTTGGCAAATTAATCATGTTCACAAAGAATTTGGATGCCAACTTCATGACCACGATATACCGTCGAGGATTTCTGCCATCAACGGATATATGGTTTGGGGCAGGAAGCCGAGATTGGGTCCTTCAAGAGGGCAACGACCCAAAACATCGCAGTTGCTTGTGTAGCAGTTGGAAAGAGGAAAACAGCATAACTTCATTGGATTGACCCTCACAGTAGCCAGATGCGAATCCGATCGAAAATGTTTGGGCTCTTATGAAGTTAAAACAACGTGGAAAAAAGATACGTGCAATAAATCATTTGAAACGGCTTCTTAGGGTAATATGGCGAAGTTTAACACGGTCATATGCTGAAAAATTAGTCGATAGCATGCATTTCCGTTGTACACAAGAATGGTGGCGACTGGACGCCATATTAATATATTTGCGCAATGAATAATAAGTCATTTCAAGATGCTGTGGACTTTTTTTTAAGATACCTTAATTTTTTCAATGACTTAAGCCGATTCCTTTCTTGTTGAAACTACTGTAGATTCGTGCTACTTGGAGGAAAATGTTTTCTTTTATTCCAAACATATGCTTTCAGGCCTACCTTCTTTTTATGTAGTATCTCAAGTTGTATGAATCTCAAGTGTCAATCTGGAGCAAGATCTCCGACTTTCTGTCCGTTGGGTACGATTAGCCATTATGTATTTGGTGTGGCACCATGCCAATGCTTTTTTGTACATGCGTACATTATCATCATTCATATTTCTGAATCTAGGAATTTGTTTTAAGCATTGATGAATCACTCACTCACTACTAAGGCATGTAAGCTATTACTATGTACTCAAAATTTGACACTAATCATGTATGGCAAATTATCTGCCAAAATAAATAACCCAGCAACTTCCTACCATGTGTTCTTGCATGTTATACAAACATATTTCTAAAATACAATAGCAATATGATATCTAAAATAACAAAAATTCACTTACCAAGTAAAGGATTTGAAGCATTGGGATTTCCAATAACAACACCACCAGTGGAGGGAGTAGCAGTGCCCCCACCACCGGCCACACCGACACTACCACAAGTGGGCGTTGCACCACCAAATATACCACCGACACTGTTAGCAACAGCAGAAGCAGCGCTGCCACCGCCAACGCCTGCGCCACCACTCAAATTACTACTGCTACTGACGCCAGTCAATTGGGGAACACCAGTGGCAGAGCCAGCCGAAGTAGCAGAGCCGCCACCCGCAGCGGCGGCGGCGGCGGCAGCGGCTGCAGCAGCAACTTGTTCATTGGATTCTTGGCGTGAGAGAGAAAAACGACGATTACCCAAACCAAGGCTAGAAATGCCACTTGTTACATATTGTTGCATGGAACTGAGGAAACTCATGTCGGCATTTGGTGTTGATTTTTATTGTTGTTGGTTGTTGTTGTTGTTTGCTACTCTTTGTCTGTATGCTGTTGTTGTTGTTGTTGTTGATGTTGTTGCTGTTATTTTGCTCTGGTCGTAATTGTATGAAGTTGTTGGCTTCAACTGTTCGTTGGAATACAACAAAATTAATCACTTGGAAAATCAATTTTTCAAGCGTTTGAATTTTGTTTTGCCTTTGATTTGCTACTTTTTCGTTGCTATATTTAGTTGTTGTTGTTGAAGTGTTTTGTTAATGCTGTTGTCACTCATGTCATTCCCCATGAATATTAATTAGTATTACAACAAACGGACAACAAAAGAAATGAAGATGACATTTGCTTTGATTTCAAATTCTGCACCAGCGAACGACGTCACTGGTGCCCGACTTTGATTAATTAAAAGTGATGTAATTATCCTTTTTTTGTTTGTTTTGTTTTACTGCCTGTTGTTTTCGATTTCGCTTGTGCTTTGTGTTGCTGTGCTTTGGTCCGCTTATACTTAATTTTTGTTTATATTGCTCCTATGTACAAGGTATATTTGGGTTGCCTGTGGCTATCTAAACGCGTTTGCCTTCCTTCTTGCCTTCGCCTTCGTATTTCACAAATAATTACGCAAAAGGTTATTTTTTGTTGATAACCTGCATGCAAATTCCTACAGCTTCCTCAACTTCCTTCAATGCGCTAGGCAAGAATTTCGCATTAATCCTGGTCAAGCATTTGGCAGACTAAAAACGCTCTGTTTAATTTAGTTGATTGAAAGCTGAAAGCTACTGCTTCAATTGTTGTTCGAGTGGTAACTGTTGACTTTCTCTGTTGCTGATCTTGCTATTGTTGTTGGTTGATATTGACTGTTGCCTCGTTCTTGATTTGTCAATAGCTTGCATGAAATTCTTTTTGTTCCCAGCTGCTTCGCGTTACTCATACGCCATGCTGGCATATACGAGTATTTATATGCACACACAAAGAGTCGTTGTCCAAAACCCGCTTACAACTGTAAGAGAAAGAAAAGGAGAAAGAAAAATTTAAGAAATTTAAATTGAAAATGCCATTTATATAGAGTGTATGTAAATGTACTAAAAAGTTAAGTATTGATAAAAGAAAACATTAATTGAACATCTTCTTCATCTCCACATATTAAAATTGAATGAAGTTGAATGTAAAAGAACATATGCACACAAAGTGGTGAGCATCTGCTAATGTTCAAGGAAATGTATGTAGTAAAAACTTCTACCTTTGAACTACTCATTTTGCAAACCTTCATCGTTATCTAGTAACTCCTTTTCCAACTGACTCGTCAAATTTAATCAATCAAATAAATTGATTTGTAAAAATTTACATAACTCTAGACATGAGCATGAACAGGAGCAGCGATACAAATCAAACGAAGCCTGGGACGATGAACAAGGCGCGGATATATTCTACCATCAGCTTTCGGGACCGTGTTCACTGTTTCGATACCGCATGTTGTTATTGTTAAGGGAGTGCACTGCAATATTCTATTGTGCCTCTACATGGTCGCTCCAGTACTTCCATAAGTCGAACCTCCGATAAAAATTTCAAATTTCTACTGAGTTCAAGTTGACATAGAATGCCACCTGATGCCTTCTACAAGAAAGCATTAGTGCAGGTCCCTTTCCTTCCATTCAGTAGTCGCTATCACTTGGTTGGTTGGTTTTGTGCAAATTTAAGAGCTTTGCTCACTTCACCCACCGTGCGCCTATTCTTGCTTTTTGTTGTTAAAAACTGGCGATCAGTAACGTGCAGTTACCAGCCAGTTGAAATGCGACATACGAACCCGCTAGCTTGTTAATATGATATATTCGTTTGCTCATATTAACTCCACGACTGTAGGAGATAGAAAGGTCTAACGTGGCATAGCCCCATTATCACGGTCAGCCCACAGTTACTCACTGCGGTGGACAGGCAACAGGGGGATGCACTGCTAGAATGTGCTACTTTTACTCCTGACTGCAAATAAGTCCAATGGATATGGGTTCTCCAGGATTAGAGGGCATTTTATAAATATCAACTGTAGATCCGTAGTATTTTTTTAAGAATTCGATCACCTTGTATAGCCTTTGGCTTCCCATCACGTATTACTGGTTCTGGTAGATGAGAGACTGCAGCGAACAGCTTGACTCCTGATGCTGATTCTGGTCCATATCAAATTCAAGAAGAAAGCAAGAAAGAAGAACCCAGAATAATAGATTAGGTTTTGTACTATATACATACATTTATTTTCCATACAGCACTGAAGTGGCTTCTTATTGGTAGGTGGATAAAGAGAACAGCCACTTCTTCGCTGCCAACCGAAAAGCTTCGCCATTTTGAATGATCCTAAGTGGTCGAAACTTAAACTAAGTCAGTTACCGCAAAACTGCGAAGTGTTTAATTGCAGTCTCGTAAAACTTGGCCAAAGCAATCGATTAAATTTTGTTCGATCAAGAAGATGAAACCAAAATTGATGACGTATATGTAGAAAAGCATCTGCAATGTTATCGATTTTGTGATGCCAGGGTTTACCCAGTACCTTTCCCAATACCTAACTCTAACTGAACAATTATTTTTTCTTCTAATTTTTTCAATATTTATATTTATACACTTACTTTTGGCTTTATTGTATAAGCAAGTATATTGTTATGGTTATCTAGTTCCTACTGTTAATTTGTTCTCAACAAATAAAAAGGTTCGATGACTAGATTGTGTTAAAAGCAAATTATTCCGACTTTACCAGGTGTAGAAGTATGAAACAGATACATTTTTTAAGAAAATACACGGTTATTTCAGAAAAAAAGTTGTACATTCAATCTTCAAAGTAATGGCCATTGCTAGCTACACATTTCTCCCATCTCTCATCTCTCTGGGAATTTCGTAATGCCTCGGCAAAAAAACTGTTCGTTTTTTGAGTCAAAGCAGTCATCGAGCCATTTTTTCACATTTTCGTACGAATCGAAGTGCTGTGCAGCAAGTGCATGCCCCATTGATGAAAATATGATCACAGTGGTAGTCAGATGGCACCAAGTCTAGTGAATAAGCCGCATGGGGAAGGGCTTCCCAGCTTCACGAATCTACCAATACCCGAGTCTGTTTTGTTCGAATGTGATGGTGCATTGTCATCAAATAAAATCACTTTGTGTTGCCTAGCTTGATATTCTGGACGTTTTTGGACACAACGCACGGTTCAAATCGGCCAATTGTTTTTTGTAGCGTTGATCAGTAACTGTTTCACCTAATTTCAGAAGGTCAAATCAGATAATACCTCGCTGATCCCAGGACACACAGAGCATTGTCTTCTTTCCGAAGCGATTGGGCTTTGCTGTCGATTTGGCCGGTGTACCGGGCCTAAAATATGATCCTTTACGTTTGGGATTCTCGAAATAGATCCATTTTTCATCGCCAGTAACATTTCGATGAAGATATGACTTTCTTTTGTACCTGGCGAGCAACATTTCACAGGTGGTTTTTCGATTTTCTTGCTGTCTTTCAGTCAATTCATATGGCACCCATTTTCCTACCTACAAAATCAGTCCCATAGCTTTTAAACGTTAAGAAATGCATTGTTGGGTTACATTTAATTGTTATGCAAGTTGTTATTGCGTTTGATCATCATCCTCATCGAGTAAAGCTTGCAATTCGGCACCATCAAACTTTTTCGGTGGTCTTCCACGTTCTTCGCTTCTCACATCAAAATCGCCACTTTTAAACTTATTGAACCACTAGTTGCACTGTGTTTTGCCTAGAGCGTGCGGGCCGTAAGCTTCCACAGGCATTTGATGAGATTCCAAAGCAGATTTCTTCAATTGGAAACGGAAAATCAATGATGTCCGTA
The DNA here is from genome assembly GCA_958295655.1 of Palloptera scutellata. Lineage (NCBI taxonomy): Eukaryota > Metazoa > Arthropoda > Insecta > Diptera > Pallopteridae > Palloptera > Palloptera scutellata. The sequence continues at coordinate 27,194,008 of OY282449.1, read as the reverse complement.
GTTTGTTTAGGCATAAAATTCAACATTTTACGAGCGAAAAAAACATGTTGTTGTATGAAACTTGATGGTTTATGAACTGTATATTGTTTAGAAAACCAAATGCGCCAGAAATGGCGCCAATCAATGATTTGGTTTGACAGAGCGTATAGTTTTATCTAGCGACACAGAGATGTCATTACCGGTTTCATACAATAAATTATATTTTTAAATTTACCACTTAACTACAAAGTTAGAGGTATTTTACACACTCTTTGTTTTCACTAAGACTGTCAAAAACTGTGACTGCCTGTAACTCATATTTATAGCACAGATTTCATTGCCGTCACCAGTATTCCAGAGCTCTTCGAAGTTTCCGGATGAATCTATATTTTATGTCATTATTTAACACATCCACGAACAATTAGCATGGCCACGAACCTCGAAAGCTTTTTCGTAGTTTATATTCTAATGCATTCCAAAACTGGAGAGCACTACACATACACATAAACATGTGCGCTTGCTTTACGGTTACATACATGAATGCATGCGAATGCTGTTGTTCTGGGAATATCGTCGCAATATTATTAATTATGACCTTGTCTTTTTTCCACAATATTATAAGTACAAAAACAACGCTGCCAAAAATGTAGGCGTCCTTTAACAATAAATAATGATTTGTCATTATTACTATTACGACTTAAGCGCACACAAGAAAGCACTTAAAAATATGTGGGCATGTCTGATTTTTTTCTTATACCTAAGTGAAAACCTATTAATTTTGCCATTAAATTATAAAATTATTGCTGTGATTACTTATTGAAATTATGGACTCGAATTGAAAACACGAGCGAGCACTAAAACACAACAACAATTTATATAAGTACCATACTATGTACTTGATCCTTTGAGTTCTGTTTTCATGCCCATATGCATTGCTTTCAAGTTTATTGAATAGAAAACATAACCTCATCCGTCCGTCCGTCGTTATGCCTTCAAACAATAATCACTACCATCGTTTTTATACCATAACACCTGCCATACATACTCCCGATATTACTTGCCGGCACATAAATCTTTATGAATTTCTATACCTAATACAGTTGAATGTATGTGTGCATGTATGGTATGGTATGTATGTATTGAGTGTATGTGCTCGTGGTGGTGCTAAGCAAATTAATTGAGATTTCTTGTTGTTTCTGTTTGCTGTGGCTCCTGCCCGCTTCCTTTCCGTCTTCTCCTGCTACACACTTCGGCTTAACTGCATTTGTAGTAATTGTATGTACGAAATACCTTTGTATTGGTATTTTATGTTTGTGTTTGTATATTTCTGTGCTTATTTGCCTTGATTGACTGACGGTGGAGCTACTTACTGCATATTTTAGCTATTTTTATTGCTTTGCGATGTATTGCTAAGTGATTTCCCTAGCGTTTACTATGTATAATTTGACTTTGTATTATTTGTGTAGCGGTGTAGCGGTGTATCGGTGTATCGGTGTGCCGGTGTGTGCTTTGTGTGTGTGTGTGTGTATGTTTTTGTATATAAAGAAGTTTTGTGGAAATGTTCTCAATTAACTTTCTTTAGCTGTTAATTAATTTCGATAAAAGTCACTGCCAGTCATTTGTGTACTAACAACTATCAAAATCTTTTCGTTTTCGTTGTGTTTTCTTTCATTGCCATCATTTCATTGATTTTGTTGTTTTCGGATTTTCTGCTTGTGGTGTATGTTGTATGTATTTGTGCTCGTGTGGCAACTAAAATTCAACGTAATTAAAATCATTGTGGAATTTTCCAATGGAATCCGTTAAACAAACAATAAAATCTTGGAGCAATTTGCTTAACTTATTCAGCAAAGTTATTTCGTTCTCACCGCAAAAATTATTTGGTCTTCTTTATTCAGTACACAATTCTCAATTTAAATTTCTATTGTACATACTTATTCGTCGAAATGGAGAACAAATCAAGTTTTCCAAGTTTCTAATACTTTCGATAGTAAATGGTAAATTCAGACTAATCTCAATCACTTTCAAGTACTACTTACGTATTGGTTTAGTTCCATTATACATGGGTAAAATCGAGAACATGTTGCTCTGAAAGTAGCTGTGTATTAATCCCTTCTGGTTTTCTGATCTTTTGTTGAAGTACATATATTCGAATTTCCGATTGGAAGACAACTTTTTAAAATTAAAGTTTCTTAAATATAGAAGAACGATTAGAATGTTAAAGCCACTTTTATTTTACTTCGATAATGATATGAAGTGGCATACCTCCACATCGAAATATTCCATTCAGCATTTCGATTAGTTTATCGGAGAGCAGACAGACATTGCATTTATTTTGAATCCCATCGTTGATGTTAGACAATCTATTCTAGTTTTACAGTATTAATTTCAAATACATTAAAATCAAAACTTCTACCTAATTTTAAAGATTTTTGCACTTTACTCAAAAAAAAAAATTATACTTTCAACTCAACTTTTAACAGAAAGCAACTTTCAGGCTTTAATATTATATGTGCGTTCGGTTCTTTATTACTTATACCCATGGAGGGCCCATGAAGGGCTTAGGCCGAGATCTTTTCGCATCCACTCATGTTTTGCATGTTATACTTATTTGTACATACTTACTTAACTACAACCGATGATCGGTCTTGGCCGCCTCTATAAAGCTTCGTCAGTCACCTCTGCTATGCGCGCGCTGCCACGAGTTGATAACGCCAAGTGCAGTCAGGTCGCCCTCCACCTCATCTTTCCAATGGAGATTAGAACGTCCCCTCCTGCATGTTCCTCCACCGTGGTTCGAATAAAACGCCCTTCTATCCGGAGCGTTTTCTTCTATTCGCTCAATATATCCTAGCCAGGAAAGCCGATGGATTTATATAAGCTTGACTATGTCAGTGTCAGCTCATACAGCTCATCATTCCATCTTGTTCGATACACGCCATCCACTACTACTAGCCCATAGATCTTACGGAGTATCCTCCTCTCGAACGCTCCTAACAGCCTCTCATCATTGATGGTCAATGTCCACGTCTCTGCGCCATACATTAGGACGGGAAGGATAAGGGACTTATAGAGCGTTATTTTCGTCGGTCGAGAGAGGGCTCTACTTCTCAATTGCATACTGAGCCCGTAGTAACACCTGTTGGCAAGAGTTAGTCTCCGCTTGATCTCAAGGCTGACATTATTGTTGGTATTAATGCTGCATCCTAAGTAAACGAAATCTTTGACGACTTCAAAAGTATAATTATCAACAGTGACATTTTATCCAAGATGCCGTGACTCTTTGTTTGTTGACACAAGGTATTTCGTTTTGTCCTCGATCACCACTAGACCCACTCGACGAGACTCCCTTTCCAGGTGGGAGAATGCTGCACTGACTGCTCGAGCGTTTTTGCCAATGATCTCAATATCATCAGCGTATGCTAGCAGCAAGACACTCTTGTAGAAGATAGTGCCAGAGATGTCGATGTTCGCAGCTCGAATTACTTTCTCCAGCATAAGGTTAAAGAAGTCGCACGATAGGGAGTCTGAAACTTGTCTGAAACCTCTTTTGGTATCAAATGGTGCGGAGAGGTCAGTCCCAATTTTCACTGCGCTGGTGGTGTTGGTCAGTGTCATTTTGCAAAGACGAATTAGCTTTGCAGGGATACCAAAATCAGACATTGCGGCGTACAAGTGATCCCTAATCGTGCTGTTGAAGGCGGCAGTGGCTTTATAATCGACAAATAGATGATGGGTTTCGATCTGTTTTTCTTGGGTCTTGACTTGTCTTTTCCAGGATTTGGCGTAGTGTGAATATCTGGTCGATGGTGGATTTACCAGGCCTGAAGCCACACTGATACGGTCCAATCAGTTTGTTGACGATGGGCCTCAGTCTTTGGCACAGTACGCTCGAAAGAACCACGATATGCAATATTAAGAAGGCTTATCCCACGGTAGTTGGCGCAGATCGTGGAATCAGCTTTCTTATGGATTGGGCAGAGTACGCTGAGGTTCCAATCACTTGACATGCTTTCATCCGACCATATTCTGCATACAAGCTCATGCAAGCGATTTTGTGAGCTGTTCGCCTCTAGTCTTAAACAACTCAACAGGCAGGCCATCTGCACCTGCAGCCTTTTTTTGTTGTCGTTTTGTTTTTCAGCTGAGCGATGGCTGTTAAGACCTCCTCATTGTCTTGCATACGTGTGCATAAACTCGTTTATTTTGGATCCTGTGTGCGAGAATTAATCAAACCAATTATTTATAAGGCACTGTGACTCTGCTTTTCTGGTGTAGCACAACATTTAGTAGCCACAAATAATACTTTTGAAAGTACTCCGATCGGAGAAACGTTCTCCCATTTTCATATTCTATAATTTTTTTGATTTATTTAGGTTAAGTTGTCACTGGGCTAGTGTCAAAATTCAAAAACTCGTGTTTCATTTCGACTTGGTTCCTTTTTTGTGTAGATTGTTTTAAATTTGTGATACTTCATAGCGGGAAAAAGCTTACATGTGCTTTGAATATCCAATAAATACGTCAAATTAATTAATAAATTTATGAAAGTTTTTGTTTTGTACCCTATTCTCGGAACAATTGACAAAGGATACTTGGTTTCAGATTTCTGATAAAACTATCGAAAAAAATTACTGGACCACACCAGAGTTTCATAAAAAAATAGAAATGCTGATTATTAACTGAGTAATTTTAAGGTATTTCGGAAATTAATAAAAAAAAATTAAATTAAAATCTTCCGCTCGTCAGAAAAAATGATTCCCCTCTAAATTTTTATAATGCCTGCATTGATAGTGGCTGTGGCGTAGTGGTAGTGCGTTGGACTGGTACGCAGAGTGTCCGGGGTTCGAATCTCGGCACAGGCAAAATCACATCAGCCCATGGTGGGCCTAGGCCGAGCTTTTCGCATCCACTCATGTTGTGCGTGTTATATTTGTACATGAATGGAAGGGATCTACAGTTTAATGCCGGATCCGAACGGCGAAGTGAAAAACTTTTCATAGTCAATTTTTACTCTTGTAGGTTAGCCATTGCCTGCCAGTGGTGCCGTGTAGAAAAATTATTTTTCCTACTTTTTGACTTCGTCTGTGCCGAGATTCGAATCCCGGACACTGTGCGTAGCAGTCCAACGCACTAACACTATGCCACAGCGACCACAGCAAAATAACGTTCAGATATTTAATATGAGCCAGCGTTTTTGTGTGCAGTATTTTTTTTTTTTTTTTTTTTTGTAAGGATTCCTTTTTTTATAGAAAAATAATTAAGTTTAAACTTACAGCGATTTAATAAGATTTACAACTTTCAATAAAATTTTTGAACTTTTTACTTTACTAATCCACAAAGTTGCTCACTGGCTTGCTCTCTTCTGGAATCTAGAAATTAAATTCCACATTAAAAATAAAAACAACAATTGGAATTTGGCACAAATACTTAGATGCAAATTACTATTTTATACATGCATATACAACAACAACATGGCAAACGTTATTTTATTATCAAGAGAGATGTACTCAATTATTTAAACGTAGAGTGGCCATACAAAATATTACTAACTTATGCTTGTTGTGAAATAAGTATGTATACGAGGTATGATCAGAAAATAACCGTTATTTTCAAAAAGTAGTTAAAAGTATTTATTTATTCATCAACAACTATCTTGTCCCCTTCAAAGTAATCCCCCTCAGATATAATACACTTATGCCAGCGTTTTTTCCAATCCTCGAAACACTTCTGAAACGCGCTTTTTGGTATCGCCAACAGCTCCTGTTTCGATTTTTCTTTTATCTCCTCAATCGTGGCAAAACGCTTTCCTTTCATCGGTGTCTTCAGTTTTCTTCAGTTTTGGGAAGAGGAAAAAGTCAGCGGGGGCCAAGTCCGGTGAATACGGTGGTTGAGGCATGATAACGGTTTTGGTTTTGTTTTTGGCCAAAAACTTACGCACGTTGCACAAGCGACGTTGTTTTTGTTCAAAATTTAGCAATTTTGGAACAATCTTCGCTGCCGTACGTTTCATGCCTAAAACATCCGTAAAAATTGCTTGGCATGAGCCGAACGATATGCCAACATCATCAGCAACCTCTCTGATAGTGATTCGACGCTTATCCAAAATCATTTTCTTCACTGCGTCAATGTTTTCATCGGTTGTTGACGTGCTCGGACGACCAGGACGAGCATCGTCATTGACATCTTCTCGGCCTTCCTTAAACCGTTGTGGTTATACCACAATTGAACTTGTGTTCTGCTCATAGTAGACTCTCCGAATGCCACAGTCAACATTTCAAATATCCTTGCGCATTTAATTTAATTTTTTACACAAAACTGAATACAGTTTCTTTGATCCATTTTTGCGAATAGTAAAAAATCGAATAGCAAAAAGACCAAAACACGACTAACCTTTTTATCTGTCAAAAACAAACTGACAATCCAAAATGGTTGGTATTGCCAAAATATACGAGTATAACAGACATGTGTACCAACATAACAGAAAAAAAATGCGAAAATCAAACATACGTAATTTCACGAAATTTGAAAAAAACGGAATAACGAAATTTGATCACACCTCGTATCGTGAATTTTTTCATGATTAATATAATTTTTGATAATTTTTCTGTTCAGTAAACTATTATTAATAATCCTATGGCTCAATTCTTTCAATGTCACTGTTCAATTTAAGTTAACTACATAAACTGAAGCACTGTGAAAAAATACATTTTAAACCCTCCAAAAGCATTAGTAAAAATGTAAATTTTTAACTTATTCAATTTAACTTTCCGATCCAGTAGTAAATTTAATTCAATTGATTTATTCTATTTTTAACATTTTTAAAATCATTCATGCATTCCATTCCAGATCAATTCAATGAAACAACCAATTTTTCAAATACAAAAACAAACAAAAGAAGAAAGAACATTTCTCTATTAGTTGTAATAAACGCCCACATAAATGAAAGCATTCGAATTTCTACACATCCTACACGCAATTACGAGTAATTTTGGTTATTATTCATCTTGTTTTGCATACAATGAACCAAACAAACAAACAAATTAAGGAGAAAAATAATCTTTTTTATTTGATATTTTACAAGAAACACACACAGAAAAGAAATACAGAAATACCTAAAACTTGTACATAGGTACATATGTAGTTCGGTATTTCTTTACATACATACACACATACTCGTTAGGGTGAGGTCTAAGTGTGAGGGATATGGAAGAAGGTTAGAGTAACGGTTCAATGTGAGGGATATGCTCGTACTTCGTACTTGTAGAAGAAGGTAAGGTAACAAATATGCCAGCTTAAAAGGTACATTAAAACTTACGAGTGAAACAAGCACAATTGCAAAGCAATTTAACAATAACATTTTTATTTTACATACCAACAACATCTTTTTCGTTCTTTGGTTTTCTTCTTTTTGTTTTTTTTTTTTTTTTAATTTTTGGAATTTGCAAAAGAGGAGCCTTACAATTTTTTTGTTGTTAGAAAATTTCATTCTTTCCGAAGCAGCAACAAATAAAATGTGTAATAAAATGCGCAAAATTAGCAACAAACAAAGTAACGTAAGAAGAATAAGTATGTGGGAGTCATAAGGATTCATGAAACACCACTCTTCTGTAACAAAGTAAGGCAAGCTAAAAGTTTTATATGAAGAAATGAGAAAATACGCCATGTTTTTTTAACAATAAATTTATGGTGCTTGAAATGTTATTGTTGGTTTCTGTTGCCATTTGAGATGAATGGCAAATTGTTTTGGCATTTAAGTATTTCCACATTGGTGTACGTTCAGAAACTTTTTATTGGCTAGAGGCATTAAGGCGACGATGCATTAAATGTTAATTCGGTGTTTTAAAGCTTTCAATTATTGGTAACTTCAGGTAGAACGGAAATATGTAACCCTTCAATTTGCTTTTAATTGTTGCTTTAATGATTTATAAAATGTTATTTAAATTTACAAGCAACTTCAATGTAGCACGGTGCATTTAATTTACGCTGTCCTTGCGAGAAAATATGGTCTTGAAGAATTCGTAGTCTTGAAGATTCGTAGTTCCTTCGAAACGAAGCAATTCAACTTGTTTCGCTTGGTAAACATAGCATCGAATTGCTAAACATAGCATCTATTTTGCTTCTACAAACGTAGGTTCTATGCACAACATGTCGTATGAGTAATCATTAACACACACACAGACCCATACAAACAGATGCTAGTAACACACAACGAAGCGGAGAAATGAATGAAGTGCATCATAAATCACAAAGAACATTCCAAGATACACACATACACACACACACACACACACACACACACACACACACACACACTCGCACACAAATATTGTACAAAGCGATCAGAAAAAGTTGGCAAAAGCTTATTGCAGCACAAGCCAAACATGTGCTGCTGATGTTTATGTTGTCAGAATTGCTGCTGCGTTAAAATTCTTTGCAAACCACAGGCTAAAAGGTTTCCGTTTGTAAAGTAGCCAAAGTATAATAGAGTACAGTGGAGAAGCGAATGTAGAATGCAAGAAAACATGCAACCCTCACAACACACAATCACAACCACAATGTCCTTAATGCTTGAGTTGATCTCACACACACACACAAACACACTTAAATACGCATACATGCCGAAGTTAATGGGGGAAAAAAATATGGAAAAATTATTTGTATCCATGGAAAAATATTAAGAGAAAAGTTTTTAAGAATTTATGTTCTATTTTCATTGCAGCTGGCAGCTGCTCGACAGCTGTGAAACAAAGATGAACACATACATCGAAACTTACATACATACACATATGCTATGCATGTACGTACATGATAAATGACGAGCTTCATTGATGTGCAAACCTGTACGAAGAAGCGTTAAGAAAACTGCACGCTATTCGCGCTGCTTTTGCACAAATGTAAACATTGTTTTTATGTTCTTCTCTCAACTGCCACTTAAATTTTTGCCGCTATGTTGAATTTCGAGCAGAGTGAATGAAAAAAAAACCAAGTCCAACAAAAGAAAAGCAAGCGAGAAAATATTAAAGTTCCAGTTTCATTGGGCAAAGTTGCGTTTTACATTTTTTTTTTCATCTTTCGTTTCTGTTTTTTTCTGTGTATTTGTGCTTTTGTACACTCCCTTCTTTTATTTCTGCTATTTACTTTCTTTACTTTGTAATATTTTATACATGAAGTGGTATGGCGAAAATGCCCCAAATGGGTTGAGAGAGTAATTGACCGTTTTTAAATTAAAGGAGAAAACAATAGCCTTAATTAAAATGGAGTGAGTATAGTATAGTATACAACATGAGTGGATGCGAAAAGTTCGGCCTAGGCCCTTCATTAAAAGTAAAGTAAAGTAAAAAAGAGTATAGTATAATGGCGTATGATTAATGGCGAACATTTTTTTTAATTACTTATAATTTATAAAAACAAAGTTACAATATCAAATGTTTAAAGTACATTAAATAAAATAATTTGTGTAAGTGAAAGAAGGGGGGCCTGGGGCGTAGGACACAAGGTAAAGTTTGTGACAGTCGCAGGTGCGTCCATGTTCGATACTTGCGCTTCTACGTTTCAAGTCGACACACAGCCTCCTCCTGGTGGCGTCGCCTGGATAGCGATCTGACACCCGTCAGTGAGTTAACTGATGTGTGCGGCGGGCTTCTCCATGGCCTTGAATGAATGGTTGTGCGTCGGGCTTAGAACCCACCACGTCAAAATATTTCCCCAATGAATCCTCAAATGAAACCTCGGATATTCAACCCCCCTAATGTTGACGACTCCCGCAAACGCCCAAAGGACAACGATTTACGGATATGCACCTGGAGTGTCTGAACCCTCTTCAGGGAAGATGCCTCTATCCAGCTGGTGGATGTCCTCCAACAATATAGAGCTGACATCACCGCTATACAGGATATGCAATGGACGGGACAGGGTTGCTCCAAAAGAGCATCCGGTGATATCTACTACAGCAATACGTGGTGCAAATATCGACTCAGACCACTACTTGGTTGCAGCCAAGGTCTGCACACGTGTATATGTAGCAAATCGCGTACGGATAGATACAAAGAGAAACCTGGATGTCGAAAAGCTGCAATCACAACAGACAGCCAAAGTCTTTGCCAGCCAACTTGCACTTCTCCTTTCGCAAAACACCCCTTAACTTGATGATATATGCGCGCAGTGGACGCACATTCCCGCTCTATGCATACGGCTGCCGAAGAGGTGCTAGGCTACCACCGTCGACGGAGAAATATGTGGTACGGCCAAGAGTGTCGCGATGCTACTAAAGCGAAAAACGCTGTTTACAGAGCCACCCTGCAGTTAATTGCAACGCGAGCTGCTAAGGAGCGATACAGAAAGTTGAGAAGGGAGGAGAAACGTCTTTTCAGGCGCAAAAAAAGAGATGAAGAAAGACGCGAGTTCACTGATATCGAAATGTTGCGGGGCAGGAACGAGGTCCGAAAATTCTTTGAAAGAATAAGACGCCTGACTGATGGTTAGAAGCCGGGCCCTCTTCCTGCAAGGATAAAGACGGAAATCTGGTGACAAATGTCCAGGGCATAATGAGATTATGGAGGGAGCACTTTTCGCAGCTGCTTAACGGCGATGACGGTAATAATCCCGCCACTGCGGAATCTACTCCGGACACCCCAATCACTGACGGCGTTGAAGTACCGCCGCCCGACTATGAGGAGATCTTAACTGCCATTGCTCGGCTGAAAGACAATAAGGCTGCAGGTGTAGATGGCCTGCTTGCTGAGTTGTTTGTGACCGGAGGCGAAGAGCTAAAAAAACGCATGCATGAGATTCTATGCAGAATATGGTCTGATGAAAGCATGCCAAGTTATTGGAAACTCAGCGTACTCTGCCCAATCCATAAGAAAGGTGATACCACGATCTGCGCCAACTACCGTGGGACAAGCTTTCTTAATTTTGCATATCGTGGTTCTATCGAGCGTACTGTGCGAAAGACTGAAACCCATCGTCAACAAACTGATTGGACCTTATCAGTGTGGCTTTAGACCTGGTAAATCCACCATCGACGCGATATTCACACTACGCCAAATCATGGAAAAGAGAAAAACATATCGACACCCAGCATCTATTCGCCAATTATAAAGCCGACTTCGACAGCACGATTAGGGATCACTTGTACGCCGTAATGTCTGATTTTGGCGTCTGATCCCTGCAAAGCTCATTCGTCTTTGCAAAATGACATTGACCGACACCGGCAGCACAGGGAAAATTGGGACAGACCTCTCCGTGCCATTTGATACCCAAAGAGGTTTCAGACAAGTTTCAGACTCATGCGAGTTCTTTAACCTTATGCTGGAGAAAATAATTCGAGCTGCGAACATCGACATCTCTGGCACTATCTTCAACAAGAGTGTCTTGCTGCTGATGATATTGACATCGTTGGCAAAAACGCTCGAACAGTCAGTGCAGCATTCTCCAACCTGGAAAGGGAGTCTCGTCGAGGGGGAGTGGGTCTAGTGGTGAACGAGGACAAAACGAAATACCTTGTGTCAACAAACAAAAAGTCACGGCGTCTTGGACAAAATGTCACTGTTGACAACTACACTTTTGAAGTCGTCAAGGATTTCGTTTATCTAGGATCCAGCATAAACACCAACCATAATGTCAACCTTGAGATCAAGCGGAGATTAACTCTTGCCAATAGGTGTTACTACGGGCTCAGTACGCAATTGAGAAGTAGAGCCCTCTCGACCGACGAAAATAACGCTCTATAAGTCCCTCATCCTTCCCGTCCTAATGTATGGCGCAGAGACGTGGACATTGACCATCGATGATGAGAGGCTGTTAGGAACGTTCGAGAGGAAGATACTCCGTAAGATCTATGGTCCAGTATGCGTGGACGACGTGTATCGAATAAGATGGAACGATCAGCTGTATGAGTTGTACGCCGACACTGACATAGTCAAGAGTATAAAAATCTTATATATTATTTACATTTTGCTTCTAAATGGTGATTTTTTAAGAGCTTGGTTTTTGAAAATTCAAAAACACTAACACTGAAAAAGTAAATGAAATTTTTATTTTATCGATAAATCAATTCCTGTCATTTACTTTTTACGCTTCAAGTGGTCCATTCTGCAGGTCCAATTTTGGCACACTTTTCACACATTTCGAAAGCAGCAATCGTGTTTGGCTTGTCCCTATAGACAAGATACTTAACATAGCCCCATAAAAAATAGTCTAACGGGGTCAAATCACACGATCTTGGTGTCCAATTGACTGCACCAAAACGTGAGATTAACTTCTCATCAAATTCGCCTCTCAATTGATGCATGGTTTTGCGTGCTGTGTGGCATATGGCATGTGGCACCGTCCTCTTGAAACCACATGTCGTCCGAGTCCAATTCTTGCATTATCTGTTATCATTGAACGGCATCGTTCTCCATTGACCGTAACGTTGCTGCCTTCATCGTCTTCAAACAGTGCATTGTTAGCTGCTGAATTGCCTCTGGCTGGTCTGGCCTTCACTCCAAATATGGCAATTCTGCTTATGAAGCTCGTCGCTGAAGACAATTTTGCGATAAGACACATTTTTCACAGAGCACGAATTTTGATAATAAATTTCAATAATTTCCAAACGTTGTTCACGCTTTCAAACGTTGTAAGTCTATTCATGATGAAATGGCAAACCAAACTGACCATTTTTTACTTTGACACATGTCAAGAATCACGCGTGAACTGTCAGAAATATAAACGTCAAAAACATACGATGGTACTATGCACAACATGTCGTATGAGTAATCATTAATTTGAATTAAATATCTTTACGGCTGTTAAGTTTTTTAGTTTTATTCGTTTTCTCTGCCACACTCACGCACGTTCTCATTAGCGCCGCGAACTTTTTAGAAGTTGCTAATTTTTAATCCTTAGCATTACACTAAATGCATTTAGCGTTTTTTGTTGTTCTTAGTTTTGGTTTTTTCCTCCCCTTTATTTTTTATCTTACTTAGATGATACTGCTACAGTAATTAATCTAAATTACTGTTACGTCACCGCTTTTGTAATAGCACACAAGCAAAACTGTTGCCTCTGCATTTGTATTCATATTGTATAAATAGAAAATTGTTGTTAGGAAAATATAGGAAACTGAAGTTGAAAAGAGAACGAGAGAACGAGAGAAGCTGGAAGAGAAAGTTACGAAGAAGTACGGATAAGAAGCTTTAATATCTAATTTAGTTTTCTTGTCTAATTTATCATATGACATAAGTACTTTCCTTAATTTAAACATTCCTGGTGTGTGAACACATTATGAATGTTGAATTAGTCGAGTAAAACGACTCAAAGCTGAAATCGATTCACATACTCGCAGCTTATTGAAAATTTAAGCTTTAAAGTGGAGTGACATATTCTATAAAATCAAATCACATGCAAAGGGTAATTTCAATGGAGTCAACAGCTTTACTCTAGAAGACAAAATTTCAATACAAAAGAGAGGGATGAGAGGAAAAGTACCACGAATTAGGAATCGCTCTCACTTGTTCAATGAACGTAATGGTTAACTTAGAGTCAACCCAGTAGAGTCTTTAATTACATAATTGGGAGAAATTTTGGAAATTTTGATTACGTTGTCTGGGACGGGTTTTGTGAATGTGTTTCAACTGGTCTTGAGAAGAGAATTTCCTCTGCCCTTAAATGTGAAGTCTTTTTCAGTGCCCCATGAGCGCTGCAATCATTCGGGCTATAACAGGATAGCAGGATGAGTGTTTTCAAATACATACGAGCCAGAAGATTCTTCAAGTATAAAGAAACACAGCCTGAATTCTGAATACAGTCTTAATGTCTTGAATTCAATGATTTCCAGAGATAGTATTTTTCTTCTTTTTTTTTTTTGAACTGAAGTTTGATATGGAAGCCTTGCTTACTTTACTTACTTTACTTTTAATGGCACAACAGCTAATGGAGGGCCTAGGCCGGGCTTTTCGCATCCACTCATGTTGTGCGTAAATGCCTTGCTTTCACCCAAAAATCAGTAATATTGTTAACAAAAAAAAAATTAAATAATAACAAATGAGGAATGTGATATTAAAACGGAGCTTTGCACTAATTATATTTTGCAGATAAAAACAAGCACTCAAACAACAACAACAATATTGAATTGTTCTGGTTAGGCGTCCCCAATCAATGGCTCTGCATCTCATTTCGTTTATTGTTAAAAATAAGTTCTTCTCCAATTTATTTTCCCAAGGAGAAACGATTTCCAGACTTTCTAGCAGTAGATTTGGCAGCTTCACAAAATTTATCAATCGAGTACCGTGTCATCCTCGATTGATAGAGGGCGCTGATTCGCGAGTGATTCATAGTCGATTGATAGCGAGCACTGAGTATGAATCATACTCGATTGATAGAGGGCGTTGTCTATCAATTTCTAGTAAAATTTAACATTTCAAACAAAACTTTTTCATTTAAAACAGAAATCGTTAGAAATTTCTAGACCTGAAAGAATTAGTGAGTATAGACTTCAAAAATACAAACGCGATGGCAAATGCGTTACGATAAAATCTCCAGCAAAAGCTGCTGCTGAGAGACAGCGAGAATGTACAAATGAATTGAAAAGTTTCTACCCTAAATATATATAAACTAATTTATTTTGGTATGAGTTTTCGTTTTTTATTCAGTATAATCTCCTAACTTTTCAATACACTTAGTCCAGCACTCTGCTACAGTTTCTTCATTCGACGAAAAACGCTTTCAACGAAGGAACTCTTTCAGGTTTCGGAAAAGATAGTAGTCGCTGGGAGCCAAATCTGGTGAATACGGTGGATGGTCCAACAATTCGTACTTTAATTCTTTGAATTTAGGCCATTGTGAAAACACTTGTTTGAGGACTTGCGTTGTCTTGCTGAAAAATTATTTTTTTCTTCTTTAAACCGGGTCTTTCTCCGCGAATTACTGCATTCAGTTTTTCCAAGAGATTACAATATGTACTTAGTATTCTGAGATTATTATTTTACCTTTCTCAAGATAAACAATCAACAAAATCCCTTTTATATCCCAGCAAACAGTAGCCATAACCTTTTTTTACCGATCGTTCGTGATTCGTCGAACGAACATCCAGCTTCAGTCCACTGTTAACGTTGCTATTTCAATTTAGGATCGTAATGGTAGTCCCAAGTCTCATCCACAGTTAGGAAATGACGCTTAAAATCTATTTTACTCTGCTCAAAACATTCCAAATTGCACGGAGGAATTCGTTTTCGATCGAGTTTTCGTTGCATTGTTAACGAATGCGGCACTGCTTTTCCAAACAGCTTTTTCAAATGGAGTTCTTCATGTAAAATGTGGTTTACTCGTTCCTCTGAGATGCCTATGGTATCAGTTATTCCATATATAGTCGCAATTGGATTTTCACAAACAATAACTGGTACTCTTTCAATGATTCCTAGTGTCGAGGCACTTTTTGGACGTCCAGTGCGTGGTTCATCTTCAATACATACTTGTACGACCAAATTCAGCAATCTACTTTTTTACTGTTGCATATGAAGGAGCGAATTCATCAAACACATTTAAATAAAAAAAAAAAACACTGTGACACGTCAACTTCAAGCA
Organism: Palloptera scutellata; assembly: GCA_958295655.1. Classification (NCBI taxonomy): domain Eukaryota; kingdom Metazoa; phylum Arthropoda; class Insecta; order Diptera; family Pallopteridae; genus Palloptera; species Palloptera scutellata. The sequence continues at coordinate 27,178,465 of OY282449.1, read as the reverse complement.
GTTGTTAAACAAAGAATGGATTGCCACATTGATTTGAAACTTTACACGTGTTCATATGAAAGATGAAATCATACATTGAACATAAATTCACTGCTCCACTAGTGCTATCTATGATTTCATGCTAGAAACTTTTCAAGTACACTAGATTCTGCTATCGTGAAAAAACTCAAAAACTTAGCACCGAGAGACCACGAGAGTGTAGACTTCGCAAGCAACTTGAGTCACAACTGAATTCGAATTCCATTGAAAAACAACTCGCAAATACTTACTAATTAATTGCATGTCAATGACTCATGTCATTGAGTCCCGAAGAAGGTCCTCAGATTATAAAGCACCAGGCAGTCAGTCATTGAGGTGGCCGAATTCCGAGCTCCTCAACGAAGGAGAAGTGTAGGGCGTTCCACTCACGCACACAATTTTGGTTTTTATTTTATTTTTATTTTTAGTGATCCTTTTACTATTTTATATTTTTTAATTTTACTTTTCGTAAATTTTTTCTGGTTTTACTTTCAATTTTTTATTTTTTTTCTTATTATTATTTTAGTTTTTTTTGCGTGGGGTACGTTGCGTGGTCGCTGTGGCGTAGTGGTAATGCGTTGGACTGCCACGCAGAGTGTGCGGGGTTTGAATCTCGGCTAAGACAAAAAAAAAAGTAGAAAAAATAATTTTTTTACACGGCAGGTCCCTTCCATTCATGTACAAATATAACACGCACAACATGAGTGGATGCGAAAAGCTCGGCCTAGGCCCTCCGAGGGCTGTTGTGCAGGTTGATCTTCAAATTCAAATTATGCTTTATTAGGTGGTTTACGAGCGGTGGCTCAAACAATTTCTTATGAAGTTAGATTAGCTTTAATTTTATTATCTTTTATTTTAAAGTAAAGTAAGTAAAGTAAGCGTTGCGTACGCACACACCCAAAGAGAAAGACCTACAGTTTTACGCCGAATCCGAATGGCAATATGAAAAGCATTACCACCGAAATACTCTCATAGGTTTGCCATTGCCAACTTGAGAGGTGGTACCTCTTCAGTTCAATCATCAAGCCATCCATGTGGATCTAAACAACTGAGCCACAGCTACCAAACTTTTTAACTTTATGATATTATATTTTGGCTGTGCCGGGTTTTGAATCCAACTACGCCACGGCGGCGACCACCTTTAACATTTAAAATACATTAATTATTTACTTAATGACAAGTGAATAACAAGTAGACGTGTACGAGTATACACGGAAAGCAGACACTCAAAAAAAACCAGGGTTAAATGATATACACACGCTGAACAAGAAAATAATTATTATGAACAAGCTGCAGTGCAAACAAAAGTCAATTAAATGCGCACTCGTACAACCTCATTCATTCACACACAGAGAGCACTTTTCCAGCGAGACGATGTGTGTGCACAAAAGTAGTACAGAATATTTACAGGAAGGATATTGTATCCTTAATTGTATTCTCCAATACATACACACTTGAAGTTGAAGAAAAATTTGAGTAATTCATTTTCAGTTCGAATGCCTACTGTCTGGTCTAACTAAATATGTTTGCGCCCAGTTAGTGTGGCATTAATATTTTACTAATGAGCAGAAAAATACAAAAACAAAAAATAAATATTCGTTGACACTTGGCAATAGTTACTACACACTTTTAATGCGTTTCCACTCAATAAAACAGAAAATTATTACAAAATTGCAAATTAAAATATATATTTGTCATTTCAATAATTCCTACATTGAAAGGGGAAATCCAATTTTGCGCTTTAATACACACAACACACACACACACACACATACACGCACAATAAATGCATGTGGAAATTAAAATCTTTATTGGTCATGAGTTATGGCAATTGCCGGCAGGCAGGCAGACAGCAGGCAGGTAGGCATCGAAAATGCTTGCTGCTCTACATTTTGTGTTTATTATTATTGACAATAACGAAAACGCTAATTACGCGAAATGGAAAGCCCTTAATTGCTTGCACACAAGTATACATAAATACACACACACACACACACACACACACACACATGAATATCTGTGCATATGTGAATTAATATACAATACATATGTACATTTTAATGTAAGTATGTATTTATTGTATTTCTATAGTCGAAATGTTAAATATGTAGAATAATGCCACACCACTTGATACGCTGTATAATTTGGAGAGGGCTTAACAATATTACATTTAATTACTTCGCACACACACACACTCATTTACACTCAAACACTTTTACAGCCACATACAAATACTTGAGCTTCTTTTACACACATGCTCGTGCGAGTATAATACCCCAAAATATGGTAAGTAAGAAGAAAAACTCATACATATATTAGCATTTAAGCTTCACTGCCAGTCTGCCGCAATCATCTGTATATTTTTCTATATTGGCTATCCTTTCAAGTAATAGCAATTGTGTTATGGCGCCCATAATGTGAGCCTTTTAATTACATTATTCTTGCACACCAAATGCTTGGGACCATGTGTGCCTGAGCTGGTTGTTATTATTATACCCTAACTCTATGAAAAACTTTTAAAGGATATAGCACACACACACACACACACACACATGCTCATGTAGCTAAGGCATAAGAGTATAATTTAGGTTACACTTGTTTGAAAATAATGCTAGGAAAGCTTGAAGCGAACTTCAAGTAAATATGTAACAGGTTCAGAGTTATTCATGTGCATTTGTAAGTTTGGAAAAGAGTAAAGACATAATAAGGTGACTCGCTCGTGTTCGACAATTACACTTTTTCAAATTGGAATTTATTTCGATGAATTCGCTCTAGCTGCACTTAAAAATAAACATCATTCCACTTTCGAGTCGTTCTTCTCAATCCGAATTTTTTCTCAATCCGAATGAGCGAATTTACGACAATTAAAAGGATACAACAATGAATACGACACCCTGTGAGTCTGCCAATTATATTTTCTAACTAAAATAAAGAATTAACACAAGACCTTATTTTGTCATCTATCTACATATGGTAAAAATATATCAGTACAGTAGTAGAAGGCGGCAATTGCAAAAGCTTTATCATTACTTTAAACGGAATGTGGATTTAAACTTTTTTACAGTGAAACTTCTTATGGGAGGGTACTGATGAAGATTCTACTGTGTGACAGAGTAGCGCGCTCAGGGATTCGGATTAATATTTGTCCGACGAGTTATTTTATTCTCTTTGGCTCTCTATGTACACAACAAAAAGTTACAACCAACTCATTTATCTCACTCTATTTATTGAGAAATCAAAATGTTATGCTGTAACACATAGAATAAATGAAATCCACTCTTGAAAGAACTACACGAACAGCACTCTCTCTCTCTCTCTCTCTATCTCTCTTATTTATGTATTTTCACTAAGGAATTTTCCGCATAAAACAACACGACCTACTAAAAATAGCAGTATTGTTTGTTCGATTGTTCGCAGTCGACCGCGTGTATATGTACACATGAGATGGCATCAAGAGAGCCACGTCAATGCCTGTACTGCATGGGTCTGATTCCTATACAACAAATTTCTCCATACACATGAGATGGCATCAAGAGAGCCACGTCAATGCCTGTACTGCATAGGTCTGATTCCTATACAACAAATTTCTCCATATACTTACATACTTAGTATGAAAAACTCTGATCACAATACCGGCTCTCTCTGTCTGTTCATGTGCTCTAAGATACTCTCTCGTTTCTTCTCATATTTAAAAGAAACGAATGGACTTTCTTTCATTTGAGTTGATTTTTTCAATAAGTTACTTTCACACGTTTTCATTGCATTGAGTCAAATGAAACGAACGTTGAAATAAAAGACATAAGGAAATAAGAAAAAGTTAGAAACAGATTGATGTTGTTAAACATTTTGGTTGTGATAAGTTTCATTTCATCCATTTCACCAATAATGAGGAATAGAGAACCATTAGAACATATTTTAGTACATTGCGGTGCAGTAATCCAAGAAAAAATTAAATGGCTGGTCATGTGTCAATCACACAGCAAATAAACTAACGCGAACTTGCTTTACTTAGAAATGTATGTATTTTTATGTGAACCTTACAAACACCCTCCCCCTCTTTGGCTGTGACTGACCATATATCGATAGATTCACAATAATCAAACGGAATGAAAAGCAGAGAAACGGCAATGGTATGTTCAACTCAGACATTAATCAAACCTGATCGTCATGTCGTATTGTGCCGTTTATGTTTGATGAATTAGCCAATCTCGAGCGAAATTACAACAGCAACAACAGTCATCATGAGCATGAGATTTAAATCTTTCCTGTTTTTCACATTCCAAACCTCACGCTCATACAATTATAGGTTTGTCTTTGAATTTGAATGTTTCTTGTAAGGTTTTCACCGCTGATATATTCTCTTTGCTGCTGCACGGAGTCAGCTTTTTAGAACTGTGACCTTTTGACACAACAACCTATCTCTACATTATGTATGGTATGTATGGTTTCATCTACGTAATTTTCCTACATTTATCAACAAATTTATAGTGTTTTTAATTAAAGTTATGAAATATCGTACGCAAAGTGAGATTGTTCTGTCCAAATGTCACAGATACAATTTTCACAATTAAAAAGATTTGATGGTAATTTATTTTGATTTATATCTTAAGTTCAGCATACATAACCTTGCCTTCTTTTGAGGAAGTCAACCCCCGTCTTTTTAGGTAAAATAGCGAAAACCTTTAAATCCCCTCTTCTTTTTACTAAGAACAAAAACCTCGTTTTTGCGTATAGAAATAGGAAAAATAATTGAATATATTTTAGCAAAGATCTTAATAATCCACATACGTATTTTTAAAACATTAATAAAATATAACATTGTTTGTTATTAAACCCACAAATACTAATTGCCCACTTGCTCCGATTTAGAACAATTACTAATTATTTAATTTTTTCATTTCATTTCATTTAATTTTTTCATTTTTTTACTTGATATTTCGCAATCGAGAACGTTTTTTTTTCGGTTGTTTACAGTATTTTTAAATCTCTTCGTTTCTTCACTCTCTTGCTTTTCAAATCATATTTTCTCTTTCTGCATAGACATCTTTATATATGTACGAGTATTATTAAGATCTTTGATTTTAGGCCTACCCTGTTGGACTACTTCTGATGAGAGAGTTTATGCTGCAGTGAATAAAATGTGGACGACAGAAGAGAACGCAACTAAAAGTCGACAAACTAAAGGATATTCTCAGCATCAAAGTGAATTTGAAAATGACGTGCCTGGAATTCTATTACTTGTAATATTATTCGCCAAATCTCATATTAATTAAAATACGAGTATGTATAATGGGTGTGCCAACGAAGAAATCGTTGATGAAAAAGACTTTGGAGGAAAAGCCGTAGCATTCATTATTGTTCACTTTTAAAAAATTCAATAAATATTAATTAATCTTTTCTTCTTATTCTTCTTTTAATGGCACAACAGCCAAGGAAAGGGCCTAAAGTTTTATGCCGAAACCGAACGGTGAAGTGAAAAGATTTTCATAGGCAATTTTTACTCTTGTAGGTAAGCCATTGACTGTCAAGAGGTGGTGCCGTGTAGAAAAATGTCAAATTTTTGTATTTTGCCTGTGCCGTGATTTGAACCCCGGACTCTCTGCATAGCAGGCCAACTCACTACCAACTACGCCACTGTAATTATTTATCGCTTTTAATATGTGTTGCAATTACTTCCATATGCCCCTACTTCAGTATCTCAATATTTTTAATCTCGCTAAAATTTTATTTAAACTTTTTACGAAAACTACGCTAATTCTTGGACCAATTTGGTGGAAAAAAACTTCTCTTTGAAGAAAATGGGTTAGGGTAGCTTATCGTACTTACTTTTAATGGCATAACAACCCATGGAGGGCCTAGGCCGAGCTCTTCGCATCCACTCATGTTGTGCGTGTTATATTTGTACATGAATGGAAGGGACCTACAGTTTAATGCCGAGTCCGAACGGCGAAGTGAAAAGCTTTTCATAGCAATTTTTATTCTTGTAGGTTTGCCATTGCCTGCCAAGAGGTGGTGCCGTCTAGAAAAACTATTTTTTCTACTTTTTGATTTGGCCTGTGCCGAGATTCGAACCCCGGACACTGTGCGTAGCAGTCCAACGCACTACCACTACGCCACAGCGACCAGCTGTAGTAGACCAGCTGGGTAGTTTATCATACCCCTTCATTTCTTAACTTCACCTCCGTTTGTGCTTTTATAAAGGGTGTTTGCTGAAGAGATTGGTTTATGAAAATTCAAAAAACACCGAAATTAAAATTTTTTTTTTTTAATGAAATATTTATATAGAATGATAAATCAATTCTTGCCATTTACTTTTGAAAGATAATTTCACTTAAATGTTTCCCGCGGCTACGCTTCAAGTGGTCCATTCGGAAGGTCCAATTTTGGCACAGTTTTTCACATATTTCGGCCGGAATCTCACCAATGACGCGTTCAATGCTTTCAAAACAACAATCGTGTTTGGCTTGTCCCTACAGACAAGAGCCTTAAAATAGCTCCATAAAAAAGAGTCTAACGGGGTCAAATCACACGATCTTGGTTGCCAATTGACTGCACCAAAACGTTAGATTAACTGCTCACCAAATTCGCCTCTCAATTGATGCATGGTTTCGCGTGCAGTGTGGCATGTGGCAGCGTCCTGTTGGAACCACTTGCCGATCGAGTCCAATTCATGCATTTTCGGCTAAAAAAAAGTCTGTTATCATGGAACGGTACCGGTACCTTTCTCCATTGACCGTAACGTCGCGGCCTTCATCGTCTTTGAAGAAGTACGGACCAATGATACCGCCTGCCCATAAACCGAACAGCTGCAAATAGTGAATTTTTCGGGATGCATTGGTAGCTGATGAATTGCCTCTGGCTGGCCTTCACTCCAAATACGGAAATTCTGCTTATTCACGTATCAATTGAGCCAAAAATGAACCTTGTCGCTGAAAACAATTTTGCTTGTCAAACTAATTTTTCATTGAGCACGAATTTTGATAATAAATTTCAATAATTTACAAACGTTATTCATGATGAAATGGCAAACCAAACTGAGAATTTTTCACTTTGACACATGTTAAGAATCACGTGTGAATTGTGAACTGAAATATAAACGTCAAAAACCAAGTAGCAAAAAAATCACCCTTTATTTTTATATATATTTTCCCTTTTTTTTTTTTGTATCTATTTCATGATTATATAAAATAAGATAACATTTCTTATTTACAACATTTATTTATTTTATTGTTACAACTTAATAACTTAAAAATGTTTAAAATGAATCCAACTAATCTTGACACTCACTAATGTCATCTGCAGATGTGCACCACAAAAAAAAAAAACAAAAACGGAAGACTTAAGAATAAAAACGCACTTCTAAGTTCTGCGAGCGTCACACAATGTCGGGAAAGGAAAGTCGCTCTTGTGTTTAAGAGAAGAAAAAAGTTTTTCCAAAGAACCAGAACAAAAGAAAAGAAAAAATGTCAAATAAGAAAGAGAGAAAGTTGTCACTTTTCCCACGCGACCTTGTAGCGAAAACGGAAAGAAACTTAAATAAGTTATGAATTACTTGAAGCGCAAGGAAATTGTCAAAAACACCTGTTTTTATTACATCGCTTTCATCAGCTGCATCGACTTCAAGCTTATTCTACGAACGCACGCATACAGAGGCACTAACACTCACGCACGCAACACATACATAGATAAAAACTTTGAAAGGAAACGCAAATAGAAACGAAAGTCAGATTTTCACAGATATTCGTGGTGTAAGATGGCAAATGTGCGTGTGTGTGAGCGTGTGTGTGAGCGTGTGTGTGTGCGTCTATGTGTGAGCGTGTGTGTGTGCGTCTATGTGTGAGCGTTTGAGTGTTTAAATGCGCTTGTTTCAGGGCGTTCGTAAACTGGGAAGTGCTTATTAAATCAACTTCACACTTTCTGCTTCTTCTGCAGTTGCTGCTGCTGTCTTGTTTTCTTCATCTGCCATTTTTGCATAAAAGCTGCGCGAAACATTTTGATTTTCTGTGCAAAAGTTTCGCCTAGAGAAAATATTTTTAAATTCTTTGGAAAAAGACAAACGGAGGTGGAAAACTTGAGGAAACTACCTTGGAGTCGTAGTTACCAAATTCTAGTGTAGAGATGTACCTAAATATTTATTTACATATCTAAGTAAAAATGTATGCTAATTTACAAATGCTAATTTATTTAAAAGCCTCAACTTGTTCAAATGACATAGAATTTATCAGAATTCGAAATATTTCTCAAAACAGCAAATTAGATTTAATTAAGTAGTACAGAATTTTAATGAATTGCTCATAATAAGATGAGAAATTTCTGTGGTTTCATATTTGAAAGCATAATTAAAATATTATATTCAACTAAAATCTGGCTAAAGATAATTATAGCCACACCAACACAAGCATGCATGCTTGAAGCCATTTGTGTGCTGCTCACATATCAAGGAATCCTCACATCAGCGCCCAACCACGACGACACCACTCAATTAAATCAATATGGGTAAGTTTTCCTAGATGACGCTTGGCAGCCGCAGCTGCAAGGATATGGCGACATTGAGCTTCAATATAATTTTACATCTCAAACTCAATGCAAACTCAACTGGGAAGAGAAGAGTTTCATCAAAAATGGCAACAAAGAGAATTGAAATTCTCTCTCAGAAAAGGCATTTCAAATAAATTAAAATAGTTCCAAATAGTTGACAAACATGAAACTAATTGGCAAATACATGCACATACAAACACACACACACTCATACACTCATACATACACATGAAACCTCTGGAAACGACAAGTTATCCATGGATAACATATAGTGAAATATACACACACATACACTCACATAGACGCACATACTCAAAGCCTTAGCCATAATTGGGCTATAGTTTTAGCAAGCAATCGATTAGTTTTGATGATGCTGTGTTTAGTTTAAGTTTATTCATTCCAATGACAATCGAAATTTTGCTAAGCTATTTTTGTTTTTTCGGTATCTTATCTTTCGGCTAGCTTGAGCTTTAATTATGTACATATGTACATTGCCCCCTCCTCTGCCTCTACCTCTGCCTCTGCCTCTGCCTCTGTGTCTGTGCCTTTGCTTTTGTCCCTTGCTATAGTAAGTATGTCTGCAAATATGCATTTCAAGCATTTAATTAATTAAAGCAGTATCGCTTAGCAACTGGCGTAATTTTTGTCGATTGTTTGCATTTTGCTAACATCTTCAGGATTTATGGTATGTACGAGGTGTGATAAAAAAATAACCGTTATTTTCAAATTTCGTGAGTTACGTATGTTCGATTTTCACATTTTTTTTCTGTTATGTTGGTACACATGTCTGTTATACTCATATATGTTGGCAATACCAACCATTTTGGATTGTCAGTTTGTTTTTGACAGATAAAAAGGTTAGTCGTGTTTTGGTCTTTTTGCTCTTCGATTTTTTACTATTCGAAAAAATGGATCAAAGAAACTGTATTCAGTTTTGTGTAAAAAATGAAATTAAATGCGCAAGGATATTTGAAAATGTTGACTGTGGCCTTTGGCGAGTCTACTATGAGCAGAACACAAGTTCAATTGTGGTATAACCACAACGGTTTAAGGAAGGCCGAGAAGATGTCAATGACGATGCTCGTCCTGGTCGCCCGAGCACGTCAACAACCGATGAAAACATTGACGCAGTGAAGAAAATGATTTTGGATAATCGTCGAATCGTCGAATCACTATCAGAGAGGTTGCTGATGATGTTGGCATATCGTTCGGCTCATGCCAAGCAATTTTTACGGATGTTTTAGGCATGAAACGTACGGCAGCGAAGATTGTTCCAAAATTGCTAAATTTTTAGCAAAAACAACGTCGCTTGTGCAACGTGCGTAAGTTTTTGGCCAAAACCAAAACCGTTATCATGCCTCAACCTCCGTATTCACCGGACTTGGCCCCCGCTGACTTTTTCCTCTTCCCAAAACTGAAGAAAACTGAAGACACCGATGAAAGGAAAGCGTTTTGCCACGATTGAGGAGATAAAAGAAAAATCGAAACAGGAGCTGTTGGCGATACCAAAAAGCGCGTTTCAGAAGTGTTTCGAGGATTGGAAAAAACGCTGGCATAAGTGTATTATATCTGAGGGGGATTACTTTGAAGGGGACAAGATAGTTGTTGATGAATAAATAAATACTTTTTGAAAAAATTGAAATTAACGGTTATTTTTTTATCATACCTCGTATGTAGTAAGTATGCGTGGTCGCTGTGGCGTAGTGGTAGTGCGTTGGACAAAATCAAAGAGTAGAAAAAATATTTTTCTACACGGCACCACCTCTTGGCTGGCAATGGCAAACCTACAAGAGTAAAAATTGCTATAAAAAGCTTTTCACTTCGCCGTTCGGATTCGGCACTAAACTGTAGGTCCCTTCCATTCATGTACAAATATAACACGGACAACATGAGTGGATGCGATAAGCTCGGCCTAGGTCCTCCATGGGCTGTTGTGCCATTAAAAGTAAAGTAAAGTAGTAAGTAGTAAGTATGCTGCTATTTTATGAGCCACACAAGGGCTCTGTGTAGGTGTGTATCTGTATGTGTGTGTAGGTGCAAAGGAATTCACTTACGCACAAATGAATTTGATACCGCATTTTACTTAGGATTCTGGTGATTTGTCAATTAATATGGAAGCATATAAACAAAACAAAAAACGAATGTGTAGAAAAACTGTGTGTGTGTGTGTGTGTGTGTGTTTCCTCTCTTTTTCTCTGGTGCGTGTGTGTGTGTGTGTGTGTGCTTTTAATATCTGAACGACTTTTAAACAATCACATTCAACCTCCAAGTCATGTTAGAATATTGAATATTTTTATTTTTTGTTTTTCAAATTTAGAATTTCATCCGAAATTATCTTGAATTTCTTGTGAAACTTTTTCGCGAGTTTGAGGCGGTACCTTACCACTTATAAATCCATACCCACACAAACATTATTTTCTTCAACTTTACTGATGCCTATGAGCATCTGATGATATGAGCATACAAAACAAGAGGCAATTAATCATTAAGCTTGAGAGCATTTTCATATATTCAAATACTTGTAGATTAAAATGTAATTTGAACTTTCAGGTATTGCGGCATTGCGGCATTGCGGCTTAACTTAAAAATCTCAGATTTAAGTATTTAACGCATAAATCTTATATACATATTTGCTGAAATAACAATCTTTATTTTAACGGATTCATTTTGAAAATCGCATAAATTCTTTTATACGTTTTATATATGAGAAGGGTTCAGACTTTCTATATGTACTAAAATACTTAGGTACTAAAAATATATTAATAACGCAGGAGATACATTGAAAGCAAGGTGTCGTATCCTCTCAATTGTCATAAATTCTCTCATTTCTCATACAAAACTTTCTACTACTTTATAACCATACAACAGATCACGACACCTTTGCGGTATTTGTACCGCAAATATAAAAATTTCATATTTCCTATCTTCCTTATCCTACCTCTAACCTTTTTGGATTTTTTCTGCTCACTCTTCTACAAAAAACAAAAATCTCTGAACCGAAGTCCATTTATTTTAAAGTTAAATAAATCTGAGGCTGATAAGGTTGAAAAAATTTGAGGCAGAAAAATTATTAACATGATGAAATGTGATGGTGAAAAAACATAAAACTGGAAAAATAGAAGGCAGAAAAAATTAAAAACTTTTAATAACATAGAGCTACAAAAATGTTAGGCTAAAAAAATCGAACGGTGAAAGAATCTAAGACTGAACAAATCCGTGAAAATAACATGTGCCTGAAAGAAACAAAACGGAAGGAATGTGATGCTGAAAGTATTTGAAACTTAAGTCTGATAGAATTCGAGACTGAAAGCATGTGAATCTTTGAAATTTTATTGAAAAAAAATCAGAAAATTCCAAAATTTATGCTGAATGGTGGTCGCAGTGACGTAGTTGGTAGTGCGGTGGCCTGCTATGCAGAGTATCTGGGGTTCAATCCCGGCACTTATAAAAGTAGAAAAAGCATTTTTTCTACACGGCACCCTCCTCTTGGTCGGCAATGACAAACCTACAGGAATAAAAATTGCGTAAGAAAAGCTTTTCACTTCGCTGTTCCGATTCGGCATAAAACTGTAGGCCGTTTCCATTCATGTGAGAGCACAATATACTTAAGTGGATGCGAAAAGGTCGACCTAAGGCCCTTCAGGGGCCATTGAGCCATTAAAAGAAGAAGGAGAAGACTGAAGAGAATTTTTGGTTGAATGAAATGACTGCTGAAAAAATTTCATTCTTACTCAACTTAAGAATTTAAGGCTGAAAGAATCTGTGATAGAATGAATTTACACACAGGGTGTACCCCTATGAATGCAGAGAGCATTGTGTTGAATGGAAGGAAGATTGATGGGTGGGAGGATGAAGGAGGAAAAATGAGAGAGGGAATGCAAGCACACAGGACATCGATAAGGAGATAGACACAGCCATTGTGGCAAGTGTTATGCCTTTACCACAATCAACTTCAGTTGATCAGTGTCGACTATGAACGCATCTGGCGCCAAAGGCCAAGCTTTTCGCATGCTTAAGAAGCTGAAACTGAAACAACCTGGTGATCAATGAATCGTAGCTAAAATAATTTAAAACTGTTAAACTGAATGAATCTAACGCGCTTAGAATTAATCTGAACAAATTTGAGTCTCAAAATATGAGGTTAATCCCTTTGCCGACGAGATAATACCCTTGTGGTCCGATTGGTATTAAAATAAATATGATTTTCGTGAACATGAACCTCAAGTTAGTCTGCTTACAAAATTTTTAAAATATTACCCGCAATTTTTTTGATACTCGGGTACCCGGATGTGGTGTAGTGGTAGTGCGTTGGACTGCTACGCCGAGTGTCCGGGGTTCGAATCTCGGCACAGGCAAAATCAAAAAGTAAAAAAAATAATTTTTCTATACGGCACCACCTCTTGGCAGGCAATGGCAAACCTACAATAGTAAAAATTGCCTATGAAAAGCTTTTCACTTCGCCGTTCGGATTCGGCATTAAACTGTAGGTCCCTTCCATTCATGTACAAATATAACGAGCACAACATGAGTGGATGCGAAAAGCTCGGCCTAGGCCCTCTATGGGCTGTTGTGAAATTAAAAGTAAAAAAGTGAAAGTATAGTAAAGTACCCGGATACCCGGGTATGCGTGTGTTCGTGATACTCGATGGGTATCGAATGCACTATAAAAGAATCTACTAAACTAGATGGAAAACAGTTTGAAGAAACTTCAGGCCGACAAAATTTATTCATTGTTTGAGTCTTTATTGAGTTATTCATTGTTTCATTGAGACGTCCTCGATAGTCTAGTGGGTAGAGCAATAGCCTTTCACCCAGGAGGTTGGCGGTTCGATTCCCTTCTTCGTTAGGTAATTAATTCTCATGGAAATTTCTTATATTACTACCAATATAAAGTGAATGAGAATTATTGGAAAGTGAACAAGTTCACCAGTATAGAACCTAAAGCTAATGGAACTTATGGTAAGTCTGAAGCAATTTGAGACTGATAGAATAAACTTAGTGGTTACATAAACCTAAAGAATTTTCATTTGGCAGAATCTGATGCAGGAGGGGCTGGATTGTCCTGAATTACTTACTTACTTACTTACTCACTTACTTAGCTGGCACTACAACCGATGATCGGTCTTGGCCGCCTCCACAAAGCTTCGCCAGTCACTTCTGCAATGCGCGCGCTGGCGCCAGTTGATAAGGCCAAGTGCAGTCAGGTTGCCCTGCACCTGGTCTTTCCAGGAGATTAGGACGTCCCCGTCTGCGTGTTCCTCCACCGCGGTTCGAATAAAACACCCTTCTAGCCGGAGCGCTTTCTTCCATTCGCTCAACATGACCCAGCCAGCGAAGCCGCTGGAGTTTTATACGCTTGACTATGTCAGTGTCGGCGTACAGCTCATACAGCTCATCGTTCCATCTTATTCGAAACACGTCGTCCACGCATCATACTGGACCGTAGATCTTACGGAGTATCTTCCTCTCGAACGCTCCTAACATTGTCCTGATTGTCCTGAATTACCTACAGCCAATTGTTGAAATTATTTACCAGCAATGTTGTCACGCAGCATATGGACACCATACCCCATGCCCACTTCATTTGAATGTACATAAAGTCTAGGAAATGTTATATATGGGAAAAGTAGCTACACAGCATAAAATGCATACCAAATGTGACAGGTGAAATGTTGCCAAGTCTAAATTCGTTGGATTTGCATTTTAGGTTGAAGGTTGAAGTGAAAAAATTGTTTATGTCAACAAGTCGTAAAGTAGGGATTAGCTGATGAAAATACAAAGTAAAGAAAAAAAGCAAAGATAACAAAGAAGCTGGGAAACACAAATTGAAAATAGAATAAATTGCACAGAAATAAAAAATTACAATATTTGTTTTTGCGCCTTAACTTCATTTCGGAAGAACATAGTAAAATTTCAACCAAACAGCAACGACAGCAGCAGCAGAAAGAAAGAAAATAATTTATTTTTATGTCAACAGTCTTACACACAATAGTAGGCACACACACACACACACGCGCAAGTGTACAAATATTGTGCACATCCTAAATTTCGCTTTAATCCTCAAAAATAGCAAATGTCAGCAACGGAACAAATCTCATACAAAGCAAAGTAACAAACTCATTTTGTAGACATACATCAACAAGCACAAGCAAATATACTCGTGCATTTGGAAATGTGTATTTGTGTGGGTGTGGGTGTGCGTGTGGGCGTGTGTGGGCATGTGTATGTATGTGTCTCTAGCTTTGTTCTAGCATTTTTATCTCATTGAGATAAGAAGAAACAAAGCAAAACAAAAGTAATTCACACAAATGTTACATACTCGTACGTACCACCGACATGCATATGCCGATCTACGTGTGTGTGTGTGTGTGTGTGTGTGCGTGTGCGCGTGTGCGTGTGTGCGTGTGTGTGTGCGTGTGCGTGTGTGTTTGCATGCGTAAATGAAATTGTTAAATTTTAACAGCGAATAAAGAAGAACTCCCTTTGATACGATTTCTACAAAGTTACAAGTAAAACCCCAATGCAAATGCCTGGTAGAAAAAACCTCAGGAACCTCATCGTTGTATTTATTTTTTACAACAAAGACGGCGACAAAAACGACAACGAAAAGTGTCACTTGACAAAAGTTTTTAATTAAAATAACTCAGTGAGTAATAAAGTACGAAACTGCAACAACAGCACATTGATGCTAACAACACCATAACAACAATGCCAATAGCAATCACAATAACAACAACAACCCTAACAACAACCAGCACATATCGCACATTTAATGAGCAACAAAAGTCTGCCGCAGAAATAGGAGTGAAACTTTTTTTTTTTTTTTTGGTTTTTGCCTGTTTTGGATGGTTGAAAAGTTGCTATGAAAACGCACGCAACACATGCTAATGACATACAATGAAACACAATGTTCAATGTTGAGGTTCAATTTCTTTAAGTTCTTATTATTTTACAATTCGTTTACAAGGACATTAAACTTAAGGGCACGTGTAGAGTGAATATATTATACAAACTTTTTAAACTTGACAACTTTTTGCATGTTGGCAGTTTATTTACAGCGTTATACAGCGTTGCATATAACGGAGTAAGCATTTTCAATCTGTCGGTAAATTTCTTAGTTACCAAAACTACAACAACAAATTCCAAATGTTCATCACTAGAGCTTACTACACTTCGAGCCGTAAATTTCGTGGGCAAATGCCCTCTCTGTTTTCTATATAGTCGATCGATCCGCAATAGTCGAGTTGTAGTGGAGGTAAAGAACCATTACAAAAACAATCAAATATGATATATGTTACAACGATCCATCCAACGACAACTCATGTAAATAACAACTACCGACATCTTCCCATCCAACTACAACTCATGTAAATAACAACCACCTACATCTTCCCACCCAACGACAACTCATGCAAATTACAACCACTGACAACCTCCCATCCAACGACAACTCATGCAAATTACAACCACCGACAACCTCCCATCCAACAACAACTCATGCAAGCCGTATGCGTGTGCGTTCAAGTGTATACGCTGCATATCGGAGGTGTCATATTCACCATGCGACCAATTATAATGATCAGCAATAATCCGAACCATCAATGGATCAAGTGAGTTCATGGAACCATATGGTACCCCCAATTTGTTAGCGAGTAAGGCAATTGAAAGTTGACTGTAAAAGCTGAAACATCTTCTTATTTGTGAATTAATAAATAAGTTTAATTTTAAACTCCGTGTTTCAATCCGAGCAAGTGTTCGCTCGGTAAATTATATTTTTTGAGGACAAGGGACTCGACCTCTTCAACTTTTATATTAATATAAATTTTAGTAATAAATAGGTTAACATTGCGAAGTGTGCTCGCCGTGGCGTATTTAGTAGTGCTCAGGCTTACTAAGCGTGTTTCAAGTCTCGGCCAAAAATCAAAAAGCAGAAATATAAATTTTCCTATACACGGCACCAACTCATGGCAAGCAATGGCAAACGTCCGAGAGTAAACATTGTCTAAGAAAAGCTTTACACTTCGGTTACCAAAGAAATCGTTGAAAAGGTCCACGACATGATTCTCGCAGATCGCCGATCGAAAGTGCGCGAAGTAGCAGAGGCCGTAGGGGTGTCGTACGAAAAGGTAATTAATATTTTACATGATAGGTTAAGCATGAGAAAGGTGTTGGCCCGATGGGTGCCGCGATTGCTTACGGTGGACAACAAGTGGATACGGGATTGTCGCGGCTAAATTTCATGAATTGAACTATGAATTGCTGCCGCAC
Organism: Palloptera scutellata; assembly: GCA_958295655.1. Taxonomy (NCBI): domain Eukaryota; kingdom Metazoa; phylum Arthropoda; class Insecta; order Diptera; family Pallopteridae; genus Palloptera; species Palloptera scutellata. The sequence continues at coordinate 27,161,641 of OY282449.1, read as the reverse complement.
CCACCGTATTCGCCCGACTTGGCTGCCGGCGACTTCTTTCTGTTCCCCAACATGAAAACGTGGCTCAGGTGGAAAAAATTCAGCTCAAACGAGGAGGTTATCGTCGAGACAGACGCGTAATGTAAAGAGTTTGACAAATCGTATTTTTTGGAGGTTTTAAAGAAATGGCAGAAACGTTGGGAAAAGTGTATTGTACTAAAAGGAGATTACGTTGAAAAAGAGGAAAAAAAAATTTTTGTGAAAAACTTGCCTCTTCATTCCTAACACGGGAACTTATTTATATACCCTCGTACTCGTACCCACTCGAGTTCAATCAACTCATCAACGTAACTTTGAAATTCCCATTGATGTACCATACACATATAGAGTAGTCTTTACCTTCTTGTGAGTGGTCGCTGTGGTGTAACGGGTAGTGTGTTGGACTGCTACGCAGAGTGTCCGGGGTTCGAATCTCGGCACAGGCAAAATCAAAAAAAGTAGAAAAAATAATTTTTCTACACGGCACCACCTCTTGGCAGGCAATGGCAAACCTGCAAGAGTAAAAACTCCTATGAAAAGCTTTTCACTTCGCCATTCGGATTCGGCATTAAACTGTAGGTCCCTTCCATTCATGTACAAATATAACACGCACAACATGAGTGGATGCGAAAAGCGAAAAGCTCGGCCTAGGCCAGCTCCATGGGCTGTTGTGCCATTAAAAGTAAGTAAAAGTTTGTTTTGAAAGGAACTGATCCAGTCAGTGTTTTCTTATTTGTTGTTGTTTTTTTGTTTTGTTTTTGTATGAGTATACATACATACCTATACATATATATAACGTAAACTGAAATCATCGAAGCATTCAACTCTGCCTTAGAGATATGGGGTCTCAACCTCAACCTCATTTAAAGTTCAACTGAATCTGCAAGATAATTAAATATTCCACAAACGTTCAAAGATCAAGAAACGCAGAAATCTTATTATGAATTATTTATATATATGTATGTATGTATGTATGTATGTATGTATGTATGTATGTATGTATGTATGTATGTATGTATGTATGTATGTATGTATGTATGCAAGTAATGATAATCTGTTGCGATGACTGTCTGTTGTTGTGATGTGCCTTCAACCCCCCTCTTCAACTACTTATTATACTGCATACATATTTATATTAATAATCGGTACATGACATTGCTATAACTTTGTTGTCATCTATTGTCTAGATTACCTTTAATCCTTTCGCTCGCCTTTCATTCTCTCCCCCCTTGTTAGCGAAACGAAAAAAGTTAGTTTCATTACCCAGGCGCGCTTTAAATCCTACGCAAAACTATAAACTCACACAAATCATTGGATTATATGAAATCCTTTTAAAAATTCACTCTATTGCTGCGCTTATTCTTTGGATTCTAACAAGTGTGAGTCTGCAGTGCATAGCAGAGCAAAAGCAGCTGTTCTAGAGCAGGTAATATACTCGTACATACCATATTGTATGTATGTATGTATCTTGTACCTTGTATTTGTAGTATGTATATACATCCACTTGAATGCATTTAATACTTTATTTTGAGTGGAATAGGAGGGGAGGAGCTGGTGCGATAAATGCGACTCAAGCATTTAATATTTTCATTCATTAATGTTCTGCGCAACTCATCGCTACTTTCAACTCGACTGTTGCATCTGTATGTGTGTGTGTGTGCGTTACGTCTTCGTCAATTCAGCAGATTTTCAACATTGCTAGGTACTTCGCCATATGGCAGACAAACAGACAGACGGGCACTCATAAAAATTTTTATTTTATACTTGTATATGTTTGGCTGTGTGTGTGTGTGTGTGTGTGTGTGTGTGTGTGTGTGTGTGTATGATTGTACATGAGTGTGTCATTTCAAGTGTTTTTGTTATACCTACGTTCTCACACATACGTAGTAAATAATAGTTAATTGTATTTTCCGCTTACATTTAACACATTCTCTGTATTATTAAGCCCTACAGCAACAGCAGCAGCTGCAGTAGCCCCACCAACAACTACTATCTACTTTTACTACAGCTATAGTTAGTATTTATGTAATACAATTAAAAAGACTAGAGCAGTGGCAATGATGATAATAAAATCAAAAAGATAAAACGAAGCAACAGCGCCAAGGGAATATGATGTTGCAACAAGTTTATGCTGTTGCTGCTGTTGCAAACATGCACAATATTTGCACATTTGCATGCATCATTTAATCTTTATCGCTTCTTCAAAAGCCATTCACTTTTGCAATTGAGTTCCTGCGTTTGTTGCATTGCGTTTTTGTTTCACTTCCAGTTTCAGTTCACCGAGCGCTCACAATTAAATGAATATTGTAGAGAGAGAAAAGCAGCAATTTTAAACATGCATGCAATGGAAATTAGTTTTTGACTTGTTTGCTGCTACGGGAGTTAAAATTGTGATTACGTCAATGGATTAAAATTGCTAAAAAAAAATAAGGAATAACAGTTGAGACTGGGCAAGATAAGTGATAACTAAATACTTGAATGGAAGGAATTTAATTTAGCTTGTGATTGCCATGCTAAGATTTAGAAGGTCAGGGGAGTTTGCACTGTGACTAAATCCTTTTACCTCTTAAGAATAGACCGATCATATTTTGAAATCAATTCGACAGAAGAATTTAGAATTTAAATCTTTCTGATTCCGATTCGAAGGTATAGCATCTCCTAAGGTCCTGTATCAGATTCAATACTGTAGGAAAAATAGAAGACGGTAGCACTGATCTGCTTTTATTGTAAGATCGGCTTCATCTGTCAGATATTTGATTATTTTTAATAAATTAGTATCGAAAACCAGTTTTGAGTATCTCTTCCTAAAAGAGAAGGTGTCACTTGCAACAGCCAGTTTCAAATCAATCTTCTCAAACACATACCATAATTATGTAATATTTTTGACTAGATCCCAACTCTGGGTAAGAAATATATATCGCTCGTTTGCTGCAATACTGTCATATCTCAAATATTATAAATTTTGAGAAAATAACGCATTTGGTAAACTTTTCACGTAGAAAACTCATAACGAGCGATTTGTATATTAAAATTGTTTGTGATCAAGGAAGTTGACTTGAATGCTTCATTTAAGTTTAATCGGTTTGCATTTATAGGAACCAAAAACTGAAAGGTTGCCTGATATAGATAGACTTTTGGTTTTCCTCACCTTAGGAATTTATATTTCTGAAGCAATTGAAGGCTATAATGAGGCAGCCAGAGGTAATCAAAGGCAGTTAATAATGGAAGTTCAGAATATCTATGTTCAGTAAGAGGAGAAGGGCGAATTCTTTAAAAAAAAAAAAGCTTTACACGTAAAATTAGTGCAACATTAAACAGTGCCAGCCTAAGGCAGCACTAGGTAATCAGAGGCTAAAGGAGAAATCGGAGCAACTGGATGTTAGAGGCAATCGTTGAACCAAGTTCTGTACACTCTACTCCCCTACCTGATCTTCTTAGATTTCTTAAAGACACTAAAAAATTTGTTGGGCTGTAAAACAAATCTTCTTTACTTTTCCTCTATTCTATTTTCTCTTCTCCATTTTCTCTTCTCCATTTCATCTATCTGCGCAAAGTGCAGAGATCCAAAAGACTAAGTGTTATGCAGGAGATTTTTGGTCTGCGGAAACCCAAGTAGTGAGAGATAATAAGAAGCTATTAGTGGTAATAAGTAAATAGCAGTCTGCGTGAGACTTAACTCAGAAAACAAAGATAGTCAGAAGAATAAATTACCGTCAGAGTTAATTTCAGACAATACAACCCGAGGCAGTAAGAAGTAGTGGAAAGCAATTGCTTCATAGGCTCTGATTGCGATGAACTAATGGCAAAAGTAAACTGAGGTAGTTAGGGGCTGAAACAGATAATCAGTGGCAATCAGAGGCAGTCAGGATGAAATTAACAGTAATCTGAGGCAATTAGCTAGAAACTGTTTGAGATAGTGGAAGAAAGTAGTAAGCTGCTCAATATACCATAAAAATAATATCATATATGGTAGTGAAATATAGATAGAGAAAGAACCAGCCTAAGGCAGCACTAGGTAATCAGTGGCTAAAGCAGAAATCAGAACAATTGGTAGTCGAAGGCAATAGGATGCAATTTGAGGTAGTCAGAGCCGGAATACAACAATTAATAACACTCAAATCCATGGAAGTAATTTTAGAGGGAAAACGCGCATACACGCCAAAACTCGGCCGAAAAATCTAATACTGAAAGAACAGCAACCCAAAGAAACCAATGTACTAAACATAATGACGAACGAAAGCTAAGCCGAATACTTAATTCCGGAAGTTATTAAGTATAAACCACAATAAGCGTTGCTGTTGGACCTATTTTCGAAATTATGTAGTAGCAAAGCTGTAGCAAAGTTGTTACTGGACTGCTACGGAGAATGCCTTGCTTCAAACAATGACACAGGTAACAATAAAAAATTCAAAATACAAGATTACCTCTTTGTTGGCAATGGTAAATATCCAAGAGCAAAATTGCCTAAGCAAAGCTTTTCACTTCGTCGTTCGGATTCAGCATAAAACTAAAGAAGCCTTTCATTTGTGTTAAAATAAGAAAATAGGAAAAAGAAGAAAATAGCCTATGAACACTTATTTTATAAATTTAAAACCGATCGATTGTTCGGTGGAGGGCTACCAAACTGTAACCTTCTTTGTTCTGATTATCATTATATACGAGTATATATATTTTTTTTTTTTTCTTTTTTATGCCACTTGGGAACATAGGGCTTCAACAAAACATTGCCATCTTATTCTATTGTTAGCTATTCTTTTGACAACGTTCCACGATTCTACGATTCTGTAGCTGCTCTCAGTTCACTTGCAATAGTCCGCTTCCAGGTGTTGCGCGGACGTCCAGGCCGTCTGTGACCTTGAGGGTTCCAGTCTAACGCAGTTCTGCTGATACTTTCCGACGGTTTTCGCAGTGTGTGACCTATCCACCGCCATTTACGAAATCTTATTTGTTTAGCAATGGGGAACTGCTCCGTCAATCGCCAGCGTTCTTCGTTCCTGATGGTATTCGGCCAGAACACGCTGCATATTATACGAAGACATTTGTTTACAAATAATGATGGAGTTTGAAATTAACCAGGTTTCGCTACCGTATAGCAGTACAGAATTTACGTATGCTTAACGCATCTTCAATCATCAATTTGGTTCTTCCTGAGATCTGTGAGCTTTTCCATATGCGCTGTAATCGTCCAAACGCCGATCTAGCTTTATGCAGCCATTTCTCCACATCTACTTCGGCTCTACCATTCGTTGAGACTACGCTGCCGAGATAACAAAAGCTGTCTACGAATTGTACTGCTTGCCCTCCGATGATGATACAATTGTCGCTGGTGTTGTTGACTCTAATTGCTTTGGTTTTCGAGATGTTTATCTCTAAGCCAACATTTTGAGCCTCAGAAACTAGCTGGTCGATTTTGTACTGCATTTCAGACAATTTGTGTGACACGAGGCAGATATCATCGGGGTAATCTAGGTCGTAGAGTTGCCGAGAAAGTGTCCATTTAATGCCTTTAGTTTTCGACACGATTTCGAGCATGACTTCGTCGAGTACAGCGGCGAAGAGGAGAATCGAAAGTGGACAGCCTTGCTTAACTCCTGATGCTGATGTGAATGGGTGAATGGAGTGCTAATGTTACCGTTGTGAAGTAAATCATCATTAGTTACGTTTAACTTCTAACGCACCATGGAGTATCTTCAAAACATACCCAGCGTGTTTGAATTCAGATTACTAAGAAATTCAAAAAATTCAGTTGAGTATATCGTAATGCCTACATTAGCCAATGAGACATGCAAAACTTGAGTTGAGAGAAGTTAACAAGTTAACTCAAGTAACTACTTAAACCAACGAAGGCTGATTTCCTCCTAAACAAATCATCATTTATTTTTACAGCTTCCTATATATTTTCCATACTTTAGGGAAATACCAATCAAAACCCAAGTGTGTACCTAAAATAAATACAATGTTTTTCTACCAAGTTTTTCTTTCGCCCTTATCATAACATTATAAAAAATACAATATAATAATAAAATAATAAGCAAAAGTACACAAGAAAATGGAAAATTGGAAACTTTTGTAAGTACACAAACACGCCACAACAAACAAAATAACAAGAGAAAATTTACTTTTAAAAATCATGTCAAAATCAGGAATGTAAAGCAGCACGTTATAAAATATGGGCAAATTCTCTGTCTCCTAACTCATTTCTCTCTCCCACTCTCTCCCACTCTCTCCCTCTCTCTCCCTCTCTCTCTTTCAATCTCTGTCTATACTTACATAATTACTTGTAAACATGTAAGTGGATGAAGAATACCTAGAAGCCTAACCGCAGATTGATTGATTACATCATGTCGTAGTATTTAAATTCCGCCCAAAAATATGCAAAACTTCATCCAAACACACACACGCACAAACACATTGAACTGCCAAACGGAAAGCAGCAGTTTATCAAGCAAGTAATAAAATTTCCAACAGAGAGTAATTTTCAAACGGCGACGAAGAGAGTGAGAGCTAAATAGTCACTGAGCAGAAACGGAAAGAAGCAACTATGGAAAGTATGTAAGTATGTACTCGTATGTCAGAGGTTAAGGTACTCGTATTGCCGAGCGGTGGGCACATATCATATTTACGAGAATTTTATTAATGAACGCAGCGAAAAACACATCTATTTTAGGCGCAACGCACGCGAGCTACTGTTGCCTTCAGCACTAAGTAAAGATATTTACATTTAAACTAAAAATAACCTAGAAAATACTTAATACAAAAAGTTTTGTAACATTTTGGTAGCACCTTGGGGGGGAATTACATAAAATAATGAATAAAAGGAGAAGTAGATTGGTTAGCTCATGTCTAAAGCATATGAGAAGCGTACACAAGGCGCCGAAGAAGAAGTGCGATTAAAGTGAATATGCAAGCACGAGTGAAGGGAGAAGGAAGTTGCCGGAAGGGAAAATGTGAAAGTTTAACAAAGTGATTAATATTCTTGTAAGTAAATTTTCCCATAATTTGTGTCACGGAGATATTTATTTATGCCCCGACCACAAGCACGCCCTCCTTCCTCTCCACATTTCATGACGTCTTGAAGCACACGCCCATATTATAATTTTGTGCACTTCTCGGCAAAAATGTCACGGACAGTTAGCTTTCACTGCCAGCTGGCAGTTTTTAATTCACAGTTTAGTATATTGTATTGCAGTGTTGTTGTTGTTTCTTTTCTTCTAGTATATGCTTGTCAGCCTCTTCTCACAACACTAACTAACGCTCCTGGCTAACAACAGCACCCTCAAAATCTTCACCAGCCCAAGTGTTTGTGTTTATGGTATGTCATTTGATGCGGCAGTCAGCGCCAAAAATTATGCCAAAAGAAGTTTTTAATTCAATTAATCATCATTTTTGTTTTCCATTTTCTTTTTGTATTTCTACGTAGAAGATTATGGGCAAGGAGTAGGTAACTTTTTGGGAAAGTTTTCGACTTTAATTTTAAATAGATTTACCAGAAGTTCAAGTATTGCGTCAGTTTCGTTGCTCGCTTTGAAGAAGAATTGCCAACGCTTAGTCGCTGACGTAGAATTCATGTCCAGGTTTCGTTTGTTTGTGTGCTGCAAAAGTGAAAAGAAAAATGTTGAGAATTAATTATTGGAAAAAGAAAACGAGTTTTTTTTTTTTGTTTTCTTCAATTAAAAAATATAATTATTTTTCATCACATGACTGCAAGTTTTTGTTTTATTTTTTTCTTTCTTTTTTTTTTTGTTATTATATTGCGTCTTTGGCACAAATTGAACTTTCGTTTTGAGTGTCATTGTTTGGCGCACCTTTTGCTACCATACTATTTCCTTTCCATTTTATATAATTCTTGATAACCTCTTAACTCACTTGATAGGGTTGTATGTACATATGTATGTATGTATGTATGTATGTATGTATGTATGTATGTATGTAGGTATGTAGGTACGTAGGTATGTAGGTATGTAGGTATTTAGGTATGTAGGTATGTATGTATGTATGTATGTATGTATGTATGTATGTATGTATGCATGTAGGTATGTAGGTATGTAGGTATGTATGTATGTATGCATGTATGTATGTATGTATGTATGTATGTATTTATGTATGTATGTATGTATGTATGTATGTATGTATGCATGTAGGTATGTAGGTATGTAGGTATGTAGGTATGTATGTATGTATGTATGTATGTATAGGTATGTATGTATGTATTTACGTACGTATGTACTACAACAGCTGGCATCCATGCACACACTATAAATATTAGGGTGTAACAATAAAGTGAAACGGAGAAACGTAAGTCTTATACGTAGTATAAGAAATTGATTTACAAAGTTTTATGCCGTATCCGAACGTCGAAGTAAAAAAGTTATTCTTAAGCAATTTTTACCTTTGTAGGTTTGCCATTGCCTGTGACGAGAGTTGGTGGCGTGTATAATTTTTTCTATATTTTTTTGGTTGTTGCCTGTGACGAGATTTGAACATCGGACACTCTGCGTAGCGGGCCAATGCACTAGCAACTAAGCCACGACGACCACATGCACCATTTTTATTAAAATAGTAAGTACATATAAATGCTTTTATGTTTCCAATACACCCTGCATCCTTTTGTAAGTTTCTTTCTATATATTCACCAGTGTTTTGCTACTTCGAAAGCTTTCATATTTTCCACCTATAAGGGTGCCGTCTACCGTCGTCACCGTAGCCATCGTCATTGGTTTCCATCCATCCATAACTACTAACGAACTTCCTTCCTTCCTTCCGTTTGTGTTATTTCCTTCTAATTGCGCGCGTTCAACGCTTATAGATTCTATAGATTTTTATATTGATTTCAATAGCGCAAGATGGTAGTTTTTCAATACCCACTGCTACCTACTTCAAGCAACACAAGAAAAAGAAAGAAAGTTCATTTTATATTTGAAGTTAAGTGAACTTTTCTATGCAATCATCGACAGTGGATCCTATGCATCCATAATTCTTCATTTTAATTATAAAAAGTAATAACAAGTAATACGTAAGTATATATATCAAGTGTACTCAACTTTTCTTGATTCTTAATTGCTTGTGTAATGGCTAGTATAAAGGAAAGCATTTCATTATAAAAAATTCATGGAAAAGAAGAAAAAAATTCAGTTTCGTTTTTCGTTTTTCCGGGTACTAAACAATGTACGTATAATAGGCCACACTTGGAAGTGAAGCTCTCTTACTCAAGAGGCAGGTTATCTGACAGACGACGCCGAAACCAAGAGAGGGATGGTAATCTAGTCAACTCTACTAGAACGGAAAGATACAAAAAGCAACATGTTGGAACCTTAAGCGAATGAGCGTTGTCGTCATTTTTGTGCTACTTATTTATACACTGCCAGTTATTATTAAATTAATTAATAAAAGTGAGACGCAATCATTAATATTTTTAATGTATTTAAACAGGCTTAATGAACACCGGAGAGAATAACAACAATGTTTACTATATATTATAGCATAGGCTGACCAGACGATCGTTTCGGAACTAGCCACGGTTTATCATCAGTGATCTTGGTGGTAATTCTTTGTATTTCAAAAAACCATATAAACTATTCATAATTTGAAATTGTAACCGAGAATTCCTATTACAAGAATTTCAAATATTTTCACAAAATTTATTGTTGATACAAACATACCACACTGTTCTATATACCTAACATTTTTTATTTTCTTTATTTTTAACTTTTATTAATTCAGGGTGTACCCTTATGAATGCAGAGCATTGTGTTGAATGGAAGGAAGATTGATAGGTGGAAGGAAGATTGAGAGAGGGAATTCAATTCATTGTGGCAACTGTTATACCTTTACCACAATGAACTTCAGTTTATCAGTGTCGACTATAACCGCATGTAGCGCCAAAGGCCGAGCTTTTCGCATCCACTCATGTGGTGCGTGTTATATTTGTACTTGAATGGAAGGGACCTACAGTTTTATGCCGAATCCGAACGACATAGTGAAGTGAAAAAGCTTTTTCATAGGCAATTTTTACTCTTGTAGGTTTGCCATTGCCTTCCAAGAGGTGGTGCCGTGTATAAATTTTGATGTTGTTGCTTATTTTTTTTTTATTTGTGCTGAGATTCGATTTGTTAATTTAATTTTATTTATATAATTTTTTTTTTTTATCTTTTTTTTTTTTGCCCTTGCCGAAATTTGAACCCCTGAAACTCTGCGTAACAGTCCAACGCACTACCGCAACGCTTCAGTGACCACTTGTATTCGTTCTCTTGTGTGTTCTTTTCCACTACTCCTTTACATTAATTTGTTCTCTATAAACGTGGAGTATCGAACTCTCTTCTCATTTGTTATAAAAAAATTTTGATGTTTAGCGAGAGAGCGAATTAACTTCATCTAAAATCGAAGTAAAGAGTGCGATACTCTTTAATGTGCACGTCATAGCACACAAATTGCCATAAAACTGTAATTTATTTTCTCTTATCTCTTTACTTCAAAAGGGCAGACCGATATGAGTACTTACTTACAGCAAACTTTTTTAATATTTTAATCTGAATTTAGGCAAGACAAATTTCAGCTATTATTGTGACAGCTATTATTTAACACATACTAAGTTAAAAAAATTATATCAACAGGATGAAAGGAGGAATATAAAGTAAAGTAGGCCTCTCTTTTTTTACGCTCTTCCAGTTATGCTCTTTTTTTAGCATTTGTGTTTTTGCTGATTTATTTAATACGCGGATTTGCTACATACGAGTACTTTAGATAAGGAGAGATTCAAAATTATTCATTTTCACAATCGTTTTCGGTTTCAGTATATGCTTGGTAAATGTCCTCGTATCGTAGTCAGGGTTTACTAGTCTTTAATTAAATGAAAAAAATCTATAAAATGTCAGACTAGTAGTTTGCTAAGCGAGTTCAAACCAAACCAAATAAAAGACTAAAAGTTAGACTATAATTAAATAAAGATTTATGGAGAATGGACTGATAGAATTTATAGTTTTCGATTAAATTCTCTTTCGCACTAGAGAATATTTCAGCGCTAAGAAATCAGAGTCGAAAGTGAGTTAACTAGAATTTTATAGCTAAATGGTTAAATGCTAAAGAGCTTGCCATATTAGCTTAGAAATTAATAGAAATACCTAAAGGGAAAGAAACCACATATAAATATAATTTCCCTTCTGTTGACTAACAAACGCCAACATATACATACATGCGCGTGTTTGTTTCTTATTGTGTGCGCATGCATGACATACCACATCGATGGTAATCAGAAACAGCAAAATGTTGACCCACATACTTACCACACAAGTTCCAGGAGCAACATAAATGCACCACAAATTCACGTAAATCGTGGAAGGACGAGCTGAAAAGTGAACTAAGTAAATAAAATGGATTGCAGCAAAACGAACCATAGGCAAAACAAGCAAGCAGGCAGGAAGAAAATGACAAACAATCAAACAAAACGGCAAAAACAGAAACAAAAACAGCTGCTTTAGAGGTCAAGTGAATGGAAAGACAACAGAAAAGCACACAGCGGCGCTTACCAAAGACGGTTAAATGCAGCGAGGGGAAAGTCCAGTGCCAGTGGACACAATGAAATTAGTAGAAAGCGCATTTCCCACTGGTGCGATAAAGTGACACAATCGTTTACACACGCACTTACAAACTCATAACTATGCCTACACTCACCTTACACATTCACATTGAGGACATAGAGAAAAGATAGTAAAAGGAAAAACGGAAATTCTACTAACGATATACTTAAGAGGCCAAAAGTACAGAGAAAAAAGTTCAAAAGTAGCAAAAAAGGAGAGAAGTAAAGCAAAAAAAGAAAACAAAACGTACAACGAAACTTAATTTCTTTCTTCTTTCCATTCTAATAAACATGAAACACGCCAAATGCCCACATGGAAAGTACATACAATAACAAACTCTAACAAAAGACAACATAGCACACACACATACAAACATATACTACTTATATGTGTAAAGGCAAACACACACACAATCTGAAATATTTTCATACCATTATATACCATAAACATTCCATATGATTACTTCGACTTTTATGCCTAAAATACTCGTAATAAAATTAATAGAAAACCGCACTAAAAGAATGGAAATTTTGAAAGGGAAAAAGAAAATCATAAATGCCACTGAATAAAAAGTGAAACTTTTTTTACGTATATGCCCAAAATTATGTGAGAGTGTGTATATTAAGTTTTTACTATATTATACTTGTTTACATATGTACATACATATATGAAATATTACACAATAGCCCAGTCGGAAAGAGCATCATTAAAATTAATGAATTAGAATCTGCTTACTTTTCGCTTGCGGAGTAACCATCGTCCTTTCCAAACTCCTATTACTCTCATTAAGGAGAAGCGGTTTTAAGTTTGCTTGTGCTTGATCAGCAGGAACTGGATGTTAAATGCTTTGCACCTGATATCAATATCACACAAGTTATGAATCATAACACAAAAGAGGAAAACAAAAGAAAAAAGGAATGTACTTGTGGAAGGAGCAAGAATCGCAAGAGGCGAAATATATGACTTAAAAGAAGCCAAAGCTGAAAATTTTGACATGCTACTTGTACCTTGAGGCTGCTTTGTGCAAATTTATTACTTCTCTTGCCAGCTCCACAATTAAACAACTCTGCAATGTCTCCTATTTGACTGACCAACAATGAGAATTGGTGTAAGTTTGGCTTTAATGCCATTTTCTTGCATAACACTTTGTACTGTTTTGATGTTATAATTTTTGCCTAAAGCTTTTCATTCAGCGTGAATTTTAGGGATCTGCATTTGGATGCTTTTTGTGAATATCTGCTAGAAGCCCATCTCTTGCTAATTCCTTACTGCTTTTTCCCTTAGAAACCCATTTATAATAACCACCAAAGTCCGAGCTTTTCGCATATTATTATATATTTGTACATGAATGGAAGGGACCTACAGTTTAATGCCGAATCCGAACGGCGAAGTGAAAAGCTTTTCATAGCAATTTTTACTCTTGTAGGTTTGCCATTGCTTGTCAAGAGGTGGTGCCGTGTAGAAAAATTATTTTTTCTACTTTCTTGATTTTGCCTGTGCCGAGATTCAAACCCTGAACACTCTGCGTAGCAGTCCAACGCACTACCACTACGCCACAGCGACCATGTTCGTCTACCGGTGCATAAATCTGTGTGAGGAGACTGGAAATAACAAAACACTCCACCGGTCGGGCCGTCCACGTACAATTCGCACGCCGCAAGTCATCAAAAACGTCAAATCAAAACATCATGGCCCGTGAGATGAATATCACGCAAAAGTCCATGAGTCGAATTATTAAAAAAAGACATGGGACTTGGTGTCTTGCCTTTAAACGTCGCACTGTTGACTGCAGCTTTGGAAAAGGATAGGGTAGAAAAATCGAAATGTCTTTTGATGAAGCACGCTGATATATTGCACAGAAAAATCTTGTTTAAGGATAAAAAAATTTTCACCGTGAAGAAAAAATTTAACAAACAAAATGATAAAGTGTATGCACGGTCAATTAAGGAAGCATCTGAACTGATGCCACGAGTCGAAAACGGTCATCACCCGGCTTCAGTCATGGTTTAGTGGGGTGTCTCTTACGAGACTGAGTCACTGACTTGCATTTCTGCGAACAAGGTGTCAAAACTATGGCCAAAGTTTACCAAGAAACTGTTTTGGAAGCTGTTGTGAAGTAACTTAATCATTCCCTGTTCCAAAACCAGCCGTGGACTTTCTAGCAGGATTCTGCGCCAGTGCATAAGGCTAAGACGACCCATACCTCGCTTCAAAACAATTTGCCAGCTTTCATTTCCTCTGAAGAATGGTCGTCTGGCAGCCCTGATCTGAACCCACTAGATTACAAATTATGACCAGTTTTAGAGGACATGGTTTGCCCAAAAAGATACCACAACATTGATTCTCTGAAGAATGTTTTGATTCGAACAGTCAGCACTTTTGCAATGCACGAGGTGCGTGCAGCTATTAATGATTGGCCCGTGCGACTTAAGGCGTGCGTGAAGGCCAAAGGCGGGCATTTCGAATAAGTAATTGCTTTTTTTATACAATATATATCAATAAAAATATTTCAAAAAATTGGTCCCAAAAAAAATAATTATTATTAATTTTATAACATCAAATGTATTTAGTAGTAGTATTTGTGTCCCTACTTTCTACTTTCTTTTCATAAGCTACTCTAGCAGGTGTTGCAAATATAACTTACGAACAACTTACTTTTAGTATCACAACCATTCGACTTGGTATACTTCGGCTATTATTGTGATATTATGAGTATATTATTCATGTACAAATATAACACGCACAACATGAGTGAATACAAAAAGCTCGGCCTAGGCCCTCCATGGGCTGTTGTGCCATTAAAAGTAAAGTAAGTAAGTATATAATTTTTTACTTTATATTCGTAAGATACGATTGGGGCATTCCAAATGTAACCTACGTTTGGTATCATTCTGTTTCCGCCACCGAAAGCTGAAAGAAAACTTGCATTATTTTGCACGTACCTTACGATAACTAAGTATTTCCGACTGGGAGTGTTTATTCATCACATAACTAGGTTTATGTGTAGTACCATATGTAGTCCCAGATTGGGTTTCCGCGGAAATAAAAAATGCTTTTACATTTTATTATTTAAATGGAATGAAACCGAATTAGCTAATTAAAATCATTTAATATATTTATGTATGTATGTATGTGTGTATGTATGTCATAAAATTCATTCTGTCATTTGGGTCACAATTGTGATTTTTATCAACTACTTAATATTCCATCATTTAGTTTTTGAAATTACTTTCATATTAATTTGAGCATATTTACATAGTATAACTAATTTCATGTGGTCGCTGTGGTGTAGTGGTAGTGCGTTGGACTGCTACGCAGAGTGTCCGGGGTTCGAATCTCGGCACAGGCAAAATAAAAAGTAGAAAGAATAATTTTTCTACACGGCACCACCTCTTGGCAGGCAATGGCAAACCTACAAGAGTAAAAATTTCTATGAAAAGCTTTTCACTTTGCCGTTCGGATTCGGCATTAAACTGTAGGTCCCTTCCATTCATGTACAAACCTAACACGCACAACATGAGTGGATGCGAAAAGCTCGGCCTAGTCCCTCCATGGTCTGTTGTGCCATTAAAAGTAAAGTAAGTAACTAATTTCATACATAAATTATTTCCTCATTTATTTTGACAATTTTTGCTTTGAGTATACCTCCTTTAATTACGAGTACCTTACAAAGCAAAGGTGACACAAAGGTGACACAAAGCTTACACTAAATAATTGCACTAATTATTTTTTTTTATAATTTAATTATTATTTACAGGTTGGATTTTAAAGTGCTTCAAATGACTTCAATTATTCTGTTTTGAAAGGAAGCAGTAACATTTTTTTGGGGCTTATTATCAAGCTCGTAGATGAGGTGAGCCAACTTGAATGAATTTAGATGAGTTTTTTTTTTCAAACATGGTCATACTGATCTGGTATGATAACTCAATATCCGAATAACCTGCAACAGTTTGGTAAAATATGAAAATGGTAAGGGAAAACTATAACAAGAGCAAGCCCCATACACTATGAGACTACTAACCTTAAAGCGTGAGAAACTAAATTTCCTAAAAAATCATTAAAACTTTTCACAATCGCTGCAAGATAATGTAATGTATATCTTCTTTTCTTCTTTCAATGGCAAAACTGCTCATGTAGTGCCTAGGCCGAGCTTTTCACATCCACTCATGTTGTGCATTAATGGAAGGGACCTACAATTTTAAGCCGAATCCGAATGGCGCAGTGAAAAGTTTTTCATAGTCAATTTTTACTCTTGTAGGTTTACCATTGCCGACCAAGAGATGGTGATGTGTAAAAATGGTTTTTTGTACTATTTGATTTTGCCTGTCCCGAGAGAGATCTGAAACCCGGACACTCTGCACAGTAGTAGGCCAACGCACTACCAACTGCGCCACAGTTGGTAGTGCGTTCTATATGTATTCTATATGTACATCAAATAAAAGAAAATTATTAGATATTTCTTTAAAAAAATTTAGTTTTTATGATGCTGAAGAAAAGTATATGAAAAACGTCGGCTCAAATTTAATTAAATATTAGCAAGAAAATAAAATTCTATTCTCAATTTTTCCTTTTCATTAGCTATATATCAAATATATAACATTTGACATAAAAAAAACTTTATTCACTAAGGATTTTATATATTTTATTAATATTTTTTTTTTTTTAAATTTACTCAATTTTGGAAAATATTAAAGCTATTTCAATTGAACTTACATACCAGGTATGCAATTGGTATGTATGCAAGTGGTAGTCAGATGGAGCCAAGTCTGGTGAATAAGCTGCATGGGGAAGGGCTTCCCAGCTGTACGAATCTACCAATTCCCGAGTCTGTTTTGTTCGAATGTGATGGTGCATTGTCATCAAGAAAAATCACTTTGTGTTGCCTAGCTTGATATACTGGACGCAAAGCACGTTTTTGGTTCAAATTGGTCAATTGTCGTTGGTAGCGTTAACCAGTAACTGTTTCACCTAATTTCAGAAGGTCAAACCAGATAACACCTCGCTGATCCCAGAAAACACAGAGCATTGTCTTCTTTCCGAAGCGATTTGGCTTTGCTGTCGATTTGGCCGGTGTACCGGGCTTAACATTTGATCGATAACGTTTGGGATTCTCGAAATAGATCCATTTTTCATGGCCAGTAACATTTCGATGAAGATATGACTTTCTTTTGTACCTGGCGAGCAACATTTCACAGGTGGTTTTTTGATTTTCTTGCTATCTTTCAGGCAATTCATGCGGCACTCATCTTCCCACCTTCAAAATCAATCCCATGGCTTTTAAATGTGGAGAAATGCATTGTTGGTTCACATTTAATTGTTCTGCAAGTAGTTCTTGCGTTTGACCATCATCCTCATCGAGTAAAGCTTGCAATTTGGCATCTTCAAACTTTTTCGGTGGTCTTCCACGTTCTTCATTTCTCACATCAAAATCGCCACTTTTATGCTCATTGAACCTCTAGTTGCACTGTGTTTTGCCTAGATCGTGCTGGCCGTAAGCTTCCACAAGCATTCGATGAGATGATGGCCAAAGCAGATTTCTTCAATTGCAAACAGAAAATCAATGATGTCGGCATATCGTAGTTTGTAGGCATAAAATTCGACATTTTACGAGCGAAAAAAAAATGTTGTATGAAGCTTGATTGTTTATGAACTGTATATTGTTTACAAAACCAAATGCGTCAGAAATGGCGCCAATGATTTGGCTTATTCCATTGAAAAATGAAGATGAAATCGAAAGTGCCTTGCTATTATTAAACGAAACCTTAACTAAGGCTGCTATAACATCAACACCGGCCCCAACATTAGCAACGGATAAATTAAACTTGCCACAATCCGTTCAAAATCTAATTAAAAGCAAAAGGAAATTGCGAAAAATATGCCAAATTACAAGGCTACCAAGTGATAAAACAAAATACAAAAAAGTTGTTAAAAACCTGAAAAAAGCATTAATAGAAAACGAAAATAAAAAAATTAAAAAGTATCTTAGTAATCTAATACAACAGAAGAAACAAATTATTCATTGTGGAAAGTTGTGAAAAATCTTACTCACAAAATTTTTCACCAGCCGCCTTTAAAAAAAGGAAATGGCACTTGGGCTAGATCTAATGAGGAAAAAGCAGCAACAATTGCTAACTACTACGAAAAAATATTCTCAAACGACTCATTAACAAGCCAACTAAATGAAATTGAAGAAACGCATCAAACAATTGAATACAACACTCAATATATAAGAGTACATGAAATTGAAACTTGCATTAAAAAAAGAATAAGCCACAAGAAAGCACCAGGTTACGACAATATAACAGGCAAAATGCTCAAAGAACTTCCGTTAAAAGAGCTACAATACCTTCGAAACACAATGAATGCAATGCTCAGACTAAAATACTACCCCAAACTATGGAAAGTGGCAGAGATAATTCCAATACAGAAACCAGGTAAAGATGCCACACAAGTATCATCATATAGGCCAATCAGCATTTTACCAACACTATCAAAAATAATGGAAAAACTCATATATGACAGACTACAACCAATTTTACAAAGAACTCATGCAATACCAGATCATCAGTTTGGCTTCCGCTGCAAACACTCCACAATCCAGCAGGTGCACAGAGTAACGCATAAAATTCTCACGGATTTAGAGAGAAAACAATTTTGCACTGGGATCTATCTCGATGTAGAAAAAGCGTTTGATAAAGTTTGGATTAAAAGACTTCTCTACAAACTCAAAAGAACAGTACCAGAGTGCTTGTACCAATTGATAAAAAGCTATCTCTCAGACCGTCACTTCTATGTGAGACACAAAAATGAAATATCCACACTACGAAAAATTACAGCTGGCATCCCGCAAGGAAGTGTACTAGGACCAATTTTATATACCCTTTATACAGCAGATATACCACAGCCTACCAGCAGAAATTCACTTATAGCTACATTTGCAGATGACACAGTACTCTTGGCATCACACCAAAATATTACAACTGCAACAGCAACACTACAAGAAAATATTGATGAAATCACGAACTGGTTCAGCAAATGGCACATAAAAGAAAATGAACAAAAATCTGTTCAAGTTATATATACAACGAGACAAATTATTAATCCTCAACCCATTAAAATTAATGGAACAAATGTTAGGATTGACACCGTCGCCAAATATTTGGGAGTATACATAGATAGTAAACTTACTTGGAACTATCATATAGAAAAAAAAACGCGAGCAAATGAAAATGAAATTTCGGGAGTTATACTGGCTACTGAACAGAAAGTCCAGTTTAAATCTACACAACAAAATACTAATATACAAATCAATAATAAAACCTATATGGACATATGGGCTGCAACTATGGGGAACAGCAAAAAAAAGCAATATTTTAAAAATACAACGTCAACAATCATCAATACTAAGATGCATAGCAAACGCGGACTGGTACATCACAAACAATAACATTCATCATGATTTAAAAATACCTACAATCACCACTGAAACTTCAAATTACAGTAAAAAACACCACGAAACAGTAAGACAACATATCAACAGTGAAGTATCGCAATTACCAAATAGAGAAATCGAACAACCGCGAAGACTGAAAAAAACAAGACCAGTAGATTTAATCTAACAAAGTAGAATGAAAATCCAAAAATTACTAGATAAACGATATATTGATACTGATCAATGTATTGACTAAAATCCAAATAATTGCTTTGAGGAAATGTATTAAGTGTTGTATATGAATTATCATATGTAGACAGATGTACACATACTATTGGAAATTAATAAAAAAAAAAAAAAATGATTTGGCTTGACAGAGCATATAGTTTTACCTAGCGGCACAGAGATGTCATTATCGGTTTCATACTTGTACACCTGTTATATCATTTGACATAAACAACTTTTACTAAGGATTATATAAGGATTTTATATATTTTAATAATATTCTATTTTTTTTTTAAATTACTTAATTACTCAATTTGGGAAAATATTAGAGCTATTCCAATTGAACTTACATATAACCAGCTGAAGTTGACTTTTACAGCTCGATGTTATAGAGGATGATTCAAAACAAAAACAGAAGAAGAAGAATATATAAGTCCTAGAAAGGATAAAAAATAATCCCATAAGTTGAAGGAATTAATGAAAGTCCTAGAAAAGTTCTTATTCAATTTAAGGAAAGATTAAAAATACTTGATGAAGGGGTCAAAAACAGAGAATAAATTAGTTATCATTTTCAGTTGAAAATCTTTATTTTATATCTTTTTTCTTTATATCTTCATATCTTTTTATAGCACAACAGTCCATGGAGGGCCTAGGCCATGCTTTTCGCATCCACCCATGCTGTGCGTGTTAAACCAAACTCTTACAGTCTTTGAAAAAAGTACTTAGATCTTCGCAGCTGGATAACTCAAAATACCAGAATTTAGTTGCGTAGAAGAAGAACAAATTAAGGTATAAAACTTTAGATTTTATCATCACTTAGGTTATCAGCTAAGTCATTTATCTGCTTTAGAGATGGACGCGTGAGTATTTTTTTTCACTCACGTCACGCACGTTCACGGCTTTGAAATTATTATTCAAACATGTTCAGGCAAGTTGATATTTAGAAGGAAAAAAAATGCATGAAAGGGGCAAAACATGTGCCTGATACGGAAAGAAAAAATGATGAAGTTAAAGAACATAAAACCTATTTCCGACTGGGACTCAGAGCCATATTTCGGATTTGCAAAGCAGCTTTTAAAACTACAAAATAATTTGATTTTTAAAGAAAATGTAAGCTCATACTTCACTTACGTGAAATTTGTATCACGTTCACGCATGTTCACGTGGTAATTACGGAAACTATATGGTAGTGCGATGGACTGTTACGCCGAGTGTCCGGTGTTCGAATCTCGGCACAGGAAAATCAAAAAGTAGAAAATAAAAAACAATTTTTCTACACAGCACCACCGCTTGCCAGGCAATGGCAAACCTACAAGAGTGAAAATTTGCTTTGAAAAGCTTTACACTTCGCCATTCGGATTCGGCATAAAACTGTAGGTCTCTTCGGCATAGGCTCTCTATGGGCTGTCGTGCCATTAAAAGATGAAGAAGAATATGACGTTCACGCACTCTGACGTCACAATTACTTCACGTTCACGTACTTTTCACGCCACGCACCCCTCTCTTACCTGCTGGCTAAGTTGTAGAGCCTGAGTTGGCAATAAAGTGA
This sequence comes from Palloptera scutellata, assembly GCA_958295655.1. NCBI lineage: Eukaryota > Metazoa > Arthropoda > Insecta > Diptera > Pallopteridae > Palloptera > Palloptera scutellata. The sequence goes on along the minus strand of OY282449.1, from coordinate 27,140,844 downwards.
AAAGGAAAAATTTGAATAACAGCAAACACGGAAACTAGGTAAGAATACTAAATTATTTACTATAAATTAGATAGTATGTAATTACAATTATTTCAGTTATCAGTTTGAAATTTGATCATCAATTTTCCACCCATCTCCATCCGATTTACTTGTAATTAAAATGCATGTAAATATTGCATTACCCATAATTTCTACATCTTATATTCATAATAATCAATCTTAAAACAAAATGTTAACTACAACAATTTTGACAACTTACAACTTTTCAGCTCAAAGTTAACATCATAACTATAAGTAATAATAATTTGAAAGATTTGTAGTGTAAAAAAGAAAGTTAAACAGGAAAGAAAATAGAAGGAAAACAACAAGAAAACTTTTTCAATTTCCTGTCGAAGGACATGCATACCAATATTACATATGTACATACTTACATACGAGTACACTTAAGTATGTGCATATGTGGATATAATATATAAGTACATATACAAGTATATTATGTAATATATAAAGGGTGATTTTTTGAGAGCTTAGTTTTTGTGATTTCAAAAAAACCCAGAAATTTTACAAAAGTGAATGAAATTTTTATTTGGATCGATAAATCAATTCCTGCCATTTACTTGTTAAAGATAACTTCACTTTAAAGTTGCCCGCGGCTACGCTTCAAGTTCTCCGTTCTGAAGTTCAAATTTTGGCACATTTTTCACACATTTCGGCCAGAATCTCACCAATGACGCTTTCAATGTTGGCTTCCGAAGCAGTAATCGTGTTTGGCTTGTCTCTATAGACAAGAGACTTAACATAGCCCCACAAAAAATACATAGTCTAACGGGGTCAAATGACACGATCTTGGTGAGCAATTGACTGCATCAAAACGTAAGATTAACTGCACACCAAATTCGCCTCTCAATGGTTTCGCGTGCAGTGTGGCATGTGGCATGTGGCATGTGGCACCGTCCTGTTAGAACCACATGTCGGCCGAGTTCAATTCTTGCATTTTCGCCAAAGAAAAGTCTGTTATCATCGAACGGTAATGGAGAAAGCTCCATTGGCCGTGACATTCATCGTTACGGCCTTTATCGTCTTTGAAGGAGTACGCCCCCAATGAAGCCGCCTGCCAATAAACCGAACAGTTCCAAACAGTGCAGTTTTCGGGATGCATTTGTAGCTGCTGAATTGCCTCTGGCTGGTCTTCATTCCAAATATGGCAATTCTGCTTATTCACGTATCCATTAAGCCAAAAATGAGCCTCGTCGCTGAAGACAATTTTGCTTGCGATACAAATTTTTCATAGAGCACGAATTTTGATAATAAATATCAATATTTTGCAAACGTTGTTTAGGCGTAAGTCTATTCATGATGAAATGGCTAACCAAACTGGGAATTTTTTTCTTTGACACATGTCAAGAATCACCCTTTAACTGTCAGAAATCTAAACGTCAAAAACCAAGTAGCAAAAAAAATCACCCTTTGTTATGGTATATGCCCAGCAAGCCAAGTTCGGAGCGTTCAAAATTAGAGACATGCCTAAGTCTCATATTTTTTTGTGCTTTACCATTGGCCAACTTGCGCACCTCTTTTATTCCTTTGCCTACTTTGCTCACTTTGCTCTTTTATTTATTAACATTCTTTTTTTTATGGATTGCATAAATTTCTTTTGTATTCTAGCCAACTTCAATGTAGGCGCACGTGCCTCAAACAAATCATTACATTTCATTTCATTCTAGTTGCTTCTTATACCGGCAGAAACACAAATACACATAAGTTGGTATTGGTATGCATGTATGTATGTATGTATGTATGTATGTATGTATGTATGTATGTATGTATGTGTGCAGGTTACGTATCTACTTCGCTATGTGTACAGCAACCGCACCTACTACATATACAGGGTGCGGCAGGTATTTAAGGACTTTAAAACTAAAATTTGTATACTTTTTAGAAATGTTGTTGTATTTTAATTCAAATTTTTATAGCAAACTGAGTGACACTGAGGCTATAAGCGGCCTAACAGCGCAATAACAGCTTCAATTCTCTGCCGGAAATGTTTGCATGCCCTAATCAAATGATCCTCAATTATATTCGGTTATTACTCTCGTAATAGCTGCTCTTAGGGAATCAAGCGTATTATGGGAATGCTTATTGGTCTCGCATTCACCAATGCCCCATACCTCCTAGTCCAAAAGATTATGATCCGGGAAGCTAGGTGGCCACATGTTTATTCAGGTATGTGGAGATTTATTCAGACATAAGGTTTTCATAAGGTTTTTAGACAAAGCTGAAAGAATGCTAATTAGTCTAAAGTCACTGGGGACAGAGGCCACAAACTTTTTAGGCAGTGATCTGATAGTTGCTATGTTCCACTCTTTCGAGAAAAAGTGGATATGGTAAAACAATGTTTAATAATATGAGTAAGTGCACCCACAATAAATGGTAAAACAATTTTAATAAACTTAATAGGCAGGCCATATTAACCTGCAGCATTCGAACCAATTTTCATAACAAATTTAACAACTTCACACTCATCAACTACAGAAAAAATAAAACGAATTACTTAACACAACACTTGACTTGAAAGGACATGTGGTGTATCATCTACACCTTCACTACAATAGATACAAGAAATTCACAAAACATATTTAGGGATACCAAGTTGATCCATAGAGCTTTAGGAGGAAGAGCAGTATACAAATGTCAATCTTATGGTAGAAGTTACAGAAGTTTCTCGCATTTTTATATTCACACCAAATCATTAGATTACTTACTTTACTTTTAATGGCACAACAGCCCGTGGAGGGCCTAGGCCGAGCTTTTCGCTTCCACTCATGTTGTGCGTGTTATATTTGTACAAGAATGAAAGGGACCTACAGTTTAATACCGATTCCGAACGGCGAAGTGAAAAGCTTTTCATACCAATTTTTACTCTTGTAGGTTTGCCATTGCCTGCCAAGAGGTGGTGATGGGTGCCGTGTAGAAAAATTATTTTATCTACTTTTTGATTTTGCCTAATTAAAGGCAGTTCTACTAAGCGGAGAACTCTTGTAGCTCACTTCTAATTGCGAGCTTCATCGAAATTCATTCCAATTCTAATTTTAGCTGTAACTGTTACCTGTAACTGTTGCCTAAGTACATGTGGTCGCACAACCAATTATTTTATCACTCACCTTTTAATTTATTCAATATTTTTTTTTTAAATAAATTATAAAAAATATTACTAAATTAATTTATTAACAAGAATGGGAACTTTTTAGGGGGAACTTTTTTTTACCTCTGAGCCTCTGAACGTAGTGTATCGAACAAACCTGAGATTTGCTTCTCGATGCAGTGTTGCATTTTTTACTACCATTTGCAACGCCACATATGGTACATATAAGTAGTAAAAATTCACAAAAACCCTTAAGAACATATAAAATTAAAGTTATTTTTTCGGGAGTAATTTACTTTGAGTCATTGCTGCCGATACAATATCGATTTCAATTTTGATAAGATAGCATATTATGATAATGACGTTTGCGATGTTGTTGACGATGATGATAACGATGATGTTGTATGCAGAAATGTGAATGTCAAATGTCAAATATTTATATACTTAAATGTTGCTCTTTTATGTAAGTATATGTACCATAACTCATAGCTTACTTACTTGCTTCGCTGGCACTACAACCGTTGATCGGTCTTGGCCGCCTCCACAAAGCTTCGCCAGTCGCCTCTGCTATGCGTGCGCTGGCGCCAGTTGATAAGGCCAAGTGCAGTCAGGTTGCCCTGCACCTGGTCTTTCCAACGGAGATTAGGACGTCCCCTTGGTTCGCTGCTCCTCTACCGTGGTTCGAATAAAACACCCTTCTAGCCGGAGCGCTTTTTTCCATTCGCTCAACATGACCCAGCCAGCGAAACCGCTGGAGTTTTATATGCTTGACTATGTCAGTGCCGGCGTATACTCATACAGCTTATCGTTCCATCTTATCCGATACACGTCGTCCACGCATACTGGACCGTAGATCTTACGGAGTATCTTCCTCTCGAACGCTCCTAACAGCATCTCATCATTGATGGTCAATGTCCACGTCTCTGCGCCATAAATTAGGACAGGAAGGTTGAGGGACTTATAGAGCGTTATTTTCGTCGGTCGAGAGAGGGCTCTACTTCTCAATTGCGTACTGTCCGTTATAACACCTGTTGGCAAGAGTTAGTCTCCGCTTGATCTCAAGGCTGACATTATTGTTGGTGTTTATGCTGGATCCTAGATATACGAAATCCTTGACGACTTCAAAAGTATAGTTGTCAACAGTGACATTTTGTCCAAGATGCCGTGACTCTTTGTTTGTTGACACAAGGTATTTCGTTTTGTCCTCGTTCACCACGGGACCCACTCCCCCTCGACGAGACCCCCTTTCCAGGTTGGAGAATGCTGCACTGACTGCTCGAGCGTTTTTGCCAATTAGCAGCATGACACTCTTGTAGAAGATAGTGCCAGAGATGTCGATGTTCGCAGCTCGAATTATTTTCTCCAGCATAAGGTTAAAGAAGTCGCACAATAGGGAGTCACCTTGTCTGAAACCTCTTTTGGTATCAAATGGTGCGGAGAGGTCTGTCCCAATTTTCACTGCGCTGGTGGTGTTGGTCAGTGTCATTTTGCAAAGACGAATTAGCTTTGCAGGGTTACCAAAATCAGACATTGCGGCGTACAAGTGATCCCTAATCGTGCTGTCGAAGGCGGCTTTATAATCGACGAATAGATGATGGGTTTCGATCTGTTTTTCTTGGGTCTTGACTTGCCTTTTCCAGGATTTGGCGTAGTGTGAATATCTCTCTGGTCGATGGTGGATTTACCAGGCCTGAAGCCATACTGATAAGGTCCAATCAGTTTGTTGACGATGGGCTTCAGTCTTTCGCACAGTACGCTCGATAGAACCACGATATGCAATATTAAGAAGTCTTATCCCACGGTAGTTGGCGCAGATCGTGGAATCAGCTTTCTTATGGATTGGGCAGAGTACGCTGAGGTTCCAATCACTTGACATGCTTTCATCCGACCATATTCTGCATAGAAGCTCATGCAAGCGATTTTGTGAGCTATTCGCCTCCAGTCTTAAACAACTCAACAGGCAGGCCATCTGAACCTGCAGCCTTATTGTTTTTCAGCTGAGCGATGGCTGTTAAGACCTCCTCATAGTCGGGCGGCGGTACTTCAACGCCGTCAGTGATTGGGGTTTCCGGAGTACTTAGATTCCGCAGTGGCGGGATTATTGCCGTCATCGCCATTAAGCAGCTGCGAAAAGTGCTCCCTCCATAATCTCATTATGCTCTGGACATCTGTCACCAGATTTCCGTCTTCATCCTTGCAGGAAGAGCCCCGGTCTTAAACCATCTGTCAGGCGTCTTATTCTTTCAAATAATTTTCGGACCTCGTTCGTGCCCCACAACATATCGATATCATTGAACTCGCGTCTTTCTTCATCTCTTTTCTTGCGCCTGAAAACACGTTTACATCACGTCTTTTCATAACTCATAGCTATATTACATAAAATACAAATAATCATATTTATGAATGAGTAAATATTTTGAAGTAGGCCTATGGAAAAGAAACAAGTACTTAAGGTTAATTAAAGTTTCATATATCACATATTTTATCACACACACACACATGACCTTGAAGTGCAAGAGTTAATATCATAAAGAGGTTATATGTATAACCTTGGTGTGAAAAAAACAAAAATCATTTTATCATTCACTTTACTAGATGAGAAAAAGAAAACACGCAATTCCCAAAAGTAGCTGCTAAGTACCATATTTGCTATCAAAACGAAAACTGCTGGTCTCCCCCCTCCCCCCCCAAACTTATCTTTTATATATGTATTCTATCAATATTTCCCCCCCCAAACTTATCTTTTATGTATGTATTCTATCAATATTTTCACGTTTTCTGTACTCACTTTAACTGTGGGCAGATATGAGAAGAACAACAAAAAACAATAACAATAATACTTATTGATGTATGTGTGCTGCACGGAAGAACGACAATACAAGTGAAAATGAAGGGGGAAAAAGTCTCAAAACAAATAGTGTGTGAAAATTGTATGTGAGCTACAAGGCACAAGAAGAACGAGCATGAATGTTCGAAATATTCGTTCAGGATCAATGACCGTCACCAGCGGCAATACGCACAACACACTCTCGCCGAAACCGAAAATGAAATGCTCACATAACAACAAAAACATACAAAATGAGAAGCGATACCGTGCATATGGATTGACAATGAGAGAAGTGCGTGTGTGTGTGTGTGTGAGTGTGTGTGAGCGCCACTTTGACGGTAGTAAGTACGTATTTGCTTATGCTGTCGTCGTTTCTGCTGTTAGTGCCATTGCTGTTGTATTGTATTGACTTGTTGTCGAACAAATAAAATATAACGATACAGGTGCAAATGCCATTTTTCACGTACTTATGTACATAATAAAATGCTCTACATATATATATATATATTAATGTATACATACATATATGTATGTATGTATGTATGTATGTATGTATGTATATATGTATGAAGCGTAAAGGTAGGTATAAAAGTTTATATCTTTGTTTATAGCTCCACTTGTATATGATGTATTTACGAGTGTGTTGTGCCGCTTCTGCTATTTGAATATTCTCTAGTCGCTTGTGAATGACTGAGTCATTGCTATTATTATTTGTCTTCATATTTCTACGAATTCTGTTGTTTTCTATACTATGCCGCACCCATAAATCGATTATTTTTTTGAGCCGTTCAATAATGTTGCATAAAATTAAAGCAAATTGTAACATTTTTTTTTTGTTTTGGTACATTAAAAGAAGCATCCTAAACTGCAGTGTCCTGTATAAAGTCCTGTATTTTCTAATTTCCCTTCCATTCATGTACAAATATAACTAGCACAACATGTGTGGATGCGAAAAGCTTGGCCTTTGGCGCTACATGCGGTCATAGTCGGCATTGTGGTAAAAGCATAACACTTGCCACAATGGCTGTCTATATATTTATCGGTGTCCTATCGGTGATTTCTATCATTCTCGCATCTTCTTCCTCCCACCTATCAATTTTCCTTCCATTCAACACAATGCTCTGCATTCATAGGAGTACATCCTGTGTGTTGAATGTATAATAAAAAAAATAAAAATAAATTTTAATACATTCTATATTCCTTTTTACTAGCCGATAAATCTGTGAGATTTAATCTTATTAGATTTCTTGGTGCAAAACAACTCAATTTTACTATATTTATGTCTCTCAACACTTCAATGCCAATTAAGAATATGCTTTGCCTTTTCTGCAAAGTCTTTATTCGAACCTCTAGAAGGACAGTGTCACAAATCTACATGGTACGCCATCTTTTATGTCTTGTATGTTGTTGTTTACATCTTATATGTAAACATTGAATAATTTTAACATTTATTAACCGATTGACTTGAGTAAAATTTTAACCATTTAACAAATTTTAATCGCTAATCGCTTCACACCGAATATGGTACGCTCCCAAATACTTAGTGTTGCTGTACATTGAAAATAGTCGGGCAGTCGTGGCAATCAAGCACCGTCTGACAACACTATTCTTCGTTTGATGTCGAATTTTGATGAGCACGTGGAAAGTGGGAGATCGTCGACAAGTCGTTCATCAACGCCCAAGACGTTAAAATGAACTGGTTGAAGCGGTAAGAGAGAGTGTTGCGGAGAACCCACATGTGTCGTATCGGTACCTCGCTCAGCATTTTGTCATCAGTGGAACCACTATGCTGACCATTTTGAAGAATGATTGGCATTTGTTTCCGTATAAAGTGTAATTGACTCAAACAATATTGCAGACAGACCGTCCACGTCGCTTAGAATACGGCGAAACAGTCGCTCGAATGGTTGACACTGAACCATTTTTGGTTGGCATTTTTAAAAGGAAATTTTGGTGACCGACGAGGCCCATTTCACAATCTCTGGTGCCGTTAACAAGGAAAATTGCCGAATTTGGAGAACGGGGAATCCACACGAGATCCATGAAACACCATTGCATGACCAAAAAGTGACTTATTGCGACTGCCAGAACCATCATTGCCATTTTCTATAGAGAAGGCGAAACAGTCGATGAGAATCGATATCGGAGGATGTTGCATAAATGTGTGAAAAAGGTCTGAACGGTTACTGGTTTCAAGAAGACGATACGCCATGCCAAAACAGCAAATCTAACAATGCAATTTTTGCAACGAAAATTCACTGGACGTGTGGTGCAAAAAATGGCGGCATTGACTGGCCACCCAGATCTCCAGATTTGACCCCTCCGGACTTCTTTTTGTAAGGTTATTTGAAAAGCAAAGTGTACGCCAGAAAGCCTCATACCATTGACGAGCTCAAGGCAAATAATCGTTCCGAAATCATCGCTATACCGCCTGAGATGCTCCAAAAAGTGATGGGAAACGCAGTAAAAAGCGCACATTTTGCTTTGGTCAATAATGGCGGCCACTTGATTTATGTTGTATTCAAAACCTAGTCCAAATAAATTGTAAAGAACCAAATTAAATAAAAATACCTCTTACCATATATAGAAATCGGTTGTTTAGTTTTTAAGTAATTCATTATTCACATACCGACATAAAATATGGCGCACCCTGTATCGATATAGTCAATTAATCTAATTAACTGAAGAAATGTGATTCGAAGGCAACCTAAAATCCATTCTGGTGAGAAGTAACAGAATTGTTACTTTAAGTTTCAAGACGACTGGCAACATACTTGCATTTCGCTCGTTTGCTGCAAGACTGTCATAACTGAAAAAACAGAAACTGAATTTCTGAGAAAAACGTATTTAAACTTTTTAATCTAACTATGATTTCATACAATTGATAAAGAAAAATACTCTTCTCCCCACGTGATGAGTTCATAAGATACAGTTATGATTCACACAATATAAAACACTAAATAACCGTTATTTCTGTATACTTAACTAAAGATTTATTTTTTCCGATTTATGACAGTTTTGCAGCAAACGAGCGATATGTTCACTAATTTTCACAACATCCCATAATAACTCTATAAAGTCATAAAACTTTACCAGAACGTGAATTTTTTGGTATTTTTTTTTTCAAAAATGATAGCTTGTTATTCAGTACAACAACACGTTATGTCTCTTCGTGAGAAAGCTGTGTTTCCTATGAATATGTACTGGTAAAACAATACCATAAATTTTCTTTGTTGTGGTGAGATCTGGTGTATCATTTGGCAGTATCAATAATCGATGGTTTTCACATCGGTTTGGTCTTTTCCAGACACATACTCGTATCCTAGTGATCGGGAAACTATCTACATACATCGACATGAGCATAAGTCATTTAGGGAATCTAGTTGAAAGTCAGCGGGGGTACGCGAAAACTGAGTTTCCTTGCAGACATCCTTTATTCATGCAGCAATCACGAGACATGACACCACAATCAGATCAAACCAATATGTTGACAAGCATCGAAACTACGAAACTACTCCATTCTGAATGACTGAGTTGCACATAAATATCATCGAAAGTCGAGTTATCGAAAGTGGCCTCAATATCAATACAAATACCAATTTTCTAATACTCCCGTTTGAGAAAATCTATCCACTCTATCCAATCAAACAGGACTGCCTCACAAGATTGTTAACACTGCGGGGGAAAAAGGATGTGTCATCATGTCGATCAAAGTTGTCCACAATAAAGAATATTTTAAGTTTGATTTAAAACGATTTTTAAGACCTCCTAATAACCTGCCAAAAATTTGTTTAAAAATTCAATAATATTTAGCTATGGTTAACCTTAAGACGTTGTCTATAAACCAAGTACTTTAAATAGGAGTTAGTCTGAATTAGTCGACTGGGAGATCCAGCAAATTTTGATACAAGATAAGGATCTTGAGTAGTGAAAACTTTATGAATGTTTTTCATTTCTTTTTGTAAAATGTTCTTCCCTAATTCTTTTATGTACTTTCGAAATTGCACCCTTCTTCTTTCTTTTAATGGCACAACAGAACAAGGAGGGCCTATGCCAATCTTTTCGCATCCACACATCAGTGGATGTTGCACCCACTCTTTGGGTGCGGTGGCTAACAACATATTCTATATAATTAAAAATTCGGTTTGTCATGTCACACATTGTCATTCATAAGAAGAAATTTCCAATTTATAGCTACGAAAATATTTCCCTCATTTTATATTTCAATGGCGTGCCCATTAAATTATTTCCATGAAACAATTTCTTAGCAACAGAACTTGAAATAGCAATAAAAACTTGTGAATGTACAATTGCATACAACATTGACATAAACACCCACACACACACACACACACACACACACACACGCTCACATTCATATGCAAACATACCCAGCTAGAAATGCACACAACAAAACACAAAGCAAATTGTAAATCAAATGTATACATGTGCATTGTATACTGAGCACAGAACACTGAGCACACGTGTGAGCATCACACACAAATGCACACATGCACTCACACACATGCAGGTCAACGTATGTAGGATAATATCTGGTAGCAGTAGTAAATATTTAGTAGCAATAGGTAGCAAAAGTGGTAGTCACAGTCATAGCCATTTGTCAGAGATAAACACGACGACAAGAACGAGCAAACAAAACACACACAAAAGCACGCACATAGAGAAATGGCAACTAACAAAAACAACCAACAAATTCCGCATAATAAAGTGCAAAGTAAGTAAGTGAAGAAAAGCGAAAACAAAAATTGAAGAAAAAGCTGAAATAAATATATAAAAGAGAAATTTTCATAGTATTTGAAAACATTTTGTGTTTAGTTTAAGTTAGTTTTCAAATACCCGGAAGTTGAGGTAATTCTCAAGCGGAAACGGAAGCTAAGAATTGCCGCAATATTTCCACACAGACATACATGTAAGTAGGTCGCACAGCTGCCAGTGCTGTTGCCGCAGCTGTTGGCGCTGATGCAGTGGAGAATATCAGCAAATATACGAGGCAGGAAGACAAGAAATAAGAAAATAGTATATATATAGTATGCAGAAATGGTATTTAAATGTAATTCTCTCAGATATAGAAGGAAACGGAAATTAAAAAAAATAACAATAAATAAATTGTAGCAATTTGTACAAATATATATAGAAATATATTTGTCGGTTTGTATTTATTTTAATTGCAACAATCTTAAAGGCAATTCTAATTCGCTGAGCAACTTTAAAATATTCGAAAATTCTTAAAAACTCATACGCCCGCATCTAACCACCCGAAATTGAATAAAATCTTCTTGTTTACTATTTTTTTTCTCTGTAAAATTTATTAACATTGGCATTCAGCATGAAAATCTCCTCCGACATAACTGAAAAATACATGTATGTACATAAACATGAACCTTAACCTAATATTAGATTTCAATTTCCATTTTGTCTGTGGGAGTATGTGTGCTTGAAAGGGAATTGTGAGTGCTAGCTACTGCCAAACAAAAATAGAAAGAAATATACATAAATTTCTTTGCAAAAAAAAAAACCAAGGCAAGCCCATGAATGTGCCCCTTAAAAACCACTTAAATCAACTGTAGAATATTATGTGTGAAAAAAGGGAACCCTTTTTGTGTGTTCGTGAGTGTTGAAAATTTATGCGCATTTCGGAAAGACAGGCAAACACACTCATACATTTATGAAATGTATGTACCTATGTATATATGAATGTGATAGTGTACCAGTTAAGACCGATACACACGCACACATTCAAGCAAAGAAGCGTTATCCAATTGAAGCTGATAAAAAGGCACAAATTACCAGTGTGGCTTTGAGAAAGCGTAAAAATTTGAGAAAGCTTAAAAATTTGCGTAAGCAAACCAACCGAATATTTGTAATATTTTCTGCACGTAAACCATCAGCGACAATAATAACACCAGCAATAAGAAAGTAGTAACACCGATAAAATACTATAAATACATACTACTGTGGGCTAAAAGTAGTAAGACTTTGTTCATAATTTCAATTTTTTTTATTCATTCTTCTAAATCTATTTCGTCCCCTTCAAAGTAATCCCCCCCCCGGCCCCAATACACTTGTGCCAACGTTTTTTCCAATTCTCGAAACAGTTGTAAAAGTCACGAAGCGGTTTTTTGAGTTTAGAAAATAGCCAAAAGTCACACGGTGCTAAGTCAGGCGAATAGGGTGGTTGCGGAACGATATCAGTCGAATTTTTGGCAAAATGGTCTCGTAAAACCAGTGCAGTGATTTTGGAACTAATCGTGCATTAACTCTTCTTAGGCCCAAATGATATTTTAAAATGGTTTTCACTGATCTTTCCGATATTCAAACGATGCCAGTAAGGTCTCTGACTGTTAATCGTCGATTCTCGAGCACCAATTCCTTGATTTTATTGACGTGTTGATTATCAGTTGATGTTGATGGCCGTCCTGGACGTGGTTCGTCATCAACGCGTTCTCGACCATCTTTGAACAATTTGTACCAATCAAAAACACTTGCTCGCGACATACAATTATCACCGAAGGCCTTTTGCAACATTCTGAACGTTTACGTTTCGGCACCAGAAATTTGATTCCGCACACAAAATTTAATGGAACTTCTTTGTTGAATAATTTCACTCATTGTGAAAATCGCCGAATGCACTTTTTGTGCAGAAACTTCAGAAAGGCAAGCGTATACTAAACACTAATGATTATTTTTATGTGACATTTGGCACAGATGTCACCGACAGTCATACCAACCTTGAAAAAATATTATTTTGATGAATGGGTTTCCGCGCGAAATTTAAATTGAAAAGTCTTACTAACTTTTGCCCACAGTAGTATGTACATGCATATGTCCATAGGCAAAAAGGGAAAAAGGCGAGTCTCAACATCATTTTTGGATTATTATTTTTTCTTTTCTTTCTTTTCTTTCTTTCTATAGCAGACTTACATATTAAAATTGGAAAATCTCAAAATGTCATGTAAAATATTCATATATTTGTAGTTGAAAATGTAGCAAGCAGTAAAAACGTATTAACAAAAAGAAAACCACATACATAAATATATAGCATGGGAGAAAAAAAATGTAGTGTAACACACATTGAAATTGCAAATTCTATTTTTCAATTTTCATTAATAATATCAAGTAATAATAAAAAATAATACTAATCTCTAGCGGGGGGCCTGGGGCGTAGGACACAAGGTAAAGTTCGTGACAGTCGCAGGTGCGTCCATGGTCGATCCTTGCGCTTCTACGTTTCAAGTCGACACACAGCCTCCTCGTGGCGTCCCCTGGATAGCGATCTGACAACCGTCAGTGAGTTAACTAATGTGTGCGGCGGGCTTCTCCATGGCCTTGAATGAATGGTTGTGCGTCGGGCTTGGAACCCACCACGTTAAAATACCCTCCAATGAAACCTCCAAACAAGCCTCGGATGATGAACCCCTCTAATATTGACGACTCCCGCAAACGCCCAAAGGACAACGATTTACGGATATGCACCTGGAATGTCCGAACCCTCTACAGGGAAGGTGCCTCTATCCAGCTGGTGGATGTCCTCCAAAAATATAGAGCTGACATCACCGCTGTACAGGAAATGCGATGGACGGGACAGGGTTGCTCCAAAAGAGCATCCTGTGATATCTACTACAGCTGTCATGCGTCGAGACACGAATTTGGTGTTGGATTTGTGGTTGGGAAGAGACTGCGTCATCTAGTCTCGAGGTTCACAGCGGTGAACGAGCGCCTAGCCACTATCCGCATCAAGGCAAAATTCTTCAACATCAGCCTAATTTGTGTCCATGCCCCGACGGATGAGAAGGATGAAATGACCAAAGATGACTTCTACGAGCTCCTCGACAAAGCTTATGAGCATTGCCCCCGCCACGATGTTAAAATCGTGTTAGGCGACTTTAATGCCAAGGTGGGCAAGGAGAGTCTCTTTGGTCCGACGATCGGAAAATTCAGTCTCCACGACGAAGCCACCGATAACGGTATGAGACTGATCGACTTCGCCGCGGCACGAAACATGACAGTTAGTAGCACCAGATTCCAACATAAGGATATCCATAAGGCCACTTGGCTGTCCCCTGATCAAAACACACGAAACCAAATTGATCACGTTGTGATCGACGGAAGGCACGCTTCCAATGTACTAGACGTACGCACAATACGTGGTGCAAACATCGACTCAGACCACTACTTGGTTGCAGCCAAGGTCTGCACACGTATATGTGTAGCAAATCGCGTACGGATAGGTACAAAGAGAAAGCTGGATGTCGAAAAGCTGCAATCACAACAGACAGCCAAAGTCTTTGCCAACCAACTTGCACTTCTCCTTTCGCAAAACACCCCTCAACTTGATGATATATGCGCACAGTGGACGCACATTTCCCGCTCTATGCGTACGGCTGCCGAAGAGGTGCTAGGCTACCACCGTCGACGGAGAAATATGTGGTACGACCAAGAGTGTCGCGATGCTACTGAAGCAAAAAACGCAGTATACAGAGCCACCCTGCAGTCAGTTGCAACGCGAGCTGCTAAGGAGCGATACAGAAAGTTGAGGAGGGAGGAGAAACGTCTTTTCAGGCGCAAGAAAAGAGATGAAGAAAGACGCGAGTTCAATGATATCGAAATGTTGCGGGACAGGAACGAGGTCCGAAAATTCTTTGAAAGAATAAGACGCCTGACTCTTGGTTTGAAGACCGGGGCCTCTTCCTGCAAGGATGAAGATGGAAATCTAGTGACAGATATCCAGGGCATAATGAGATTATGGAGGGAGCACTTTTCGCAGCTGCTTAATGGCGAAGACGGCAATAATCCCGCCACTGCGGAACCCACTCCGGAAACCCCAATCACTGACGGCGTTGAAGTACCGCCGCCTGACTATGAGGAGGTCTTAACAGCCATTGCTCGGCTGAAAAACAATAAGGCTGCAGGTGCAGATGGCCTGCCTGCTGAGTTGTTTAAGACCGGAGGCGAAGAGCTCAAAAAACGCATGCATGAGCTTCTATGCAGAATATGGTCAGATGAAAGCATGCCAAGTGATTGGAATCTCAGCGTACTCTGCCCAATCCATAAGAAGGGTGATTCCACGATCTGCGCCAACTACCGTGGGATCAGCCTTCTTAATATTGCATATAAGGTTCTATCGAGCGTACTGTGCGAAAGACTGAAGCCCATCGTCAACAAACTGATTGGACCTTATCAGTGTGGCTTCAGGCCTGGTAAATCCACCATCGACCAGATATTCACATTACGCCAAATCCTGGAAAAGACCCGAGAAAAACAGATCGACACCCATCATCTATTTGTCGATTATAAAGCCGCCTTCGACAGCACGATTAGGGATCACTTGTACGCCGCAATGTCTGATTTTGGTATCCCTGCAAAGCTCATTCGTCTTTGCAAAATGACACTGACCAACACCACCAGCGCAGTGAAAATTGGGACAGACCTCTCCGCACCATTTGATACCAAAAGAGGTTTCAGACAAGGTGACTCCCTATCGTGCGACTTCTTTAACCTAATGCTGGAGAAAATAATTCGAGCTGCGAACATCGACATCTCTGGCACTATCTTCTACAAGAGTGTCATGCTGCTAGCATACGCTGATGATATTGACATCATTGGCAAAAACGCTCGAGCAGTCAGTGCAGCATTCTCCAACCTGGAAAGGGAGTCTCGTCGTGTGGGTCTAGTGGTGAACGAGGACAAAACGAAATACCTTGTGTCAACAAACAAAGAGTCACGGCGTCTTGGACAAAATGTCACTGTTGACAACTACACTTTTGAAGTCGTCAAGGATTTCGTTTATTTAGGATCCAGCATAAACACCAACAATAATGTCAGCCTTGAGATCAAGCGGAGACTAACTCTTGCCAACAGGTGTTACTACGGGCTCAGTAGGCAATTGAGAAGTAGAGCCCTCTCTCGACCGACGAAAATAACGCTCTATAAGTCCCTCATCCTTCCCGTCCTAATGTATGGCGCAGAGACGTGGACATTGACCATCAATGATGAGAGACTGTTAGGAGCGTTCGAGAGGAAGATACTCCGTAAGATCTACGGTCCAGTATGCGTGGATGACGTGTTTCCAATAAGATGGAACAATGAGCTGTATGAGCTGTACGCCGACACTGACATAGTCAAGCGTATAAAACTCCAGCGGCTTCGCTGGCTGGGTCATGTTGAGCGAATGGAAGAAAGCGCTCCGGCTAGAAAGGTGTTTTATTCGAACCACGGTGGAGGATCACGCAGAAGGGGACGTCCTAATCTCCGTTGGAAAGACCAGGTGCAGGGCAACCTGACTGCACTTGGCCTTATCAACTGGCGCCAGCGCGCGCATAGCAGAAGTGACTGGCGAAGCTTTGTGGAGGCGGCCAAGACCGATCATCGGTTGTAGCGCCAGCTAAGTAAGTAAGTAACTAATCTCTAGCGTTTCATAAACATTTCTTCTGCTGCCTTTCACATCTGTCGTACAGTAACTTTGCCACTGCATAGCATGCGGCAGCCTTAAAGTATGCAATATATTTTTATTCCCATATATTTTAAAGTCGCTTTTGTTAGTTTTTTTTCTGCTCCTGCTGCTGCTGCTGCTGCTGCTATGAGAAACTGGTTACTATATTTACTGTGTTCGTTTTCTTCTATTTCTGCGTAACTCTTCTTCTTCTTCGACTTCAGCTGTCTCTCTCGTCTTGCTTCTAAAACGTAATGGCATAGCAACTTTTGCACCCATACACTTACACACAATCACGTATACTATAAAATTTGATATTCAACGATGATTTGCCCTTTGCCATTTCTTCCTTTATTCTTAGTTTTATTTTTTCCCCAATTTTTTTCGTTACTTTATCTGCCAAGTTTTGTTAACATTTTTCGGGCAAAAGACTAGAGAGTAAAAAAAAAACCAATATAACAAAAATAAAAATCAATATTTCACATAAGAAAGCAACAAATTCAAGAATTCTTTCATAAATATGTACAACTTATAGGGTGCAAAATAGTATAGCTCAACTCAGTTCAGTTAAGCAAAGTATCTAAAGTAACAGCAACGGCAAGGAACAGCAAAGGAAACGATGAAAAGTGAAACTGAATTTATTTCTATAGAATATGATGGAAAATTATTTACAGCAAGAATTTGTAGTAGTTTTTTATTTTATCTCTCCCTAACATATTCTTCATCTTCATATTTGAGCAATATTTTTTTAACGAAACAAAATATGTAAGAAGATAGATAGTTCGGAAATATTTCAATGAATTTCTGTTATTTATTTATACTTTTCTTGAGAAATATTCTTTATATTTGAATTTTTACGATACTCCCTTGTAGTTAGTGAAAAACAAGAATCGCTTACAATCGCTTCTTCTTTTGGGTTTTCAATTTTCGCCTCCAGTCATTTCGGTAATTGTGGTCATGTAATTAGTAATAAAAGTTTATAGCGCCATAAAATAGTTAGCAGGTTTCAGTAATGCAATAAAATTTAAAGTGTTCTTGGGTACAGAAAAATGCAGCAATCACAAATGATGCTCATGCTCATCTGTTATTAAGAATAACGAACTAGTTGAAAAATCAAATGCATATCCTTAAAAAAATGAAATTTAAAAATTGTCTCCACGACTCAGAGCAACCAGTTCATTAGCAGTTAGGGCACACCAAAACGAAGAAGGAGGAAAGGAAGGAGGAGTGTTGTCCTTGACCTTGAACTACAACAATAACAACTACCAGCCGTAAAAATGTCAATACTTCAACCTACCTTGCTAGCAGAAATGTTGAAGATGACATTTATAACAGGATCGCAAAAGCTTACGGCTTTTCCATGCAATACTTACTTTTAATGGCACAACAGCCCATGGAGGGCCTAGGCCGAACTTTTTCGCATCCACTCATGTTGTGCGTGTTATATTTGTACATGAAAGGAAGGGACCTACAGTTTAATGCCGAATCCGAACGGCGAAGTGAAAAGCTTTTCATAGGCAATTTTTACTATTGTAGGTTTGCCATTGCCTGCCAAGAGGTGGTGCCGTATAGAAAAATTATTTTTTCTACTTTTTGATTTTGCCTGCGCCGAGATTCGAACCCCGGACACTCGGCGTAGCAGTCCAACGCACTACCACTACACCACAGCGACCATGCAATAGCTTTCGTCAATAAACCTAACCGGTATTCTGCAGTTCTGATTACGCAGAAAAAATATCCTTTCAAGAGCAAGAGGCTAAATGCAAACAGCTTCCAAACCGATGGATCCCACCATACTCTCTCTAAGATCTGAAGACAAGCACTAGAATGGGACCTGCACTACAGCAGAAAACCATGTACCAGGAAGTGAACGCTTTAGAAGAAAGTGCAAAGTACGGTAGAGAAGCATTGTTTTCGGTCGGTAGTTTTCGCAAAACATACCACCTTTTTTTTTTAATAAAACTAATTTACAATCTTTTTGCACAGAAATATGACATATTTCGAGAAGGGTTCCCGCTAGAACTGTTTTCAATGCAGATTCGTATTTAGGAGACAAAAGCCAAATAAAAAAGTAAAAGGCAATCAGTATTAAAAAAAGGATGCATATATCAGATTATAAAGTTCCTAGCCTGACACATAGATAGGACTAGCGGAGCAGTGAATTTATGTATTCAATGTATGATTTCATCTTTCGTATGAACACGTGTAAAGTTTCAAATCAATCTGGCAATCCATTCTTTATTTAACAGCTGCTTGAAGTTGACGTGTCACAGTGTTTTTTTTTTAAATGGGAAAACTGAGAAACTGTGCCAGTATTGAGTATTTATTTGAAAAAGGTTTCTTTGGACAATAAATCCATACCGATATGGTAAATGTGTTAGGTGAATGTGTTCCTTCAAGGTTCAAGGTCGTACAAGGCTCCCAGTGACTACTATCTGTTCCGAAACCTGAAACAGTTCCTTCGTGGAAAGCGTTTTTCGTCGAATGAAGAAGCTATAGCTGCCGCAGAGGCATATTTTGCAGACCTTCCGGAATTGTACTTTAATGATGTGATACATTTATTGGAGGAGTGCTGGACTAAGTGTATTGAACTGTTAGGAGATTATACTGAATAAAATACCAAAACTCAAACCAAAATAACTGTGTTTTCATATTTAGTGTTGAAACTTTTCAAGTAACCTGTATATACACATACAGTGTCGGACAATTAATTAGGAACATCTTGGACTATAAAACTTCCATTGATTATTTTATTATCCTACTGCTTATGGCAAACAATTTTTATAGAGAAGCAAATGGTATGGTATATACTTTATAAATTTCGAGGTGGCAACACTACATTTAAATATTTTTTGGGGATTACCAAACATAAAGTTGAAGCGAAGCATTCGAAGGCGGACAATAAGAATAGCACATATATTTTAAAAATAAAACTTAAATTTGTTTATAATCTGTACTGGTGAGCTTTTAAATGAGGGTATTTCAACAAATTAAATGTAAACTATTCCGTAATGTCACAGCAAAATGGGTCGAGCAAGGCACTGCAGCAAGGAGGAGCGTGATTTGGTGAAAAAACTGCGAAATGAAGGACAAATCATCCGCCAAATAACTAAAACTGTTAGCAGATCCTCGACATTTGTCTACCAATCCTTATTATCTCAGAAATTTCATTGCAAGAGTGGTACACCCCCCCCCCGCAAAACTACAAGTGCAAATGACAATCGCATAAAAATGCAGAATTGAGCCCAAAATATACTAGGAAGACGTTTAAGCACGGAGGTGGAAGCATCATGGTATGGGGATGCTTCTCTTGGAATGGTGTGGGGCCTCTGTATTGGATAAACGAAACGATGGACAAATTTATTTATGTAAACATCCTTCAGGATGATTCAGGTGATGCTTTCTTATGCTGAATGGGAAATGCCCCTTAAATGGCAAATGCAACAGGATAACGACCCAAAGCACTCCTCAACCCTTGCGCGAGATTGGTTTTCCCATAATGGAATTCCCATTATGACCTGGCCTTCACAATCTCCTGACCTTAATCCAATCGAGAACTTGTCAAAGAGAAGATTGGCAGTACCAGAGCTGAAAACAAGGACGAATTGTGGCAAAGCATTCACAGAGCGTGGTACTCCATACTTCAGGCGACTTGCGCGTCTCTGGTGGAATCAATGTTTAGAAAGTGTAAGGCGGTTTTAATTAACAAAGGCTATTCCACAAAATATTAGCATTAGTGAACAATTTGAGTTAATATTTTATAAACTTATTTTTTTAATTGAAGTGTTTTAATTGTTTTGTCCTTTTGAAAGGTGATTTTATGTATAACTTTTAAATTTCTTTTTTTTACGTTGAATTGATTTTGCTTTTGTTTTAAGAAAAAAGTAAACTTATGGAATAAATGAATCAAAGTAAATACCTTTTAAATTTATCATAAGCCTAGAGAAATATTTAGAATCCTACCAATTCGTTCGGGGTTAGACTAAACCTGACCTCATAGTGATCATAACAAGGACGTTAGACGGTAAAGGAAAGAGGGCGCAATTCTAGCTTTTTCCTATGTCCTTATTGAATTCCAGAGATAAAGCATTCCATATATTGTACATAAGTACCACTGTGCTTAAGAGTGTCAAAGTTTTGAAATTCAATAGATTAGATAAATGGCTCCAACACAAGCACCAGCTTTAGTTATGTATAAAAGAATATTGAACTTTATTCTCCTTATGTATTCCGGAAGGGATAAGGGTGCATTAAGAAAAAGATAAATCAGATAATATTATCTTTTTTAAGAGGATAGAATAAATGCAATACAATAGCACGCACTATCATTCATGTTGGCATTGAAATATTCGGAACGCCAATTAAACTGTGGCAGAATGACTGACTACTACTCAAAATTCTTGGTGATTTTCAAACAGTGATTTTCACTTCCCCCTAAATCCGCTACTGCCGTTACATACGAGGTATGATCAAAAAATAACCGTTAATTTCAATTTTTTCAAAAACTATTTATTTATTCATCAACAACTATCTTGTCCCCTTCAAAGTAATCCCCCTCAGATATAATACACTTATGCCAGCGTTTTTTCCAATCCTCGAAACACTTCTGAAACGCGCTTTTTGGTATCGCCAACAGCTCCTGTTTCGATTTTTCTTTTATCACCTCAATCGTAGCAAAACGCTTTCCTTTCATCGGTGTCTTCAGTTTTCTTCAGTTCTGGGAAGAGGAAAAAGTCAGCGGGGGCCAAGTCCGGTGAATACGGTGGTTGAGGCATGATAACGGTTTTGGTTTTGTTTTTGACCAAAAACTTACGCACAAGCGTCGTTGTTTTTGCTCAAAATTTATCAATTTTCGAACACGCCGCACGTTTCATGCCTAAAACATCCGTAAAAATTGCTTGGCATGAGCCGAACGATATGCCAACATCATCAGCAACCTCTCTGATAGTGATTCGACGATTCGACGATTATCCAAAATCATTTTCTTCACTGCGTCAATGTTTTCATCGGTTGTTGACGTGCTCGGGCGACCAGGACGAGCATCGTCATTGACATCTTCTCGGCCTTCCTTAAACCGTTGTGGTTATACCACAATTGAACTTGTGTTCTGCTCATAGTAGACTTGCGCATTTAATTTCGTTTTTACACAAAACTGAATACAGTTTCTTTGATCCATTTTTTCGAATAGTAAAAAATCGAAGAGCAAAAAGACCAAAACACGACTAACCTTTTTATCTGTCAAAAACAAACTGACAATCCAAAATGGTTGGTATTGTCAACATATATAACAGACATGTGTACCAACATAACAGAAAAAAAATGCGAAAATCGAACATACGTAACTCACGAAATTTGAAAATAACGGTTATTTTTTGATCACACCACGTACAGTGTAATCCCCTTTTACCATATGCGAATGCAATGCGATGCTTATGCAAAATTCGTATTTTACCTTTTCTATCTTGTAAGATGTAATACTTGTAATAATACAGCGAAAAGCACACGAACAATTCAAGCGCATAAATCTGATGTTACCCTCAGGATAATTTGGAAATTCCACGCGCTTTACATTGGATTACAATAATAACAGAAACAGTGAACAAAATGACGAATAACAACAACAACAAGAAACCACAACAAAAACAAAACCATCAACAACAGCAATAACCGCTCATTGGGTTGCAAAATTTCAGGAGAACAACAACAACATTAGTGACTTTATTCGTGAGTGAGAGTAAGTATCGACATAAGAAATGAAGTAAGAACAAAAGAAAAGAAAAACAAAAGAAAATGTTGTTTAATTCGCGCATTATAAGCTAAAAATTTGGCAAACGTTAGCAATCTGCGTGAATGATCGTTAACTCGCAATTGAGATTTATTCAATGCCGCACATACGTCCAATAACAAGAACTAATAATGAGAAATCTGTAGCTGATTTACTTATATATTATGTATGGATGGATGGATGTGTATTTGTGTGTGTATGTAAATGTCTCGTGAAGTTGCAAGTTTGCATGTATGTATGTACATTAAGGTGGGCGGAGATGTATTGGCGTAAAAAAAGGTAATGTTTTTGCCCACGCGATTGATACATTGGACAACGGGAGTAATAAATCGTTTTTCGACCCAGCTCACTACTCGTGCGCTGGGTACTGAAAGGCTTATATTTCTCAAATATCGAAATAAAATCAAATGAAAAAATTTCTAATATACGAACGTATGAATGCTAGAATTCATTTCGCCTCAAAAATTACATACATTTAATTTTCTTGCGGCTCCGTGTTGCAAAATCTAATAATGCATTTCCTAATATTTATTGATGCTCTTTCATTTCAAATCAAATTACAATGTGTTAAAATCAGCAAAATCAATCCCTACTCAACTTTTTTTTATCAAAAAGTAAAATTTTTCACACTATCCCCCTCACAAGAATTGTGTGTAATCGGAAAACGGTATATGGCGCTAGACTCCCAATAACTCAATGTATCAATCGCGGTGGCAACAACATGAACTTTTTTTCCGCCCACTTACATTTCCTTTTAATTAAATGTGCTTGTAGTGAAACTTTCGAACGAGCGACGATGAAATACTTCAGATCAAAACTTTCAATTTAGTGAAATACGAGTATATTCTTGTTAGTTTTGCGGCTTCTTTGTAAAATATTTAAGTATACTCTCCTGTGTGAGAGTCTTTACTTACTTTACTTTTGATGGCACAACAGCCCATGGAGGGCCTAGGCCGAGCTTTTCGCACCCACTCATGTTGTGCGTGTTATATTTGTACATGAATGGAAGGGACCTACAGTTTAAAGCCGAATCCGAACGGCGAAGGAAAAGCTTTTCATAGCAATTTTTACTCTTGTAGGTTTGCCATTGCCTGCCAAGAGGTGGTGCCGTGTAGAAAAATTATTTTTTCTACTTTTTTTTTTGATTTTGCCTGTGCCGAGATTCGAACCCCGGACACTCTGCGTAGCAGTCCAACGCACTACCACTACGCCACAGCGACCTGTGTGAGAGTCAGCCAACGCTATTATGTGCTTGCCAATATATTTATGTGTGGATACTCTGAGCTCAGTTGTTGTTGTTGCCGTATTTGTACATAGTCAAATTTGTTGTGTAAACATCAGTGAAATATTCCAGAAAAAAATTAATAAAGATATTATAATCAAATGAAAAATGCTAATAAATCCCTTAAGATATGTTGGTAGGACACGAGATGTTCATGCACGCACGCATTCGTACACAATGAATTATGCATACACACACGCATTGTTGTGGTATTCTTTTGTTATTCTTAAATATATAAATGTAGAAGCAACAACAGCAATAGCAGCAGCAACAGAACCCTCTTTCGTGTTCTCTGACAAACCATGGCGGAGAGGGTAGGTAAGCAAGAAAATTAGAATGAGAGTGAGACTGCAAGAGAGTGTACAAGTGTGGAATGAGTAGCATTAGATTAGTCCAGAAAAAATATTCGCCGATGGTTTTTGTTGCTGTTTTTCAATATGTATTATGTTTTTTTTTTCGATTTCTTCTCATTTAAACAATTACAATTTTGTTTCTACTCTCTTGTGTTGTTTTTATTTGTTATTTCATTAGTCGAGAGGTGTATGTATGTATACCTAAATGAGTAGAAGAAATTTATATCTTCTTCTCTCCTCCAGCAAATATGTTTCATTTCTTTATTTATATGTATATAAATTATGACGGTATTTTATGTATGTATGTAGTAAATTATTTTATTTCATTATTACCATTATTCAAAGTTATTACTGTTGTTTGCACAATGTTTCTGTTGTTGTTGTTGCTATTCTGAAGCATTATTAAATATTATATATGGAAAATTGAATTACCGCACTGTCAAAAGTAAACAATATTGTCCGGTAACAACTAGCAACAATAACAAAACAACAACAATTTCACTGTAAAAAATTTGTTCGATGTGTGTGTGTATTCATCACGGAAATGATGGTCATCAAGTTAGATTAGTTAATTAGAACGAAAATAAGAGCAGCAAATGCATAATATAAGAGAACCAAAGAAACTTTGTTGCTATCATTGCTGTTACATTGCTTAATTATATTGTTTTTGAAGTTTTTTTTTTTTTTGTTTGTTGTTTGAATGTTGAGGAGAAATATTTATTCACCGCTTTGAAATTCTGCTTAGTTAAAAAATAAGCTTTCAAAATTGAATTCAAATTTTAGTTTCAAAGTTTAGTCCCATTAAGAAACATGAAAAAACTACATATAAATTGTTCCATTATTATTCACATAAAAATTCTCACCAACGGAACTAAATCATAATAAGTTTGTGTTGATTTCATGCACAGTTTTGTGTTGGGCCGATGTTAATCAAATATAGACAAGAAACTCCCATAATCGACAAGGCGATGATGTGCTTATCCTCATAAATTGTAGCAAGCGCACATGTTAGAAAACATTCAATGTAGAAAGAAGGATGATTTACGATCAACCGGAAACAGCGCTTGTATCCGTTTACTTAGCACTAAATACATATCGTACATATGTACATACGTGAAAAGGACTACTTTCATATTATCTGCTATTCAAAGAGAAATGAAGCGGATGTTGTGAAAAACACGCATTGCGTCCGATTTATGGTATGTATTAAGTGGGGAGTAGCTCGACAAAATGAGACAATTCCATTCTTCTAAAATGTTGGCAAATTGAGAAAGTTTGTGGACACCATGTTATTACGCAATCTTAGCTTCGTAACAGTATACAGGTGGTAGATAGACATGATTTACATTAAATGATTCATATAACGGAAATTAATATTTAGTAATGTTAAAAGGTGGAAAGATCTGGAGTTTGGGAGTTTGGAATTGTCTCGTTTTGCTAAGCAAAATTGGAATTATCACCTTTTGGTAGGCACATTTGTGGCAAAGACACGTTTTGCTTTGTAAACGCGATTAATTATATGTAATGTAGCAAAATTGATAAAGAAAAATCAATAATTTATTAATTTCTCTAATAAATCAACAAATATACCCATAAATTGAACATTTTTAACTGAAATGCCGATCATGAGGAAATCTTGCGGCTGCCCTGGTTGAGTGAAAAAATTTAAATTTTTCACAAATTATCTGTATGATATCTTTTAATCTTTTTTCTAACAATTACATTTTTGTTATCTTTCGTACAACTTATTTGGAATTGTCACGTTTTGATGCGTAGTCGTGTTTTTAAATATAATTTTAATATAAAACAACTTTTTCTAAATTGTTACTGTATATTCTAATAGATTTCAGTCCGATGAATGCAAAACCAAAATAAAAACAAAAACAATTCTGAAAAAAGTGTAATGGTTTCGTTTGTTTTTAAGTTACCTAAGTACACCTCAAGTGGGTTTAACGAGCAACCGATGAGTTCAATTAAAAACATAAACCCGCTGTGGATCATTCATTCCTCGAACATACAGTACTTTCAAGAAGAAAGCAATCGGCTTTTTAATTTGAATATCACGTAGGCCTTGATTTTCAAAAAACTTAATTGCATTGTAAATTTCGCAATGTAATTGTAGAAACAGTCCATTATACACTTTCGTCTCAAGAGCATATTTAAGAAATGAGTTCCATATACGCGAAACGTTTTGAAGCAGTCTTTCTTTGTTCCCATCCAAAAGGTCCCAACACTTTTTGGTGCACAAAAATGTGGACGACTTACCGAATCGCGGCATTTGCAGAGCCACCTCGAAACAGGAGGACTTGGTTATAAAGAGGATTTTCGAAGCTAATCCAGCCATATCCTTGAAAACAGCTTAATAGAAATTGACTCGAAAGGACATAAATGTCTCTCTGAATGCAATAAGAAACCGTTTGAGGGAGTTTCAGATGCAATTTCGAGCAACGACGGTAAAATCCTTACTAACTGCAAAGCAAATGAAAAAACGCAAAGAGTGGGCAACTGAACATGTGGCTGACGATTGGAGCCAAGTGGTGTTCACAGACGAATCCTCCTTTTGGGTGACAAACACTATTAACCGTGCTTGGTCCACTAAAGACGGTAAGATGCTCCAGCGATCAGTGGAAGATCCAGGAAAGGTTCATGTTTGGGGATGCTTCACAAAACAAGGATTTGGCAAATTAATCATGTTCACGAGGAATTTTGATGCCAACTTCATGACCACGATATACCGTCGAGGACTTCTGCCATCAACGGATAT
Organism: Palloptera scutellata; assembly: GCA_958295655.1. Lineage (NCBI taxonomy): Eukaryota > Metazoa > Arthropoda > Insecta > Diptera > Pallopteridae > Palloptera > Palloptera scutellata. The sequence goes on along the minus strand of OY282449.1, from coordinate 27,114,241 downwards.
GTGGTTTGGGGCAGGAAGCCGAGATTGGGTTCTTCAAGAGGACAAAGACCCAAAACATCGCAGTCTCTTGTGTAGCAGTTGGAAAGAGGAAAACGTCATAACTTCATTGACTGGACGCCATATTAATATATTTGCGCAATGAATAATTAATCATTTCAAGATGCTGTGGACTTTTTTTAAGATACCTTAATTTTTTCATTGACTTAAGTTGATTGCTTTCTTGTTGAAACTACTGTAAATATAAGTTTTCTGCAAAAGTATCAAAATTTCTAAACAAAACTTGTTACCTTTGAAATTTTCTTTTCTTTTCACCAAAATGTAAAGGATTTTAGTTACAAATTTCTTTCATTTGAAATAACAATGATTGAAAACATTTTGTCAATATCTCTGAAGAACTCTTTTACTCAAGAGCGATAATATTTGCTCATCAATTTTCTAAACAAACAACATTAAGAAAAGCCTTTGTTATGGTAGGTTGCAAACAAAGTAAATAAATAAACTATCTAAACAAAAAAACAAAAAAACAAAAAATTAACAACATACACTTGAAATTATAGAACTAAGGTCAAACCTTGGAGACAACACCACAAATGATTTGTTTGAATTGACGTCAGCAAGTCAGTTAATTTATGCACGTTTTAGTATTTAAAGCATTTTGGATGAATATTAGATAAATGACACATCTGCTCCTAAAGCATTTTATGGCACAAAAATAGTAGAGCAACACAACAAAAAGTCTGTGGTAAAAAAGAAAACTGCCTAAGTCGGGTTAAGACTATACATAATTTTGGAATTAAATATAATTTTGACCTTGAAAATATTTCCAAAGAAAATTACACTTAAGTTTCTGTTAATGGAAACAAAAAGAGTGAGAATGAATGTCAAAATTCAATTGTTTTCTCCCAAAAATTTCTAACTTATAGATATGGCCTGGTACATATAGTATGTGTTTCAGTAGAGATAACTATTAAGTTAATCTTTAATTTTTCTCTTATTAAAAAAAAAGTAAACATTCTTAAAAATAAACAATCAGTCTTCACACTCGCTCTTTTCTGCTGCCAAAAGACGAGTTTATACTTTTATTTACAATATAAGAAAAAAAACAAATATGTTTACCACAGATTCATCATAATTAAATATCACTCATACGCCGGGAATGCCACGTTGGTTTACATTTTACATTTCTAATGCATAGTATAAAAATCTACTTTATTTTGTTACAGATAACATCATTTAAAAGTCTTTAAAACCATAAACAAAAGCTCCTGCGTGCAAATGTTTTACTTTCATTAATTCTCAAATAAGAATATCTTATCTTTGCGCTTTATGCTTTACGCTTATGCTCTCGCAAAAACATCAATAGATACAATAACATTGGAAAATTATGTAAATTTGAATGTAAAATCGACAATAAACAGCAATAAGAAAAAACTCAAGAAAGAATATCACAGAAAAATAACAAAATAAATTCCATAATAATAAAAGAACTGACCACTGACCAGAATAGAAAAAGGAATATTGAGAGACTAAAAGGACAGGCGTACAAAAATATACTATGGTACATAAAGAAACTCTAACGTAAATAGTAAATAGTAAAGCGGTTTCAAGTAGATGCATGTTTTTTGGAATTTATGACAAGTGTCTAAAAGACACTTTACGCACTTTGAATGAAAAAGAGAATAAGATATTCGTGCATAGTTAGAAATGTATAGTACATTTATGTTTGAATTGGATATGTGCATGTCTTAAGGAAATTAGAATTCAGTAAGTCCGACAGACAGCGAAGGCAGTGATGCTAGGAAAATAATAATCAAAAGTGTATTAAGAAGGTCACTCGCTTAGAAAATGTTTTATGCAAATTGACAAATGACAAAACAGACTGACAAATATCAAATTATTTTTTGTGGCAGGCAAAGATTAAGAAAAATAAATAAATTTTCTATAAAAATATATTGTGAGCCAAAGTCATCATGCTTCTCGTGAAGAAGAAAGCCTAGATTGCCTCTGAATTCACACAAAAAAAAAATAAATAAAATGTATTACTTACTTACTTTTACTTTACTTTTAATGGCACAACGGCCCATGGAGGGCCTGGGCCGAGCATTTCGCATCCACTCATGTTGTGCGTGTTATATTTGTACATGAATGGAAGGGACCTACAGTTTAATGCCGAATCCGAACGGCGAAGTGAAAAGCTTTTCATAGCAATTTTTACTCTTGTAGGTTTGCCATTGCCTGCCAAGAGGTGGTGCCGTATAGAAAAATTATGTTTTCTACTTTTTTTGATTTTGCCTGTGCCGAGATTCGAACCCCGGACACTCTGCGCAACAGTCCAACGCTCTACCACTACGCCACAGCGACCATAAAATGTATTAACATTTCCTAAATTAAATGCAAATCAAGCTCAAGGTAGACAGATATTTTGAGCTGCCGGTTTTATCACTGTACTACAACTAGATTGTAGTTGTAGTACAGTTAGTACTTTGGGGAACTATGCAGCTTCCCCGGGTTTGAAAAAAACTTAACAAAAATCTTAAGCATACAATTCTAAGCACATTCTTTAATCTGGTAGGATTGTTCAACAGGAAAACATTAGAAGCTTTTTGCCATTCGAATTCAGCATAAAACTTGGGCATAAAACGCTTATGCATTTCATGGGCTATTGTACCAGTAGAAAAAAACTACTACAAGTAATTTTATTTTAAGATCTTAATTAACTTTTCCCTTCTTCTGAATTGTGCCACGAATGCAGAACACTTGCTCTTAAAGAGATGTCTTTAACCACATCTTGGCTTGATGGACTTGATTTCAGCATAATCTGATCAAGAAAAGTTTGCTATAAAACTTTAATTCTTCAGTATTCACAATAAACGCCACCAGAGTATCACATCTATGAAACGAAAGCAAAAGCGAGTAATTATTTCGAAGCAGAGGAGCGTTAGACACTCTGGTTTCTCGCTCAGTATAGTCCAGTTTTAAGAAAAGGCACCATTTTAATAGGTTCACGGGGCAATCAAAACTGCGAGCGCACTTAAATCCTTCAGAAATACTAACTCCTCCACCAGAGAAATATGAATTACATGCTTTAAAGAGATTTCCAATGACTTCAATTAGTCTGCGAATGTAAGTTCAAAAATTGATATTAGAATTGAAACGTCAATTGTTGCAGAAAAGAGGTATTCATTTTACTAGAAAAGAAAAACACGAGATTCCATTATTACCAGTATAATATGTACTACTGTGGGCAAAAAGTAGTAAGACTTTTTAATTTAAATTTCGCGCGGAAACCCATTCATCAAAATATTTTTTTTTTAAGGTTGGTATGACTGTCGGTGACATCTGTGCCAAATGTCACATCAAAATAATCATTAGTGTTTAGTATACGCTTGTCTTTCTGAAGTTTCTGCACAAAAAGTGCATTCGGCGATTTTCACAATGAGTGAAATTATTCAACAAAGAAGTTCCATTAAATTTTGTGTGCGGAATCAAATCAAATTTCTGGTGCCGAAACGTTCAGAATGTTGCAAAAGGCCTTCGGTGATAATTGTATGTCGCGAGCAAGTGTTTTTGGTTGGTACAAATTGTTCAAAGATGATCGAGAACGCGTTGACGACGAACCACGTCCAGGACGGCCAGGACGGCCATCAACATCAACTGATGATCAACACGTCTGGTCAATAAAATCAAGGAATTGGTGCTCGAGAATCGAGAATCGACGATTAACAGTCAGAGACCTTACTGGCATCGTTGGAATATCGGAAGGATCAGTGAAAACCATTTTAAAACATCATTTGGGCCTAAGAAGAGTGAATGCACGATTGGTTCCAAAATCACTGCATTGGTTTTACGAGACCATTTTGCCAAAATTCGACTTATATCGTTCCGCAACCACCCTATTCGCCTGACTTAGCACCGTGTGACTTTTGGCTATTTTCTAAACTCAAAAAACCGCTTCGTGGATACCGTTTTGAGTCAATTGCAGACATTAAACATGAATCGCTAAGCGCATTGAAGGCTATTCCGGAAATTGACTTTAACAACTGTTTCGAGAATTGGAAAAAACGTTGGCACAAGTGTATTGGGGCCGGGGGGATTACTTTGAAGGGGACGAAATAGATTTGGAAGAATGAATAAAAAAAATTAGAAATTATGAACAAAGTCTTACTAACTTTTGCCCACAGTAGTATGTAGTTTGAAGAAAGTAAAAATTTGATTGCAGTCATTTGCATTTGACGCATTATTTTATGTTTTAATTTGCAATTTACTTTTCATTTTCATATAATTTAAACTTGAGCTCAACAACGACAACGTACATATGTATAAAAAACCTAGAGAGATATAAAACAGTTTTTCATTCACTTCACACACATCAAACTGTCAATAAGAGACAGAAAAGGATATAAAGGAAAAGCAATCAAAATAATGATAAAAAAGCAAACAGGAATATGCAAACTTGTTAAAGGATGTGCTTAGAATTGTATGCTTAAATACAGAAATAAATACCACTTCAGATATACTACAAACACACACATACACACACACACACACACACACACACACACACACACACACACACACACACTCACACACACACACACACATATGTTCGTATGCATAGAATATGTGTACATACATAAAATTTAAAGTGAAAGTATGTCACACGAATAGAATAAGAGAGAGAGAGAGAGAGAGGGAAACTGTATGTGTGGCATAGATGGAGAGAGAGAGAGAGAGAGAGGAAAGGTAGTTTCAATGATTCTCAAGAGAAATTAGTTTAGATTTTTTGTTTTTCACTTGCTAAGCAATAGCAACAACAAGAAGAACAGCAATTGAACGACAACGGTAATAACAAGAATGGCAGCAGACAATCATGACGTTACATTCAAGAATGCAGAGAGAGACGCTCACACACACACACATATACACACACACACAAACACAAACACACAGTCGAACTTATCTCAAGTATAGTTCGTCATTCATTCCTTCAATTGATTCGTTCACTTTATTTCATACTTTGATTTTGGTATGTAAGTATTTGTGTATGTGTGCGTTTTGTTTTTGCCTGCTGATGTTTGATATTGTGTATTGAGCTTGAAAGAGAATAGGTTTGGAAAGACTGCAAAACAGAAAAAAGAAAATCTAAAGAAAATGCAAATTGAAATGAGTTTTTCATTAACGGCATTAGTAGCTACATACATGAGTAGATACATGCTTTTCACGAATTCGAAACAAACACACACACACACACACACACACATACACACACACACACACACACACACACACACACACACACTCACACACACAATCACACAATTTTAGTGTCGTTTCGTTATTCTCCTGCTTCTTCTTTTAATGGCACAACAGCCCATGGAGGGCCTAGGCCGAACTCTTCGCATCCACTCATGTTGTGCGGGATACATTTTTGTACATTAATGGAAGTGACCAACAATTTTATGCCGAATCCGAATGGCGATGTGAAAAGCTTTTCATAGTAAATTTTTTTTCACTCTTCTAGGTTCGCCATTGCCTGCCGTGGTGGTGGTGTCGCGTAAAAAAATTGTTTTCTTCTACTTTTGGATTTTTCCTGCCACGAGATTTGAACCCCGGACACTCTGCGTAGCAGCAGGCTAACGCACTACCTACCAACTGCGCCACTGCGTAGTTATAGTTTATTTAAATTCTGTTTGTGTGATTTTTCAAACAATTCGACTCAATGATATTGATCGTTATTGTTGTCAGGAGATAAAAAAGCATTTGAGCGCTACAACAACAATAGGGAAAATTAACATGAATTACTTCACGCACTCAATTTTCATTATGTAGAAATTGCAATTAATGTTAATGATTATTGACAAAATTCTGTAGGTACAAGCAACATTGTTTCCTCAAGAGTGTTGAGCACTTTTTAATGCTCTTCATTTGCATAATGTGATGCACTAGTATTTGAGCAGCATTTAGGTTTAGATTTGCTTTATAATCTGTAATGTTTAAACACACTTTACACAGGCATTCGTGAATTAATTAACTACAAAAATACTATTAAAGCAAAACCAACAGGTTCTATGAAGGAGGCACAACAATCTGAATATTACGCTCTGTGTTCTGCTCAGCAATATCGTAGAAGTAGATTCCGATTTCGTTATGAAGTGTGTACATAGTTAGTAGTAATGGAATGAATTACCCATCTACCAAAAGTATCTTTTCTTGAATTTGTTGAAAGTAATCTGCTCGCCACATTACAAACTTTTGACCAAGCAATAAATTTGCATAAATATGCATATACAAATCGTTCACTCACTCAACTTGTGTAAGTGTTTCTGTTAGCCATTTTCTCTTTCCATGTTCAAATGTTGGAATTCAATTGTTGCTCCTGCTCCCTCGATCACAAACAACTTCATTTCTGCAATTTCTTCTCCTCTGCACTTTTGTCCCTTCTTCACTTTTTTCACTTCTAAACTTTTTTCTCTTCCTCTTGCATTTCTAACCAAATACAAAATGTTAAATGGAAATTTTTTAAGTAAACAACTTTCAGACTACTTGTCAAATTCAACAGCAACATTGTGAGCGAATGAAATAAACAATAATAAGACACAGTAGACATAAGAAATATACTAACAAAGTGAATATTTAAAGTGAATTATTTTAAATTGATTTTATGTCAAAATATGGTAAGGTAAATAGAATTTACTGACTGACTGGCTGGCTGACAGACAACGAGAGCGAAAAGATAATGCCATCAAAACATAAACCCATAAGCAAAAGTCGCTTCAATGAAGAAAATGAAATGTATACACTACCTAGTAAAATAAATGGGAAAAGTGGTAAATTCCATCAAGTATGATAATATTCTTGTATGCAAATATTGTGCTTGTATATGAAAAGAAAGTGCTCATGTAAATGAGCATGCTCATGCAAGAAGTTACTTAAAAGTTACATATAAAGGGTACTATATACCATAAATGTGTGCATGTGTAGGAAGATTGATAAGTTTACTTCAAGTATTTAAACAAAACGTGATACTATTTGAATCGCTTCCATTGCCTTTCAGTCTGAGATCGCACGCAATTGGTTAATATTTTATCGAATCGTGTAGCTTCATTATTTGTAAGTTTTATATAAAATGTTAATTATATGGTAACTAATTAAATAAAGTTAAAAGCCCTTAAGCTTACAAAATTAAAAAAAAAAAAATTTACACACAAGTTTTTGTTACCAAGTTCTTCAATATCATTAATATACAGTGACTGGTTTTATGGTCAATAATTTCAATCAAAAACACTTGCTGAAGTTAAAGAATATGTAAACCTTATTTCAATTCAATATTGGCATTGTATGATTTCGTTTCCCAGAAATTGAAAACCAGACTGCAGAAGAAGAAACATTTTGGAAAGTTCATTCAAAATTGTTGAAATCAGTAGTGATTTGAATTACAAATTCAAATGAAAATATTCTGTAGGTTGTCTCTTACTTTACTTACTTTTAATGGCACAACAGCCATGGAGGGCCTAGGCCGAGCTTTTCGCATCCACTCATGTTGTGCGTGTTAGGTTTGTACATGAATGGAAGGGACCTACAGTTTAATGCCGAATCCGAACGGCGAAGTGAAAGGCTTTTCATAGCAATTTTTACTCTTGTAGGTTTGCCATTGCCTGCCAAGAGGTGGTGATGGGTGCCGTGTAGAAAAATTATTTTATCTACTTTCTTGATTTTGGCTGCGCCGAGATTCGAACCCCGAACACTCTGCGTAGCAGTCCAACGCACTACCACTACGCCACAGCCACCACTCTGTAGGTTGTCTCAGCTAAGGCAAAAACTTGCCAAATACAAAGTGTAAATAAATATTATAAGTATGTATATAAATGAAGTCTAAACTTATCTGAATTTGTCCCGTTTTCTTTTGGTTTAATAAAGGGTGTTTTTTTTAGAAGTGTGGTTTTCAATCTGGCAATACGTTTTTCGGAGTTGGTCTTTTTGACAGTTGTCACTTGATTTATGCTCAGTTTGGTTTGCCATTTTTAGAATTGAAGCCGAACAACCATCAGCTCGTCGCTGATTCATTCGGTGAATGGGCCCAAAACGAGATGGCCACCGATCCCGATTTTTACAAGAAAATTTTGTTCAGCGCGATGAAGCTCACTTTTGGTTGAATGGGTACGTTAATAAGCAAAATTATCGCATTTGGAATTATCATAATCAACAAGCCATTGTTGAGACGCCGTTACAACCTCAAAAAGTCACTGTTTGGTGTGCTCTATGGGCAGAGGGAATCATTGGTCTATAATTCTTCAAAGATAAAACCGGTCATAATGTTACATTCAATGGGGAACGCTATAGAGCTATGATTAATGACTGAATTGGAGGATGTTGATGTGGACGACCTTTGGTTCCAACAAGACGGCGCTACATAGCATAGCGCCAACGAAACAATCAATTTATTGAAGGAAACTTTTGGTGAGCGCATTATCTGGCGTCGTGGGCCTGTGGCGTGGCGCCAAGATCTTGCGATTTAACACCGCTAGACTATTTTTTGTGTGGTTATGTGAAGTCGCTTGTCTACGCAGATAAGCCCGAGACGATTGATGCCTTGGAAGAGAATATTGGACGCATTATTACTGACATACGGCCCCAATTGCTGCAAAAAAGTGGTCGAAAATTAAGCCTCTCGGTTGGAATTTATTCGAACCAGCCGCGGCGGCCACTTGCCCGAAATCGTTTTTAAAACGATTACAATAGTAACACCTATTGGCAAGAGTTAATCTCCGTGAAGTTAATCCTTGATGACTTCAAAAGTATAACTGTCAACAGGCTTTTGATTTCTGCTAAGCTTTTTGTTTTATATAAGTCAGACTCTCTGAAGAAACTTATTACGAGCTAAGGCTCTAAAGATATACTATAATCTATTTACACTGTGATCAATACTGCGCCAAATATCTTTGTTTCTTTTGCGAGTAAATGCCTTGCATTATTGAGAGAAATGCTTCGATGTTTCATAGTCGTTTAGCAAAAGGATTAGTATTTTGTATTTTTCAATGCCCTGAGTATTAACCTGTAATTCACTATAATTTTTAGGCTGTTTTTCCTTTGATTAATGTATTGTGATGTGTTTTTTTTGTTCAGCTTTGACTGACTAAACATGGAGATCTGATCCCAGATTCTTTCTTCCCTTCTTAATTCCGCTTTCTCAACCCCTTTCTATTCCCAGAGAGAGTTTAGAACCAATTGATTTTTTGTGGTTTCTGCCATTCAAGTTAAATTTGTTGCCAACCCAGAAGGGATTCAGAATATGGTAGCCTTATTTCCTTTGCCTACTCATTAAGTAGATGCAGACATTCCCCTTCTAACTGTACTTCAAAGATATCTCAAAGCTTCCAAGCTCTTTGGCGACAACTTTCGAGTAGCTTTCCCTCTTATAACATCGTAATATTAAGTATATAACGTGCTTGAAAAATAATGTTCAGATTCTTCTGAGAGAAGTACTTAAATTGATTGACTGCTCATTATAAATAGAATTAGCAACTGAATCATTACCACACGAGTATAAAATCATCATAATATTTTTATATAACACTAATAAATGTTCACTGTCAACTAAAGCACTTAAAATAAAAACATTCAGACGGAACGATTTGCACACACGCACACACACTAACACATACACAGAATACACAAATATGCTTGCAAAATTAAAACCAAAATAGTATACTATGAGTAAAATTCATATACTCGTAAGTCCAAAGGAAAAATAAGAACAAACAAACAGATGCACACACACACACACACACACACACACACACACACACACACACACACACACACACACACACACACACACACACACACACACACACACACACACACACACACACACACACACACACACAAACATTCAACTTTATCGCATTATATCAATTTAAAACTTTAGCTGCTAAATTGCTTTTAAGCCAGACGCAACTTCTCTTCCATGTGTGTCCTGTTTGAAAGTGTGTACGTGTGCATTTTTGTTTGCTATAAACATTAATTTATGATTAAACTGTTGTTATAAAGCATAGTCACAGATACGCCAGAACGATGATGGAGATGCCTACACATACAAGGTGGGGCAAAATACATTCTACACACAGTGTGTACCCGTATGAATGCTGAGCATTGTGTTGCATGGAAAGAAGATTGATAGGTGGGAGGAAGAAGGAGGGAGAATGAGATAGCGAATGGAATCACACAATGTAGACAGCTATTGTGGCAAGTTTATGCCTAATAATGTGAATGTTTTTGTGTGCTTTGACAGTTTTTATGTTGTAGAAAGATAGAGAATTAGTTGACAACACGGAATGGTGGAGATTTTAAAAGTCCAATTTCAGGGCTGTGAGACGCCCCGTTTTAGCGATTTAAAGATCGTCAGGTCTTGTCAGAACGCCAGACTTCTTCCTTTGGGACTTTCTGAAATCTCGCGTTCATCACAACAAACTACAGAAACCAACAAGTGAAAGCAAGTGTTTTGCAAGCAGCAATTCAAAATGCCGTAAATCGAGCACAAATGTGCAACATTTGACCAATAACATTTTTTCATTTTTCAACTTAATGTCGCTTACACCTTGAAATAAACTGTTAATTTTCATTTCTAACAAAATTGGCTGCTATTACTTTTGCCCCACCTTGTACATACATCAACGTGTATGTACATACATATGTATGTACAAACTATGACGTTGCCGACTCGATGTTCTATATACTTACATATTTGGATGTATCGGCGTGTACCATATGTATGTATGTATGTATGTATGTATGTATGTATGTCAGTATGTTTGCTTGTGTCTGCTTATTATATCCATGGTATGATAAATGCGGGCGGCTTTAATGTATGCAAATGAGTATATCTTTTATACTTTTACACACGATATGCCGTTAGGTATTTCCAAAGTAAACAAACACTTAATTTTGTCGCTGCAATAAATATGACTAAAGCGTCAAAATCTGCAGCAGCAGCAGCAGCAGCAAAAACAGCAACAACAACATCAATAGCAACAAAAGCGAAATAATTATATGAGCTTACCTTCTATGATTAAATATATTTAGTATAAAGATAAAATAGAAAAATTATTTATATCCATCCATCTATCGTAGGTATGTATGTATTTAATTGAGCTATGGTAACGCATGTGTATGTGTGTATGTGTGTTATGTGGTAGTGTGTATTTAATTGACTTTCGTGTAAATATTGTTTAATATTAATTTTATTTTTGTTTTCCCAACAACAAATAGTTTGATACCCAAGTAAATAAAAAATAAAGTAAAGTATACAGGGAGCATGAAGTAATTCGCACTTAATTAAGAATGTACGTGAGCTGAAAACGTTAAAGTGATGAAAAGAAATTTCAAATATTTTCCTTTGTTCAAAGCTTTCTTTCAAAGTATAAATAAATTTTTTTTATTTTTTTTTATTTTTTCATTTCTCAAATTATATCAGAAAATAGCAGCAGACTCAAGGCAAAGTACGAGTACGTTTTATTTACATATGTAAAATTTATTCTTAGTCATCAAAAAAGTGTGTGGCCTAGCACTGTCATGATGGAGCACAACTCCTTTCCTGTTGCCAAGTTCTGGTCGCTCTTCCTTGATTGTTTTATTCATGCGGTCGAGATGAGAGCAGTAGAGAAGTGAATTAACCGTTGCACCCGGCTGGAGCAGCCAATACCACCAAACACTCGACATAACCTTGTTTGCCGACAATCCAGGATTTGAAGTCATTTGTGAATCAACAATTTAAATATATGTTTATAAATTATCCTTGAAACTTGCTGGATAAGTGGAAGAGGAAAAAGTACTTAGGCTTAACATCTACCAAATATAAATCAAAAATTAAACTATTCTTTCTACGATATGCAAATGAAAACAATGAAATCATATAAATAAAAAAAGTAACTTTAAAATGACACGCTCTTCTTTTCAGCATTTATCATTCATAGATAATAATTGCTATTACTATTATTACATTCCGTCAAAAAAGGGGAAATGCTCTTAAAAAGCCCGCTTGAAGGGATTATAAATAATTTTTGTCGCTAATTTGGCACCACTTTACCTTATCCTGACGAGAAATTTGAACGCGATCTGTCATTAATTAGTTTGTTTACAGTGTTCGATTTTGCCAGTTCATCTCAAGTGTGTTTTGCGAATTTTACAATAAATAATAATATCGAACAAAGAGTTTGTCTCAAATTTTGTTTTATAAATAGAATTTCGTGTACCGAATCGCTGAAAATATTACAGAAGTGCTTATAGTGAATCGACTTTATCAAACACACACGCCTATGAGTTGTACAATGCATTCAAAAGCGATCGAGATGTGGTCGAAAATTTGCCTAGCTCTGATCGGTATTGTTGACTATTTTTTTTTTTTTATTATCGGAATTCTTGCCAGAAAGTCAGATGGTAGATAAAAAATATTATCTAGGCGTTATGCGGCATTTGAGAAAGCTAATTCGTCGAAAAAGGCCAACTTTGTGGAAAGAAAACTTACGGATTTTGCAAAACGACAACGCACCATTTCACCACGAATTTCGGCCAAAAACTAAACAAATATCATCAAACAGCCATCGTATTCACCTGAAAGGGCTCCTGATAACTTTTTTATCTTTGCAAAACTCAAATTACCACTTCGCGGCACCCGTATTCAGTCGATAGAAGACATGAGAGAGAATTCGCGGCGACTACTGAAGTCGATTCCGGAAAATGCTTTTGTAATTTTGGACTGGATTATTCGTTGGCATAAGTGTATTATTTCGGAAGAGGCCAACTATAAAGGCTATACTATAAATTGGAATGAATAATAAATATTTTATGTTTTATTATTCCCGGTACAGAATTTATAATGACTGGCCTTGGACTTCGTTTATGTATAAACCCCATTTAAGGATTAAGCTCTAAAATTTACAAGGAAGTGAAACTGCAATGCCTTTCGGACAAATAAGAAAGTAATTCAATTGAAAAGTAATCTCTTCTTTTTTTTGACATAATCGGACTAGCCAGATTTGACGGACCCAACATCATCTTGTAACGAACAACCGCGGATGGTTTCTACGTATATGAGCCAATATAATACGCACAACATGAGTGGATGTGAAAAGTTTGACCTACTCCCTCTATAGACTGTTGTGCCATTAAAAAAGAAGAAAGAAGTTACCTTGGTTACCTTACCCTTAATTAAATATACTAACTGCATACATATATACATAATATATACGCTGACATTCTTCTTTCCTCATTAAAAGTTTCTAATTAAGCAAACAATCAAAATTAAAATCAATTCGATCGTAAAAATTTTATGTATTGTACGAGTAAGAAAATGAAATTAACTATTTCAAATTTACAACAAAAGCCAGATGTGCATTTTTTCATAAAACATATGGCCTTGTTACCAATTTACTTCCACTCTCGATTATACTCTCTCTCCCCTCTCTCAACTCCTACTACGTTTTTGCATTTTCTTAATATTCTTTTAAATCCGACTCTATGGTATCTGACTCTCAGCAAAACTGTTTATATGTACGAGTATAATCATGACTCTCTGTAAAAGTATCAATACTTACACCATTAAACTCTCTCTCCCCCTCTCTCTAGTAGGAGTTACTACTTTCTTGCATTTTCTTAATATTCTTTGAAATCCGACCTTATCTCACTCTCAGCAAAAGTGTTTATATGTACGAGTATAATCATGACTCTCTGTAAAAGTATCAATACTTACACCATTAAACTCTCTCTCCCCCTCTCTCTAGTAGAAGTTACTACGTTTTTGCATTTTCTTAATATACTTTGATATCCGACTCTATCTCACTCTCAGCAAAAGTGTTTATATATACGAGCAGAATCATGTCTCTCTGTAAAAGTACACCATTACATTTAGCAAATAAAGATCGCTCACATTTGTACAAAGCGAAAAAGAAACTGCAAAAAAGCCCTAAATGCTCTGCTCTAATTGCTATACTTTTTTAACATTTTCATATTTTATGTGTGTATGTTTAGAGGGAAACTTTTTCGCTCTCAATTTCACCAGGATTGTGTGTGTTTAATCCTCTTTTGTCAATATCTGCTGTCTGCTTTTGTTGCTTTGCTTTTTGTGAAAAACTTTTAATCACTTTATAAAATGTTGTATTGCTGTTGGAGTGTATTTCAGCTTGCTATCTTGCTGTTGCTTTTCCTTGTCGCATTGCCATTTTTTCTGCTTTTGAGCCATCGTTGCGTAAATTTCCTTTTACAACAACAAAATATATATAAAAAAATACTGTAAATATTTGGTCACGTAGCAAAAAAAAAAAACAAATTTCATTGATGACTGCAGCACGTTCTCTCTCAACTTTTTTTTTTTTTTTTTGTTTGCTTTCTTCCTTGCTTCAAATCTCCACCACTGATATTATTGCGCTTACAATTTCTTGTCTTTTCTTTGGTCTTTTTTTTCTTTGGGTCTTTGAGTTTTCCAGTCACTCGTACATTTCAGTTACGAGTTTTCCGTTTTCATTTCCTTTTGCGTTACACATTTTTTCCTTCCACAAATTTCTTAGCTTTGCCCTGCGATTTTCGTATTCCTTCTGCTTTCAAGCAGTTAAGGAATTTCTACTTCTGTTTTTCGTTTTCTGTTTTCCCTGTTTTGTAAATCTGAATTCTGATAAGAACAACAAACAGCAACATTCCATAGCCGCTTTGTTTCAGTTTGTTCCCTTTTCTTTTTTTGCATGTGTGTGCGTCTTCTTTTGTTTCTGTGTTTGTGTTAATGTATTGTGCGTAGGTATTTGTTTGTGTAATGTAATAAAATCAAAATTACATTATGGCATAGCAAAGCATACCTTCAGGAGTTTTACGCAGTTCCTCGTGTCACTCTCTACTTCTGTGTCTGGTATCTTTATGTGCAATATAAATATGCAAATTTTTTAAGTATTGATCGCAACTTTATTGAAAAAGTTTTAATAAAAACAGCGAAGATTGAGCTCAGCTTTCTGGTATACTTTCCTTACAGAAACAAAAACTATAAGTGATTACAGGCACATACATAAACACAGTCAAGTGTAAGGGGTGAAGTACTTAGTTTTGTTTAAACTTGCTGCTAGATAACGCTTTGATTTATTTAAAAAAAATATTTCTTGAACTACATAAACATTTAAGAAGCAGCTGTGTAAAAGACTTGATAATTTCAAATACAATTCCGGATTTTTTAAAAAGTCTAACCTGCCCACTGAATATTTTGAATGGCCGCAGTATATTAACTGTGCAAAGGTAGCATAATAATTAGTCTTTTAATTGAAGGCTGGTATGAATGGTTGGACGAAGTATAAACTGTTTCATATAAATTAATAATAGAATTTTATTTTTTAGTTAAAAAGCTAAAATAAATTTAAAAGACGAGAAGACCCTATAAATCTTTATATTTTATTTTATTTTAATTATATAGATTTATTTTATTATAATTTTTAAAAGTATTTTGTTGGGGTGATATTAAAATTTAATAATGTGGACAACATTCTAACTGTGGAAAGCTTTTATTTCAACGAATATATATTTTTACGGTGCCGTGAGCATGCTTTTAGTAACATAGAGCTTCATTTGGCTAGCACATGGCCTGGATCGATAATCGATAAAGCGAAGACATGATTTGCAATTTTTGAAAAAAAAAATAACGGATCACGTATTGACACTGCTACTGGAACATGTAGCTGATATAATTTACAGCTTTAATTCATAGTTATCTACGTTTCGTCATCATCATTTAGATAGACGATGATGATATTTTACAGGAGAAGCTCAACGAGTCCGTTCTGCACTGGTCACTTGATGTGAAAACATCAATTTGGCAAATTACATTTTTAATAAAAAGCTGAGCATATTTACTACTGTGGGCAAAAAGTAGTAAGACTTTGTTCATAATTTCAAATTTTTTTATTCATTCTTCCAAAACTATTTCGTCCCCTTCAAAGTAATCCCCCCCGGCCACAATACACTTGCGCCAACGTTTTTTCCAATTCTCGAAACAGTTGTTAAAGTCAATTTCCGGAATAGCCTTCAATGCGCTTAGCGATTCATGTTTAATGTCTTCAATTGACTCAAAACGGTCCAACGGTCCACGAAGCGGTTTTTTGAGTTTAGAAAATAGCCAAAAGTCACACGGTGCTAAGTCAGGCGAATAGGGTGGTTGCGGAACGATATCAGTCGAATTTTTAGCAAAATAGTCTCGTAAAACCAATGCAGTGTGATTTTGGAACCAATCGTGCATTCACTCTTCTTAAAATGGTTTTCACTGATCCTTCCGATATTCCAACGATGCCAGTAAGGTCTCTGACTGTTAATCGTCGATTCTCGAGCACCAATTCCTTGATTTAATTGACGTGTTGATCATCAGTTGATGTTGATGTTAATGCCGTCCTGGACGTGGTTCGTCGTCAACGCGTTCTCGACCATCTTTGAACAATTTGTACCAATCAAAAACACTTGCTCGCGACATACAATTATCACCGAAGGCCTTTTGCAACATTCTGAACGTTTCGGCACCACAAATTTGATTCCGCACACAAAATTTAATGGAACTTCTTTGTTGAATAATTTCACTCATTGTGAAAATCGCCGAATGCACTTTTTGTGCAGAAACTTCAGAAAGACAAGCGTATACTAAACACTAATGATTATTTTGATGTGACATTTGGCACAGATGTCACCGACAGTCATACCAACCTTAAAAAAAAAATATTTTGATGAATGGGTTTCCGCGCGAAATTTAAATTAAAAAGTCTTACTCCTTTTTGCCCACAGTAGTATAGGATTCTTTACATAAGAAAAATAGTATTAGAAAATAGTAGTAGAAAAATAGGAGAAAAATGTATGAGGAAAAATAGTACTAAAAGCAGTAAAAGTAAGGAAAGTAGGAGAAAATAGTAGCAGGAAAGTATAAGAAATTATTAGTAGAATTGAAGAATTTGGAGTATAAAAATAGTGCCACTATTTTTGGCACTTTGCTAGTAGAAATGTTGCCGAAATAAGTAGTAATAAAAAATAGTAGTAAAATATCAGAAAGTAGTAATAGAAGAGAAAGAAGAAAAATAGTTGAAATAGAAACATCGCCGGCGATCAAACCATCCTTTTTCGTTTTAAAAACTTTTCAATACACAACCTCGCTAAAGAAGTTTCATATCAAAAGCAAAACATAAACTGACAAGAAAATGTCACAGAGAAGTGTGACCAGGAAATATATGAAAATTGCCACCCAGTAAAAATATTATCACATCAAAAATTGTTAAAGCAAAGGCACCAACAAATTCAATTCTTAATCATAAATTCTTTTTTATTTTTAACAAAATTGTGTAATTTTTATTTTATTTCTTTTTGTTTCGTTACAAAAACTAAAATGTCAGCTACTCATAACACCTTTCTAAATGATAATGACCATATATAAAAACATCACACGAAACTATTACAGTGGCATGCAGGATGCTTGAGGTAAAGATCAGCCTTAGATCAAATATCGATAGCGATAGCTATGGAATAACAAGACTGCAATCATGGTTCTTGATTCTAAGGAAGGTTTTAAGGAACCGTGCCCGGCAGCACGATGCTGTCCTGATATGAGGACGTTGGAACGTAAAAGGCAGCAAATAGACAAGAATGGATCGGGTAGCTTTTAAATGCACCTGTACATGATTAGGACTTTTATATGCAGATTTATTTAAGAATATCCATCGAGAATCACAAACCCGAAATGCTTGTGATTTTTAAAGAATTTCAAATACATTACTATCTTCTGGCCTTATGGTCAGCAAGCGTAGCCGTAAACAGCTGGATAAAAAAAACACTGTGTCAACTTAACTTTCCTGAGAATGACCGGCACTAGGACGAGCCAGCAAAAAGCTTTGGCATGCCACACTTTAGTAACTCCAGGAAACGATCTTAACCGTGCATAAACGAATTTAAAAAACTTAATAAACCTATAGGATCTGATCCTCTGATAAGGCCAAAACAAAAAAACATCCTCCGTCAGTCATCTGTCATTACAATTTTTTACTTAATTGAAATGGACAGAGTTTTTATTGCACCTAAGCTCTTATCACAACTGAGTCCTTAAACATGAAATAGTATATTCTATATACAAAGTTAGTTATTTAAATAGGTTGAAACATTACTGCCTGCCACCTGCAGGCAGGTGGCAGGCACTTTCAAAGCGATAATATTTCTATACAATTAAGTTTGTAGCACTTAACAAACAAATAAGTACATAGCTACTGATACAAATACACAGTCACACAATCAACAACAACAATTACATATGTGCATATACTCGTACACACTTTTTGTATTTGTTGTTCGTGTTTGCTTTGTGTTGTGTTGTGTTGTGTTGTGGGCAGAAGCAATTTACAATTTAACCGCAAAATAGGACAAAATTACGGAATATTAGCCTCTGCCTCTGGTGGCCGCATTTAAAAGCGTTACATTTCAAATATTTTCAAGTCGATTCATATCTTATGCGAGTGCTCAAATGAACAATGAACCTCATTCAAAGTAATGAAAACGCAGAAAGGGTTAAAAAGCAAAAACAGAAAGGAAGAATTTGAGCGAGAGAATTTGTTTGAGTGGTTTTCTCTTTCTTCTTCTGCTTCTTCTTTGTTTTATTTTCTTTGTATCTCTTGGCATAAAATATTTTAATAAAATTAGTTTCACTTAAATTTGACCACTGAGGTGGGAAGAAGGGTTGAGGGGGAGCCTTTTGCTGTTTCAGATTTCGTATTTGTGTAGGTATTTAATTAAAATGAAAGATATTTGTCTTGGGGAAATATTTCAGTTTTCTTCTTTGTTTTTGTAAATCATTTGTCAAGACCACATAAACATTTGCGCATCTGCTTCAGGGTGCTCTGTCTGTCTATGCTGTAGTGCTGGTAGGTAATTTTTTGTTATGTTTGTGGTTGTTAGATTTGTTTGTTGACCGGAAGGGGAAGTGTCTAGCATTGAGGCACCGTAGTTGCAAGTTGTCGTAGCAGCTGTTGTTTAATTTAGTGTCCATTTTTTGGCAACTTCTGTTTTATTGTTTTTTTCTGTGCAACATAATAAAAATTTATAAATGATTACATTTTTAGTACATTTATTTCATTTATGGAACTTTTATATGTACGAATTTATTTGTAACTAAGAAATGAAGTACAAAATTGTAGGTATATTTTATTTCTGGGTAATTTCTCTAGTGGAAGATATGCACGGTAGTTAGCTATTGATCACTACTTAATGGGCTTCTTGTGCCTTGCGACATCCCCGATATTCTAATGGGCAGAGCGCTAGACTTTCACCCATGAGCTTGGGGCTCAATTCCCCTCTTGGTCTGGTGTTTAATACTTATAAAAGTTTTATATTTGTTCCCATATGAAGTGAATTTGCCAAGGCAATGGCAAAACCACAAAGTCATAATAAATTGCCACATCACCGTTAAGAACCGGCGTTAAACTCTGGTATCATGTTACAATGAACCGCTCTGGCATACGTGTGAGTCTGGGCAGCCAGCAAAAACAACAACAACAACAACAGGCACCTATAAAATGATTGAATGACTTAATTAATTAAACTTCTTAGACCTGCGAGGTTAAGGTTTTATTTTTTTTTATTGATACATTCAACACACAGGGTGTACCCCTATGAATGCAGAGCATTGTGTTTAATGGAAGTAAGATTGATAGGTGAGAGGAAGAAGGAGGGAGAATGACAGAGTGAATGTGATCACACAGGACGCCGATAAAGAGATAGACACAGCCATTGTGGCAAGTATTATGCCTTTACCACAATGAACTTTAGTTTACCAGTGTCGACTATGATCGCATGTAGCGCCAAAGGCCAAGCTTTTCGCATCCACTCATGTTGTGCGTGTTATATTTGTACATGAATGGATGATGTTGTTAAATAAGGAAGAGTGGAAAACAATTTTTTTAGCCACAAACCACAAACACACAATTCTTAAGAATTGTTTGTAATTTTTCGAGTATAAAAGAGTAAATGTGGAATGAATTTCCTAGATCATGACTTTCTTCTCTGCCAGTGAATTTGGTCGATGTTGCATGAAGGCATTTTTTCCAAACCAAACTTACTGAGTACTTAGCTACACGACGGAGAGAACATTATAATATGCGAATGCTGGAAAAGTGAATGATAAATGTTTGGATGACAGTCATGAGTGATCATGAATGGCATCTTGGCCGTAAGTATGATCCAAAATAAATTCAAATAGCCAGCTGGTTGAATAAGGAGTGAGATCGAAAAAATCGGATAATTTTGAAAGAGCACTGCTTTGAAACTCTTCATCTGAATGAAAAAATTCAAACAGTAGGCTTTGCGTTGGAGAAATTCTGATGAAATACAATCACATGTTTTTTGACTTGTGAACTTTCAGCTGAGTCATGGCATCGGAAGTGGATAGACGCGATTTAGTTGTTGAATTATTTCGAGAAAATCCGCAGTGGAACCAGAAAACCATTGCAAATAAGGCGAAAGTTCCACAAGACACTGTCTCGATGATTCTTAAAAAATTTAATACCGACTTAACAGTTGCTAGAAAATATGGTTCTAGAAGGAAATGCGGTTTCGTGTCTCCACAAAAGGCGAAGAAAATCATTGTTCTCTTAGAGAAGAATCCAGTGTTGTCTAATCGAAAATTGGAGGAAAAAACGAGTTGCAGTGAGTTTTTAGTTCGCAGGTCTTAAAACATACAAAGTGCAGTCAGTACCCGACAGAAACGCTACTAAGAACTTGGTAGCCCAGAGCCGAGCTAAAAAGTTGAAGACAGATTTTTTCCAAAAACGTGTTGTCTAAATTTTCTCAATTGCCTGGTCAAGAGTTTTACACCGCAAAGGAACGAGGAGGAGTTGAGGAAAGATTTAGCACAAACAAAAGTCCAAGTTCCCGAAGATGTTTCTGGTATGGCAAGCGATTTGTAGTTGTGGGCTAAGGAGTAAAAGTTTCGTAACAAGTGGCACTGTTAACGCCGAAATTTATGTGAAGGAGTGCCTCCAGAAGAGATTGCAGCCCTTCATTAGAAAGCATAATGTATCTACTTTCTTTTGGCCTGATCTAGCCTCCTGCCACTATAGTAAAGTAACCCTTAAATGGTTCGAAGACCAAGACGAAACATCAAACTGGTACCAAAAATCGCCAACCCACCAAATTGCCCAGAACTCCGCCCTATCGAAAGATATTGGGCTCTAGTGAAAAGAATATTAAAGGCAACAAACAAAGAAGCTAAAACCATGGAAGAGTTTAGAAATAAGTAGAATGCTGCCGCCAAGAGAGTCTCAGAAATGACAGTAAAGGCGCTAATGACAGGCATACCGGAAAAGCTGTACGAATTCTGTAAAAAAACAACAACAAAATTAGTTTTTAGTAGATTTTCTGATGAAATGAATCAGAAGATTAAATTTTCTTTTCAAAACTGTGTACATTTTTTTATTTACATAAGGGATTTCAATGCTAGGACAATTTAAAATTATCCGATTTTTTCGATCTCACTCCTTATCAATTCAAAAATGAATTAACAATCTGCATTACGACTCGAGGAAAATATTGGGGAAATTCTGAGTCACAATTGCTTTCACTCGGATTGTAAGATTTTCTCCTTGCATTTACCATAAATGGATATAATTTTTTTTTCAGTAAATGAAATGCACTATGAGTTTTTCAAGTTTCATTTTGCAAATAAATGAAATGAATGAGAGAGATAGTACCTAAGATAAATGAAACGTATGTATAAATGACTAAGGGGCCTGAGAGTAAGAAATTGCCAAAAGGAATCGTCTAAATACGCCTCTACCTAGTAACAGTTTCCTGAAGTTAAGTTTCTATGAATCGTCTCTGGATATTCACAGCTTCCTTTCTCCTTCGCCTTCTATGAAAATTCCAATAGCAGTACTTTTGTTATATTACAGTCAACACATACAGGGTGTAGCCCTATACCATAAATGCAGAGTATTGTGTTGATTGGAAAGACGATTGATAGGTGGAAAGAAGAAGAGAGAATGAGAGAGGGAATGCAATCACAGGACATCGCTAAAGAGATAGACAACCATTGTGGCAAATGTTATGCCTTTATCACAATGAACTTCAGTTTATCAGTGTCGACTATGAAAGGAAATCTCGCGCCTAGCAATACCAATTCACTTCCACCATCTCCTTTGTATCTTTCACAGTTTTATATATAGTTCACAAGACAGCTATAATATTCTTAAAATTCTTTATAGCCAACCGGTTATGAAAAATTCCAGGGCCTCAATGTCTACTTAAGCTCCATTTCTTATTTTAAAGTCATAGAGCTATGTCAACTTGATATTAGAGTTGAAGGGTGAGTTATGTGGCAAGCTCCAAATCGGATGAAGCATTTCAATTGCTACTTTTAGTTTTTTGTTTTGTTTTGGCGACTGCGTATGTCAATCCGATTATTACCAGTTAATAGAAAAACTTTACGAGCTCACCTTCCGTCGACGTCTATGATTAGGAATTTTAGAGCTTTTTCGGTGTTAATTTGCAATACTTTGGTCTTGGGTATGTTGATTGTTAGACCAACTTTTGCGTTGCTTCCTGTAGTGATAACACATGACTTGTCTGCAAAGTTGTTTGGTAGTAAGCATATGTCACCAGATATTCTATTCGCTCTTGTACACTTCATATCTAAATCAGCCCGCAGCTTGTGTACACTTCCTAATGATATTGCCCAGTAATTGGTGATCTTATAACCTGCCAAAGTTCTACCACATCCAGAATTAAGTTCAGATTATAAAATTATGGTACAAAGGAAAAAATCGGCAAACTGCCGAACTCCTCCCAATACTCTCGTTCTTTCATAAACTTGCCGCACTTAATTTGGCAAGCTGTATCGGCAGCTGTAAGCTTTTGCCAACTTCATGATATAATGTATTGGATAGTATTTTGAAAGAAGAGAATCAACTCAAGTACCACAACAACTCGAAAGTTACTAGTGTGGTAGATGCATGACTTGTATCACTTTGACACTTGTTTATTTTAGACTATGTCTCTCTCTTATTGAATTTGTTTTATGCTGCTGGTAGCGCTATGCTTCTCCTTAGTCTTTGTAAGGTTCAGGAAACAGGAATATTTATTCTCGTTAGTATTTGGAAAAGTTTTTAACATGAGTGCAAATGTAAGTTTTATAAATTTTTGATAATAAATTTCACATCCAGATTGAGAACAGAGCTCACAATTACATAGAAATTTACTACTTGTGGTCGCTGTGGCGTAGTGGTAGTGCGTTGGACTGCTGCACAGAGTGTCCGGGGTTCGAATCTCGGCACAGGCAAAATCAAAAAGTAGAAAAAATAATTTTTCTACACGGCACCACGTCTTGGCAGACAATGGCAAACCCACAAGAGTAAAAATTGCTATGAAAAGCTTTTCACTTTGCCGTTCGGATTCGGCATTAAACTGTAGGTCCCTTCCATTCATGTACAAATATAACACGCACAGCATGAGTGGATGCGAAAAGCTCGGCCTAGTTCCTCCATGGGCTGTTGTGCCATTAAAAGTAAGTAAGTTACTACTTGTCACCTAATCAAAACGTTAATTTTGCAGGCTTTCTCATCGCCACCATAGGTAAATTAGGCACATAAAATAGAAGTCCATTAAAAAAAAATTAAGAAAATGAAAACTGCTGGAATTTATCGAGAATCAAATTCATGTTTTCACAGTATTTCATCAGAGAAGAAAACAGTGACAAGGACTATGGTATAAAACTCTACTTCTGGTATAAATCTCTTAGTTACAGTTAACAGCTTAAAATATACATTGAAATCTGTAGAAATTAGAAAATAATATCATATCATATCAATTTAAATATACTTATGTACTTCCACTTTCCCACACAATTACGCAATTAAAATTGCAATATAATATCGTTCACCTACATATTTACGCCGCCCTTCGCTATGTTATGGTACTACCTACCTTACAATAACTTTTCAAAATATGTTAAATACTTACTTACTTACTTAGCTGGCACTATAACCGATGATCGGTCTTGGCCGCCTCCACAAAGCTCCGCCAGTCACTTCTGCTATTCGCTTGCTGGCGCCAGTTAATAAGGCCAAGTGCAGTCAGGTTGCTCTGCACCTGGTCTTTCCAACGGAGATTAGGACATCCCCTTCTGCGTGTTCCTCCACCGTGGTTCGAATAAAACACCCTTCTAGCCGGAGCGCTTTCTTCCATTCGCTCAACATGACCCAGCCAGCGAAGCCGCTGGATTTTTATATGCTTGACTATGTCAGTGTCGGCGTATAGCTCATACAGCTGAACGTTCCATCTTATTCGATACACGTCGTCCACGCATACTGGACCATAGATCTTACGGAGTATCTTCCTCTCGAACGTTCCTAACAGCCTCTCATCATCGATGGTCAATGTCCACGTCTCTGCGCCATACATTAGGACGGGAAGGATGAGGGACTTATAGAGAGGGCTCTACTTCTCAATTGCCTACTGAGCCCGTAGTAACACCTGTTGGCAAGAGTTAGTCTTCGCTTGATCTCAAGGCTGACATTATTGTTGGTGTTTATGCTGGATCCTCGATAAACGAAATCCTTGACGACTTCAAAAATGTAGTTGTCAACAGTGACATTTTGTCCAAGACGCCGTGACTCTTTGTTTGTTGACACAAGGTATTTCGTTTTGTCCTCGTTCACCACTAGACCCACACGACGAGACTCCCTTTCCAGGTTGGAGAACGCTGCACTGATATGTTAAATAATAACTAAAATAATAACGCCCCGCACCGAAATTCATATTTTAATATTACGCATATTTCCCAGACAGAGTAAAAGTTTCCCAATGCTTACATTGTTTCTAATAATATATGTATGTATGTTTCTTTCAATATTTTCTTGCAATATTGCGTGCTTAAAAATAAAAACACGTTTCACTTTTTTACACATATTAATACAATACTTCATTAGGCTTGTTTTTACAACAACAACAACAACAACAACGAAAAAGCTTTCTAGGGATTTTCATTTCACCAAATCGAGCTGGCCGTTCTAGTGTTGTTGTTGTTGTTGTTGTTGTTCTTTATACATAAAAGTTATTCATTTTTATTAAAGTAATTTAATTGATACACGAGCTAATCTTATTTCGAAAATGTATTCTATTCTGTAGGCGTATGTATAAAGGAATTAGTTGTGAAAACTCAACAGGGAATTCTGGTGGTAGAACGTTGCTCGCCCGTATTTTGTTTTTTAGCGCAAATATTGCACAACAACAAGAGCAAAAATCAAACACACTTCGTTTGCCAAATGGTAAATTTAATACATACTCGTATAATTTGAGCTTGCTATGTGTGCGTTTCTGTGTAAGTGTATGCGTGTGTATATATGTTTGCAAATATTTCAACAGGCACTCACATAAAATACTTTAAATATACGGGTAAGTATGGTTGTGGTACTTCAGAACAACAAGGTCTTGAGAAATGTACCTGAAGCTGTTATAAATGATTAAAATTTATATTACAATTAAACAATTAAATAAAGTTTCGGTACAATAGTTGATATGTGTGTTTGTATTTGTGAGTTTGTACTGTAAGTATTACACACATATACTTAGCAGGTCTAGAGGAATGAGTAAGAGGATTTTGGTTTTCCATTAGGGAGGGGCCAGAGCTTAACCTGAAACCCCTTTCCCTTCTCCCTCACCACCACCCCCCCCCCCCCTCCCCCTATTAAGATCCGCTAGTATAAAAGTATGTGTGAAACACGTCTAAAATAATAGGTAAAGTAATTTTGTTTGATTTTAATTAAATGTTGCTCATACGTCATGTAGCACAAGTGCAAATAGAAGCACAGTTCACACATAAATTCATACACATTTATATACGTAGATATGTACATTATACATGCTCCTGTTTTAATTACATGCATAGGTGTATATATATATATATATTTAATGATTTATTTTTTTTTTTTAATTTTCCCAAAATGCTCATTTGTATGGAAAATTTAACGATGGCGTGAAAGAATTTTAGCGACTACTCATTTAAACTTCGACTTATGCAGATTTTCATGAATAATTTTGTAAGAAAATGTATAAAATTACACACTCCCACATGGGAAGCACGTTTAAAATTATATATGTAAGTAATCACAAACTAGAAAAGTAAGCTTTCAAATAATCACGATTCAGTTGGCAGTGTCTTCAACTGTTGAACGTACTATTTCAGATATGTTGATAGGTACATCATATAGCAGTACTTTGATCCAGCATTGTAGCAAAACCTCGCAAATGAGTAAAGCTTGCTCTGAAGTTCCACAAAGACGTGTTATTGGATCGATCCTATATACCATATACACATCTGATATGCCAGAGTGCGAGAATGTTTTATGTACAATATATGCAACATATGCCGATGACACGGCATTACTTGTTTAATCTGATAATCCGACCAATTTGCTTAAGAAGCATTACTCTGGGCCGGCAATTGGTTAGAGAAATAGAATATACGAAATATTTCTATTCCTATAACATTTGCTTCAAGAAAGTGTGACTGTCCTTCATTCATTTAATGTCCCTAATAGTGTAGTTATACCTCTGAGTGATCTATGGAAAGGCGTCTGACTTTGAGAGAACATAAGTATAAAAGTTATAAGCTAGTCCAAGTGACAAGTGAAGACAGCAAAACTCAATATTGAAAACAAACTATTAATTAATATTATTAAATCAACTTGAGCATATGGAATACAGTTCTGAGGTTGCTGCAATAAAACTCATTTATTTATTTATTGCTGCATAATTCAAAAATTAATTTGTTTATTATGAATAGAAGTAAGCGATAAGAGTGTGCGACAAATTTCAAATTTATCTCTCGTTATCGGATGAATGGTGGCTTTTAGCAAATTCTGAATCATAAAGAGAAAACTAGCTTCAGGAATTTTCACAGAATCTGAGTCTGTGTTTTGAGATATTCGAAATTAAAGCTTATTCGTTTACGTGGCTAAAATTTCGTTTAAAATTCATGTAAATACAAATTTGACTCATTCAATAGGCAGAATAATTGATAACTTTCTGATCCTTGGTATGATGAATTAATTTCCGATATTTGTTTTGTTTTAAATGCTATTTAAGGAAATAATCTTAATTTTATTATTTATGTTTTTATTAATTTCAAAAGAAATTTTAACCAAATGAACCTTTAAACTTTAACTGCGAATATCTCAAAACACAGACTCAGATTCTGTGAAAATTCCCGTAATTAGTTTTCTATTTATGTTTCGAGCTTTCCAAAAAGCCACCATTCATTTCATTCAATACCGAAATTCTTGTCGCACTGTGTAATATCAATGAAAATAACAAGTTTTTCACAATCAGAAACACAAGAACTTCCACAATTATGGCTGCTCATTTATCAGGCAATAAGTAACATGAAAAAATAAAGAAATTAATATTTTTAACAACTGTGACTAATACATTTGAAATACGATTGTAAATGTTGCAATGTTAGGATGCCTAAATCATGCTATGAGAGAATTGTGGCAATTAGTTTATGTATCGGATATACAAGAATAAGATGAGTGCCGCATGAATTGACTGAAAGATAGCCAGAAAATCGAAAAACCACCTATGAAATGTTGCTCACCAGGTACAAAAGAAAGTCATGTCTTTATCCAATTGTTACTGGCGATGAAAAATGGATCTATTTCGAGAATTCCAAACGTAAACGATCATATGTTAAGCCCGGTACACCGGCCAAATCGACAGCAAAGCCAAATCGCTTCGGAAAGAAGGCAATGCTCTGTGTTTTCTGGGATCAGCGAGGTGTCATCTAGTTTGACCTTCTGAAACCAGGAGAAACAGTTACTAGTCAACGCTACCAACGACAATTGACCGATTTGAACCAAAAACGTGCTTTGCGCCAACAACGTCCAGAATATCAAGCTAGGCAACACAAAGTGATTTGTCTTGATGACAATGCACCATCACATTCGAACAAAACAGACTCGGGGATTAGTAGATTCGTACAGCTGGGAGGCCCTCCCCCATGCGGCTTATTCACCAGACTTGGCTCCATCTGACTACCACTTATTTCCATCAATGGAAAACGCACCCGCTGAGCAGTACTCGTACGAAAATGTGAAAAAATAGCTCGATGACTGGTTTGACTCAAAAAACGAACCGTTTTTTTTTTTACCGAGGCATTAACAAATTCCCAGGGAGATGGGAGGAAAAATGTGTAGCTAGCAATGGCCATTACTTTGAAGATTGAATGTATAACCATTTTTCTTAAATAAGCGTGTATTTGCTTATAAAAATTAAAGGTTTCATACCAGGTAAATCTATTTTGAAAGCAGCATAAGCCGCAGTCTCAAATCACGAGATTAAATACTTAATTTGGTGCATTTTTGACTCGAAGTTTGTCATCGAAATTATTACCGTGTGGATGCTCGAAAGAAGTCACCTCATTCTATAACACAACATTTGTGCATCGTGCAGCGTTCATTGAGGAATTCAATGACATAACTTAAGGCAAAACAAACTAAAAATATGAAACATTAAATTGTGTGTACTATTTTTATGCTTTTTCAAGAAAATTCATGGAAAAACGGTATTAATATTAACTCAAGGACCTTTTAAATGACAACACTGGAAATAATTTATTTTTTCTTATATACATACAATAAATAGTAAATAAGTAAATACTTAAGTAATTTAAAATCGGACTCACTTTTGAATTGACGTAGGTAGTTTCACTTTAAGTGCAGTTTAAATTTGTATTTCCTTTGCTTTGTATTTTTGAATCACTGCACAAAAATAAATTGTAATTGTGTATGTTTATGTTTATGTATTTTATATCATTGCATTTTACTATGTTTTTGAGCAAAAATAAAAAAATATTTTACCAAAATGCATAATTGTAATAATATTTCAAAATACGTGCCGATGTGGGCTCTGTGAAATTTAGTCCAATGAAAAATGGCCCTAAATATGAACAAAAATTGTATGGAAAGCAATAACAATAAATTTTGACGTGATAATTCACAATTTGGGATTTTTAATTGTGAGGTCATATTTCAATGCGATATAAATGAAATATTGCGCCAAAATTAAAAATTAAAAAAGGCAATGAAGGTCCAACAATGAATTGGACCCGAAATATGTACGAGTATGTATATTGTGGGTAAAACCTCAAAAATAATTTTAATGGCTTTTTTTCATTTATTTATTTTTATGAAAATTAAATTTTTATAGTAAATAATTATCCCTCTTCAAAAAATTTCACCCGAACTTTTTATTATTATTCCTAGAAACTCTATAAAACGCAAAGTTCGGGTATAGTTAAAGTATGATTGGAAATAAGTATCTCAGAGCAAGAAACGAATCTAAAATATAAATGACAAATGATGAAATAACTCGAATTATACTTAAACAACACCGAAACTTTAAGGTTTTTCGAGTTTGAAGGAATAATATATAGTAAAAAATTCGAGTGATTTTGCTTTAAAAATACATAAAGTTTTGGTATTGCTTACGTATAATTTGAATTATTTTACATTCGTTTCTTCCGTTTAGATATTTCCAATCGTACTTAAGCTAATGTTCAGATATGGTTCCCGTAACAGATAACCCATATTCAGATGATTCGATGAAGATTTGTCATGCGATGAAGCACGACCTGGACTATCTCATGAGGAACCAGATTTGAATCATATGTGTGTGATGTGCCAGGACATGCGTGTAAATGGCGTTTGATTGTCCTGCAAACATCTGAAAATTGGTAACGACTGCAATTTAAAGCTACTAGCGACTTATTTGGAAGATGGCAAAGAAAACTTTAACTGTCTTTATTGTAGGCAGGTTGCTGTAGTTACAATGAAAGTATTGTAACTACAGCAACTCTTATTGTGTGATTATTACTTTCACTCTTTCTATGAATTTTATATACTTTTTCAATTTTATGTTTCCAGTAACAGAATTGATAGCCTTATAAAAAATATTAGCACAAAGGATCGATTTAAAACTGCAGTAACTATTCGGGCCGAGCTAGAAACCTATCATTGCGTAAATATTAGTGGTGGAACTGTACGCAGGAGACTGCGAGAAGCTGGTTTATATGGAAGGCGTCCTGCAAAAAAGCCATTGTTGACTGAAATCATGAGAAATGCGCGTCTAGCTTGGGCTAAAAACTATAAAAACTGGACACTGGAGCAGTGGAGCAGTGGCGAAATGTCATCTGATCTGATGAAAGCATTGATCTGACCTGCATTGCGCCGGTATTTTGTCAATGTTATGTTTGTTGGCTTCAAAATATTAATTTTTTTTTTCCTTTACATACATAAATAAAAATACGAATCACAATATAAATCAAATTGGTCTAACTCACACACACACATTAAAAATCACAAATTTTTCAACAAATTTCTTTTTTATTTTCATTTTTTGTGTGTATTTTTATTTATTTTTGGGGCGTTTCTTCAGTGTTTTGAGGCTATATTTCATTCCGATAATTGGGGCATTATTTCATTATAAAAATGTGCTAAAATTTTGCGGTAATTTTTCATTTACGGTTTGAGGTCATTTTTCATTGGGCCAAATTTTACGGGGGCTGCTGATGTGTGTGAGTGTGTGTGTATGTGTTAAATTTGAAAATTTGAATTGAAAATTTATTGATTTGTTATTATTAAAAAATAAAAAATATATTTATAAATACAAAGAAAGAAAAACCATAATGGAGAATTGGTTGTTGTTGCAATTGTTTCTGTTGCTATTGTGTTGCTTCAATAAAAACAGCTGCAAGCGCAACAGTTTACTTTGTTAAAGGATGTACCAACTCATATATACTACGAATGTAATACACACACACACACACACACACACACACAAATGTATTAATATGTTATGCATCTAAACGCACATACAAAATTTTATGCTCTTTAGTTAAAAACACTTCAACGATAAAACAATGAAAACACAACATAGAAGCAAGAACAATAACGAGCAAATAAAAGAACGCGTTGCTCCTGCCAAATGTCGTAATTACGAATGCAACTGTTGCTGTCGTTTGCTAATAATGTTGTTATTATTTCTATTGCTAGCCTTTGTTGTTATTATCATTCTTGTCGCTACTGTTGTTGCTATTATTACGTTGTTGTTTATTTTTAATACAATATAATTTACATTTGCTTACGTTAATTATGTATTTGTTTATTTTTGTTTTTGATTGTGCACAAATTTTTCTACTCGACGCTTAAATTTTTAATAACTTCTTTGAATAACTTTGATATATTTTATTTTGATGAAAGTTAAATTTTTAAATCAATCTTATCAAATTTTTGCTCACATATGTAAGATTTATAAAACTGTACACTGCGGTTTGATTAAAATGCATCTATAAACTTATGTAAAGTTTGTATTTGCGAATGCTCTTTAAGTTATGCTTTTCAACTTTGTATTTGTTTTCAAATTATTTTTGTATTGGGCTTTTTAATGCTTATTCCTAATTGTATTAGTATTTGTATATTTAAATTTTTAGTTGGATTTTCTATGACCACCTTTTACACCGATTGCCAATTGCTAACTGAGCTACTTCTACTGTGCGTGTTGCCTTATAAACAACAACTCCCATTGTATGCTATTGAGTGCTTTTCCCGTCTGCCTTCATGGTTGTGTGTATGTGTGTGAGTCTGGTTTTGTTACTGCTATCCTTATGAATCCAGTTTTTCCTTGTACTGATACTAATGCAATTTACACTTTTCCTACTTCCAATCGTTGTGATAATAATAACTGTGAAGGTAATCTGGAAGAGCGCGCAGTACAGTTTTCTCATTCGCTCTCTTTTGCACTCATTCTTTTGAGGTTGCTCTCAATATTCGAAGTTTCTATGTTTTTTACGCTCTTGTTTATTTTGTATATTAAGTCATAACTTACTCCTCTCGGGCATGAGTTGAACTTGAAGGGAAAGGTTCTTATTTCAGCTACTGCTGTTCGTGTTTTTGTTGTTGTAGCTTATCGTATACCTTGCATTTATTTATACTTATTCATAGCTGCTTTTAATTTCATTCTGTAATTCATAAGGGCGGCATATTTTCTGAATGAGTTTGTTGTATGCATAGTTACGTTTTTCCATATAATTTGGATTATTTTTAAATAAAATACATACTTAATGATTTATACGACTGATTTTTAACACTACGAGTATTTAAGTATGTGGTTAGAAGTTATTAATAAACTTCCAGCTAGAATAGTAAATTAACCTCGTCTAAATGCACGATTTTTACTATGACGTACTCAAGAGTACCATATAGCAAAACTGGCATTAAAATCAAATGTTTCTTTCAATTGTCCCCAAAAGAAGAACACACACATGCATATTTACATACTTACAATGCATACACGCAACATAATCATACTTACCATAAAAGTACACTGTGCACGTACTTAATTGTTATTGACGCTATGCGCGCCAAAAAGTGCTAAAATAAAGCATAACTAACGCCTCCGTAAAATGCTTGTCAGCAAGTGGCAACAACAGTACACTTCAACAACCAAAGGATCAAGTGTACAAGTGTAAAGAATGCTCAAGGCTCAACATTTGTCAATGGATGTGTTGTAAAAAGGGTTCTTTCTACATGTACCATATGTATATAAATATAAAGTTTTCAAAATTTATTATGATACTTACGACATATAATGTTGGGCAACTCGAAATATAAAATAAAATTAATGAAAAAAAAAATTAAGGTAAATATATTATTGTGAAAAATAAAAATTAGAGAATGAAAAAATACAAAAAAAGAGTACATAAATTTATAATTGTTCAAAATACACAAATGAATGAAAAATTTCTAATAGAAACCCTCCTGTTGCATACGGCATTGCTGTTATAAGCTTATTTTTTTTGTTTTTGCTTTTTTAGCCAGAGCTGTTGTTGTTGTTGCTGTTGCTGTCAGTGTGTAAATAGAAGTGCGAGTATTTTGCAGTGAAATGAGCAATTGCGTCGTAAAAACAATAACAATGTTACCTACGTATGCAATTTACAGTTTTCAAAGCTCTATTGAAAGCTTTCTCTTGGCTACTATGTATTTACTCTCTTGAGCGAATAAATATTAAACATCGCATATACCTTGGTAGTGAGAGTAAAATAGTGGTTAAATGTATGTATTATATTGTTGTATGGGAGAGCCTGCAAATGACAGAGAGTGAATATTTGAGAGGTGTAGAAACAAAAATGAGTAAATTAGCGTGAAGTTTGACAGTTCCGGTTTTATTGTCAACATTTCTTTGTTATCCTGTCCATTTTCTTATACTCCTTCTTATTTTTTATTCAAATTTTCTATTTTTCTTGTTTTCGCCTTCGTTTCTTCTTTCTTGTTGTATTTGTATTGTTGCGTTGACCCATTTTTTGTCTGACTTCCATTTGAACTTGTTATTGTTGTATTTAGCTTAATTTGCTGTTTGTAACTTCAACGCGCTCAATTGTGTTTAATTTGATGGTAACTTTTTTTCTATTCGCATAGAAGAAAATAAAGTTAAACAAAAACTGTCTGCATTTGAATTCGATATGCATTAACTTAAAACTAGTTGCTTTTACTTTTTAAAAAAGTTCAGTAATATCGTTAAAGAAAATGGACGAGAAACTTAAAATTTAATACCTGTTAACTACATATACCTTAATTCCAATAAATGTCATAGCTACATATTGTTCGTCATAAATCAACACATACTCGCATTTATATGAATTCTATACTGTCCTTGTGCCTGTCCTTGATTTTCGACTTGAATTAAAAAAATGTGCTTTTCTTGTTTCGTTTTCTGTTCCTTAATTCTATTCCTTTAATGCACCACATTCATTCACTTGCTCTTTCTACTGTACACGTTTTTAAGTATTTTGCACGTATGTACCTCTCATTCTATAAAATCTTGCTGTGTAATTTATGTTCATTTGCAGCTCAGCACAACACAAAAATTCCTGAAATTACTTACTTTACTTTTATTGGCACAACAGCCCATGGAGGGCCTAGGCCGAGCTTTTCGCATCCACTCACGTTGTGCGTGTTATATTTATACATGAATGGAAGGGACCCACAGGAAATTATCCTGAAATTATCCTGCTGCCACCAAACTTTCTACTCTTGAAAGCATTGTGCCGAATTAAAGCATTTCATGATATTGCATTGTACATTGTAATGGATTTGGCATTTGATGTTCATGTTTGGTCTTGAACTCTTGTTTTCTTCTTTAATTCATCCTGCATACATACTCACATTCATTTATCTACTACTGTCGCTCGCTAATGATGAGGTTAAGCGACTTTGTTAACTCGTACTCAGTAAATCATTGAAAATTGTTTGAATTGTGGAAATTTCATTCATCGATTTGTTTGTTAGCAACAATTTTTAAAACAGTTATGGTAACATATGAATTGCTTCTTATTGAGATAAGTACCTAATTATATTAATACAATATTCAGATATTTAAAATCTTGTTGTAATCGGTGATCCATTAAATATTGCCATTCGAAAGCGCTTTTTATCTGATGAAGATGAATGTTGGAGTGCAGGTAGAAAAGACGCCGGCGTGGAAACTTCATCAAGTGGAAAGAAAGTTAACAGCAGCAAAAACTTGGCCTATATACGAGTACATGAGTGGATCCTATTTGTAAATTCAGAAAAAGTTTTTAAATTTATTTCACAACCATTATTAAGTACTTTTGCAGAAAAAATATTATTAAACGTAAATCCTAAAAGAATGCTTCAAATATTTTAGTACATAATTATTATAGCCATAATTATATAACCTAAAGCTGTACCCAAAATTACGTCTAACCACGAGAAATTACACTACGACAAGTGAACAGCTGATCAGTTACTCTCGGACAACGGCAAGTAATTGCAATTTTTATTGATAAGTATTTGCGCATATATTATTTAAAAAAAAAAATTAATTCTAGAATTTGTATGGTTATGCGAATATATAAATTAATTGCCCATCAAAATTAATTTTTAACAAACAGAAATTATAAATGCAACCCTGCGTGTGGCGAGGTGAAAATATAAATAAATCTAATTGGGCGGGAAATTTAACTTCCGGAAACCAGTCTCGCCGCAACTCAGGGTCTTTTCATATCTCATTAAGCGTGTAGAGGGTAACCGACGATCAAACTCCCGTCGTCCGACACAGTTGTGAGTAGAGTTTAGCCCACAATTGCAGCAAAGCTTTGCTGTTGGCTGATTACTAGAATTAAAAACTTGGAAATGTTTTGTGTAACGCTTCAAAAAGAGAATGCTGAATTAATATCTCAACTAAAGAACACCAAAGATAGAAACACAGATACTTCAAAACGAAACTGTGATAAAGAGTCGCATATATGTATATGAGACTAATGAAATAGAATTAGAGCTCTAGAAACAGATTGAATTCTAAATAAATCGAAAACTTCAATAAAAAGTAGAGTTGAGTCTTCGCTTGAGTGGAAGGTTGGCATCTTCTGCAATCACGCTTCTCTGAGGTCTGATTGAGATCAACCACCAACTTCTTATGATTGCTGCTTTATATAGTCCTCCATTATACAATATCTGTACTGAAAAGTATAGAGAACTAAGTATTTAAGCTCATTGGCGATAAATTTATCTTTGAAGGTGATTTCCATCCAAAACACATAAGTAAACTGGTGTTGACGATAATTCACGTCCAAAGGACGAGATGGTAATAAAATTCACCCAATGCATACAGAATGCATGTTGGCGAAATACTACTAAGCTAAAGACAACTTTTGCTGGTACAAACTTCGACATACATAGCAGATGGCTAGAACACCAGCTGATAAAAGTAAGCTTAAACACTTAAAAATTAATCTTTTATCCAGTGACAAAATTTCCAATTAATCACTTTGAAAAGCAACGAAGACATTTAAGCGACCTAAGTAAGTACAATTCAATCTAGTCCTTTAGGGCTACAGAAAGGTTGGGCAAAAAGCAACATTGAAAAAAATCAAATATTTGCAGAGCACTTAAAGAATACCATCAACACAGAGTTATGATGACCCACCCTAACGATATTCCTTCAACTCATGAAAAAGATGAAGAAAACATACTTTTCGCTACCGCTAAAAATGTTGAAAACATTTTAAAAAGAGAGAAACAAATAGTAAAAAGTCTGTCAGGTTGGGTAGAATTTAATTGAAAGAGCACTCTCATATCCTCGCAAGAGGCTTTGAAACAGCAAGTTAGTGCACATTTTCCGGGCTGTAGAGTCATCGAAAACAATTTCATTGATTGCTATCAATGGGACCAAGATATTTTGGCTACAAATATGCTTATGTATACAAATAGGCAGAAATTGCCAAGAATGCTACAGAAAATACTAATGAGCGTTACACCTAGAAGCTGAAGAAAGGTAAAAGTGGTTTTTGTTTTGAAAGTAGAAAGTCCGTAAAAGGCTTAACCAATCATTTCATCGTCTTTCTTTCTGAAAACCTTAGAAAAAAAACATATACATAAACTTATGACAATTTCTATAACACAGAAACAATACTTCGTAAGGTTACGCAATGAGTCAATATATGAGGGCTTCTAATAGAAGCTCTTAATGGCTTGGAGATGAAAAACTCTGGCAGCTACAAAACCATATACATGCTCAAAGCGAGACTTTCGCAACAATCATATCCCAAAAAACATTATAAGCAGTATTTACCATAGCAAGGATGTGTTAAATCACTTTTGCGTATTCACAATTATAGCTTGTGTGTAAACTGAGAAACTGGGTAGCCAGATGTAGGCCAGAGGATGGACCTGAAGGAAACAAACGCAACTTTCTCTTTCCTTCTAATTTATGTTCAGATTTATGGTAGATGTTTACTTTTAGCTAAATTTCTATAACGATTTCGGTGAAATAACCGTTTCTTGTTACGAAGAAATTCTGAGGGGCAGAATTTAGCCAGCATAATGCGTTTTCCTAACCGATCATAAATCATTGAAAACTGTTGAATCACTACTTACTTACCTTTATAATGTGATAATTGTTTTATGTCATAACAAAAGAAATTATGTCGCATGAAAGAAAATTTATAATAAGCCCCCCAAAGGCAAAGCCCTTACTACCAACTACTCACCCTATATGTACATACTTGTGCAATACTTTTTTTTTATTATATATGTAAATACTTACTTTTTTATTTGTTAAAACGTTCTCAATCGTAATGAATACCAACTTCATAAACAATTGTATTAAAAAAGAAATTGCTACTTGAATCAAATTAATGAGGAGGAAGGAAATTTCGACAGCTATCGAATGCCGAATACCATATATGTGTGTTCACGAAAGGTTAACTAGTGCGTTAAGATTCAGTTTAAACGCAAAATCTTTAAAAACCACATGAATAACTCTAAGCGGAAACATGCAAAATGACTTCAAACACGTAGAAAAGGGTACAATGAATAGCGACAGCGCACGCACTCTTATCTCCCCTACTTTATGTGAAAAATTCCACTGCTGCCTGACGATGTCGACGCGACAAAGGCAATAACGCGCCGCCCGCGACATTGAAATGTAATCGTTCGTATCGAAAAGTGCTCACTCACTCGCATAAGTACTCGAATTTGCAGGGCGACCTCTTCAATTTCTGTTCCATTGCCCCATGCTGTGCGACTGTGCGACTGCCATGTTTGCTGACACGTATTACAAGCACCACTACTACAACGAATTTATAAGTATACTACTCTTTGATATTTAGCTATACTTGTCTGTAACATTTTTCGACTTTGCTCGTTGTGCTGCCTCTCCCTCCTCCACATCGGTTCATAGTTTCGTTTTTTTTTTGCTCTCGCATTTGACATTCCATTCGAAATGTGTCCCTTATCAAAGCATTTAATCATGAATAAATATGGCCGTCGTCTTCTTGCTGTCAGCTACAAACTGTCATGGCAATAATTGTCACTCGTCCGCCGCTCACTCTCTTTCGAGCTGAGCACCCTGCCGCGTTTCATTTATTCATTTATCCCTCATTTTTGCTTTTGGTTGTTTTTGTGCTTTAGCCGCGCTGCGCTGTCTAACCAAACAGCAACTATCGACGTTTTCTCCCTTGTGTCCTTTAATTTTTAGCTTTTACTTTAATTATTTATTGCTTTTTTGTTTCGCTGCTATTGTATTTAACTTGATTTGCGTTTTCGCTGGAAATTCCACTTTCGTGTCTGCTTGTAATTGCCGTCATTTGCTATTGATGTCTTTCGTTGTTTTCATTCTCATTTTCTTTTGTCCTTGCCAAAAACGCTGTGTCGTTCAGTTATACTCGCACTATATTTTCGTTGTGTTCGTTTCTGCTGATAAGATTTCGAAAAATGCTCCCTAAGTTGAGGAATAATTAGTGAAAGTGATTTGTACCAATGACATTTTGTTTTGTTATCGTTTTTAAGTTTTGCCTTATTAGCGTATTTGGTTCGATTTTCTTCTTCAACTGTAGATCTCGTTAACAAAAAAAAACTGTCTCGTCTACAATGTGTTGAGTTTGTAGGTGAAATTATGTCATCGTTTGTTTGTATCTTTGAGGAAAAACGCCTTTCAATTTACCTGTCACTCCATACAATTGATAAGGACAAATACTTTTCTCATGTAAAGAGTTCATACGATGCAAATATTATTTTTACACAAGATAAAGAACTAAATAACGGTTATTTTTGTATACGAGTACTCGAAGTTTTACTTATTTTTTGATTTATGACTGTCTTGCAGCAAACGAGCGATATGTATATTTAGCATTTCCTCTTCTATCAAACTCCATTGTTTTTCTTGTTCTTTATATTATTTGGGTTTCATATATTTCTCTTGACATTTAACAGCCCAAGGAGGACCTAAGCTTAGCTTTTCGCATATAAAATTATAACAAAATATTGCTAGTCCGAATTATGGTAAATATATAATTTTTAATAGCTAGAAATTGGAAATCCTATAATTAAACACTTTATTTCACTAGTTGTTGTATTTATTACACCGTTCGACAAAATGCAATTTTTGGTTGCACAAATCCAATATATTCTGAAAACTAGATTATAAATAAATAGAAAAAAATGTTGCGCGTCAGTGGGACTGGAGTTTACTTCTTCAGAACGTTTGCTTTTGGTTTTTCAGGTTAGGTTTAGTAAACTTATAAAAATCAGAGTCTATCGCAGACATAAGAGGCGGGTGTGGCCGCAGTAATTTTTAACGATTTACTGATTTATGCAAACAAATTTTAGTTTAGTTCAGTTTGATGATTCTCTGATCCCTGTAGCACACCTGGATTAACTTCAATTTTCATTTTGTATGTTTGCATTTCCCATTCATGCTACTTACTTACTTACTTTTAATGGCACAACAGCCCATGGAGGGCCTAGGCCGAGCTTTTCGCATCCACTCATGTTGTGCGGGTTATATTTGTACATGAATGGAAGGGACCTACAGTTTAATGCCGAATCCGAACGGCGAAGTGAAAAGCTTTTCATAGCAATTTTTAGTCTTGTAGGTTTGCCATTGCCTGCCAAGAGGTGGTGCCGTGTAGAAAAATTATTTTTTCTACTTTTTGATTTTGCCTGTGCCGAGATTCGAACCCCGGACACTCTGCGCAGCAGTCCAACGCACTACCACTACGCCACAACGACCACCATTCATGCTACGCCTTCTGCAAATTCTTATGTTCATCAAAATATTCCTACTCAAAGAATGCAAATATATTTGCTACATCATTATAATTATAATCACCATCATCATCATTATTATCATCATTATAAGAATCACCAGCATCATCAAAATATTCAGGTTGTAGGATCTCCAGTCTGAGAACTGGAGAATGTTATGAGGTTGACTAGAAACTTGACAAATCTCGTCTATGTTCTGTTGTGCTGATGCAAACTTTCAAGCATTAAATCTTCTGCCCTTCTCTTTCGTTGAAAAGCTGGAAATTCGGCTACATTAACGAATGCCTGGTGCATTATAATCTTATGACCTTCGTCGAGACTCAATATGATGAGTGTTGATTCAATTATTGCCTCTAATGAACTCATTTGCCCTTCATGCTGTCTCTCCGCATTTTTCAATAAAATTGTAATTCGTTTGTGCCTCAAGTTGCTTGCGAAGTCTACACTCTCGCGATCTCTCGGTGCTGGTTCTTGGGTTCTTTCAAGATAGCAAAATCGGAATTTTGTTAGACCTCCATCTCTCAGCCTCAGTTTTTGCTGGAGATTTTGTCGTAACACAATCGCCATTTGTTTGTGCTTCGCGTTTTTTTTTTCAGTCTATACTCGCTCATTCTTTCAGCTCCAATTATTTTTGTAACGATTATTGTTTGAAATGTAAAATCTTACTAGAAACTGATGGGCAGCACGCTCTATCAATTCTAAAGAAGTAAACTTCAATAAACTTCAATAAACTTTAATAAACTTCAATAAACTTTAATAAACTTCAATAAACTTTAATAAACTTCAATAAACTTTAATAAACTTCAATAAACTTCAATAAAATAAATTAATTTCTTGGCAGCAAGCGTTAGCATCAAAAATTTCATATGAGTAAGTAAAAAAACGATATTGAATTTTTATATGGTTACAACAATAAGTCTTAATATATTTTTTGTTTTCAATGTGACCTTTAATTAGGTAGGTATATTATTTTTAATACTTTAACTTTGTATACATATTTATTTATTTTATTTATTTATATTTTTTTTTTTTTCGAAAACCGGCACAACAAAGTATAAAACCTTATTAGCAGTACCGGCAGCATGTAGCGTAAACAAGATAAAATACGACTTATAATATATATTGCATTACATACAAATTTAAACTTTACTTTAAAATTAAACATTAAACATCTATTCATCCATTCGTAAAAAATTTTAATAACATGATATATTTCATTATTTCCTATTACAGCGAAGAAAGAAATAAAGCTAGTTTATTTTTGAATTGCACAGCATTATTACCAGATCTTAAACTATTAGGAAGTGCATTCCAAAGACGAACAGAGTGTACAAACAACTGCCATTCAGACGTTAAACAAGAAACACGTAAACAGTTAATCATATTAGTTCGATTGGATATAGAAAAGTTTAATCTCGAAAACAAATAACTGGGTTCTGCATTACATATAATTTTATGTAACAATAAAAGCGTTCCATAGTTCAGTAAGTTATCAAAGGTTAAGCCATGGATTCTTTTAGCATACTGGGAAACATGATCTCTTCGTTTTAGTCCAAACATATAACGAACAATGTTATTGAAAAGAATATTTAATTTATTTTTACTTAGACTATCACAATTTGCAAATATTTCGCAGCCATATAGCATTGTTGGTATGAGATATGCTTTAGCAAGTAGCATTCGTATATGAAGAGGAGTACAGTACTGCGTAGTCCAAAGAACACGAAGCTTGCTGTAGACTTTCCCAACCGTGTTACTTATGTGGTTATTCCAAGTTAGAGTTCTGTTGAAGGTTACCCCTAGATTTTTTGCAGAGTCTACGTATTCAATATTGCTTCCGTTTAATGAAAGGTTAGGGGCAGTGGAAATGTCAATGATTTTCTTCGCAAAAGAAATACATATGTAATCTGTTTTCATAATATTCTTATTCATCTTCCTTATTTCTGAACTTATTATGAGGAATTAATAAATAAATCATGTTATGGAATACGGGTGGTATGAGTAATTTTAATAATTGTATGTAAATGTTAATTTATATTTTAAATAAAAATACGAATTGATCTAGTAAAACTGGGAGACATGGATATTTTAATTTCAACCCATCTTTAAGAAGGTATTTGATTTTCTCATGTGTCCAAAGCTGTGTTAAACGGTGTCATAATTGCAAAAGTGTATTGCTTAAAGAAAGTTGCACTCTTGACTTTTTCTTCTTTTTTTGCCTCCATTACAAAAGTGTGTTGCTTAAAGAAAGTTACAATCTTGATGTTTCCTTCTTTTTCATTCCCTTTACATGATTTAAATACTTGTGTTGGTCAAGAAGTCGTCAACCTCTTTCCTCAGAATTATATTAGGCTTTGATGCGAGGATCACCTTGGAAAATCCTAAA
The DNA here is from genome assembly GCA_958295655.1 of Palloptera scutellata. Lineage (NCBI taxonomy): Eukaryota > Metazoa > Arthropoda > Insecta > Diptera > Pallopteridae > Palloptera > Palloptera scutellata. The sequence goes on along the minus strand of OY282449.1, from coordinate 27,072,193 downwards.
TTTCTTCACTTTATTGACGGCCCAAAATCGAATGCATCCTACATGCCAACACAGCCTCATGTAAACATAGTCCGCATGCATTATTCTCCACAATATTCATTATTCAGATGATATCATAAATTGCCATGTTCCTAAAGACAGCTGATAGTTGTCCATTAAAGCCTGAGGAACATTCTCGCTTAACTGTGACGAGAAACATTTAGAATTGCTTTTGTTCATCAGTAGAACGTCATCTGACTTCATGGTTGTGCTTATCCAATAGCCTTACCATCTTAACCTTAGTTTTAACCATCCCATTTCTTGGTTCAGGACCACAAACCTGAAAGACTGGTTTTTGTTTAAAACAAAAGAAAGAAAAATATTCCCAAATTTTATGTGTATACGAAGGAGGCTATTAAATCCATTCACTCGAATACACACTCTCAGAAATGAGTAGCTTTGGTTAATCTGTTTGATTTTAGGGAGCTACAATAAAGTAATCCCCAAAATCCGAATTCACTTTTACTTTTACTTTTTTTGTTGCAATTTTATTAAAATACAAGGCAAGCAGGGAATTATGGAGAAATTCCCTAAGATGCAGGGAATAGGGGAGATAGGAATGACTTTTTAATATTAGTGGGGAATTCTCTGCGCGAAACTTTAAATTTTATACACCCAAAAGTTCAAAAAAGTTTTGTCTTCCAATGGACTTGAAGAAAAACTGAGATTTTGTTCATATTTCGTTGTAAATTAGGCAGTTTACTGATTGGCGTAATTACTGGGCATTGTCTTCGAAGTATCACGCCAAAAAACTTCATCTGGTGGAGATGACCTATGCAGAAAAGAAATAAAGGAAACTATAAAGCATTTATATTTTTTAGCATTGTCCAAAATTAGCTATGACTAGATTGTAGAGATTCTATTTCTTTCCCTAAGTGACAAAACTACATAGTTTAAGCCTTGCACATTCAAAAACATAAACCGTGCTGGTGGTAGTTCCTAGTTTTCTTTTACTCTAGAAATTTATTTATTTACTTACAGTCAGATAAAAAAAAAAAAAAATTTAAAGTTAACTTTGTTCTCGAATAAATATTCGGGCATAGCACTGAGCATACTGCATATTGTAACGAACTTCTACCTTCTTCAAGGCTCATATCATGTGAGGCGGTCGCTGCATACCTAGCAATGCTTCAGTCTTAGCTCAGGGAAAATGAGAGTGGGCTAGCCTCAATGATATGAAGATATGAAGAGTTACATTAAATTATGTTTGTATGCAGCTCATACAGTAGGAAAAATCCTAAAAAGTAATCTCCATAAGAAAACTATTGAACACGTAACTACCACCAACAAATAACTAAGAAACTAAAATTTAGAGGGGGAAAGCTGATCGTCCCTTGAAGTCTGTACCCACCCTACCTGATATCGATGTATTACCTTACTGTCGATATCCCATGCTTAACTTATCTACTGTTCACCCTTACATTTCATCAAATAATAATATTTTAAAATTTCATTTTTTTCTTATTTTTATTTTTACAAACTTATACTAATTATTTTTTTTTTTTTTTTTAAATATTTCATGTCATTACTAATATTACTAATTATTTCCAAAGATTTTTAAGTAGTTTTAAAACACTGTGCTAGTAAAATTGTTTATCATTAAAATTCCTAATAAATCACTTATTGAATAATTTTCTAATTGGCCTAGTAATATTATGCGGTTAGAATGTAAAAATAAAATAAAAACGGTAAATCTGTGAGAGCGTGGTGAATATTACTCTAGAGAGAGCAGTTATAATTAAAAGCAAAGATAAATAAATAATCGAGAGATATGCGTGTTGGTATGATTATACACCCACAAAAAAATATGTCATACTATATAAATATATTTTTAAATCATGTTAACACTAAGTATTTTTAGAATTTTTTTGTATTTAACTTACTCACGTTAAATTGCTACTTCACCGATCCGACGATGGGCCCAACGACGATGATGTTGCATGCTACGTGTGGTTTGATAATTGTTGTACCTGTGATACTCGCTGTAATAATTAGATTTAAGTATAAATATATAGTATAATTTCCTTCAACACTTTTTTTTTTTTATCTTATATGATTTATCTTTTCTTTTAAATTATACTTTTAACATTTTGTCTCTTAATTTTTTTTTTTCTTTTACACTGATTTAAAACTGAATTTGAACTTAATGTATTTTAACACTACTACTGGTATATGTACATATATCTATTTCACTTTTGACAGATGTATTTAAGTTGATCTCCTGTTGCATGCCATGTATACTGTGATGTATTCTATATATTTTCCCTGGTGATCCAACATTTAGCAGCAATCCACCCAGCACTTTATGCTTCTGATCGCTTGGGTATTCCTGGTCCAGCAATTCACTTATATTTTATTTTATATCGATAGCAAAAATTTGAATAAAGTACGTCTTTCCTGTTCAAGCTCTAGGCAGTCAATCCCTTTTTTTCTCATCGACGGTTCAAATTTTTCTTGCCACAAATAAGCAATAATACCTCTACTTTCCTGCGGATAACAGTGCCAATCAGTTAAGGACGTTGACCCCTACTGTCCAAGTGACCGCTATCTTAGGCTTTTGCAGTCACTATGCATATGTTAAAAAAAGGTAGAGTATAGCTTGTTCATGCTGCCCTATAAATAGTTTCTGCTAAGAACGGTAAAAAAATTTTATTTAATTTACCCGCTAGTCAGAAATACCTTCTTGTCGGAAGTGAACAACTTTTATTGGGGGGGGGCCTATATAAACTTTATGCATATAGGTAAGTACTCAACTTTGGTACGAAAACTGGTACCTTTATCCATCGCACTAGGTGATATGTATGAAGGTCAGGATGTTTTTACTGAAATTTTAGGTTGACCTTTACAATATATAGTTTCTTAGAAGTTGTGTGTTTTCTCGAAAATCTTCTTTGACTTTGCTAAAATATTGTGATATCACTGGTAGGACCTACAGTTTAACACCGGTGGCGAACCGGCTACCCGAACGTCCTACACGGTACCACCTCTTGGCAGGCAATTTCAAACCCACAAGAGTAAATATTTCCTATGAAACAGCTTTTCACTTTGGCGTTCGGATTCGGCATAAAACTGTAGGGCCCTTCCATTCATGTACAAATATAGCACGCACAAATGCTCGGCCTTTGGCGCTACATGCGGTCATAGTCGACATTGATAAACTGAAGTTCATTGTAGTAAAGGCATAACACTTGCCACAATCGCTGTCAATCTCTTCATCGGTGTCCTGTGTGATTGCATTCCTTCTCTTATTCTCCCTCCTTCTCCCTTCCACCTATCAATCTTCCTTCCAATCAACACAATGCTCTGCATATAGGGGTACACCCTGTGTGTTGAATGCATCAAAAAAAAAAAGGAATGTTGGTGGGTTATGAAGGACTAATACGGAAATCGAAGGAAGTTTTCTCAATTTCAGAAAAATGTATAACAAAATGTAAACTGCAATTAATGTTGTTTAATTCAGGAATAAATTATTTAAAGGAAAGATGTAAAATTAAACACTGAGAATTCGTATTTAATATTTAACAACATTTATTAAAATATTTTTTTTACTGGTTGATCGTGGTTGATCCGGCTCGAAGGACCATGTTTAATTCAGAAGTGAATTAATGGGGAACAAGAAATTTGTATTTAACAAGATTAACAAATTTATTGAAAGTAAAAATTGTACAATAAATATATTGAAGAGCCCAACCGACCGGTGTGAAATTGTTCTAGAGAAGAACTCAAAGAAAGCAATAGCAAGAAAAGAAATAGAAGGAAAAGAAACAAGGATAGAGAAAATGAATAGGAAAGAAAAGGTGCATTAGGGTAGCTTAAACAAATGTCGAGAGGCAAAAAGGGAAGAATATTGTGTATCAGTTTACTCACTTTTTGTTTTTTATTTGTTTTATTATATTAAATACACTTTTTTAATATGTAAATTAATATAGTATGTAACATATGTAAAGATTGAATATGCTTTAATTTTTATTTGTTCTGCAAATTCTGAAATTATGAAATTGTAGCATCTAGAGTAGGCAATTCGACAAACTTTATCTGGCAACACTGAATACAATTTATTGTACTTTAGCACATACATATGGTATGTACTCGTATAGGGAAACCCATAAGAGTGTAATGAGAATTGGCATATAATTGTGCCTCAGTGCATATGAGTAACATTGTCCTTTTCTCTCATATATGTATACGAGGTGTGATCAAAAAATAACCGTTATTTTCAAATTTCGTGAGTTACGTATCAGTTTGTTTTTGACGATAAAAAGGTTAGTCGTGTTTTGGTGTGCTCTTCGATTTTTTACTATTCGAAAAAATGGACCAAAGAAACTGTATTCAGTTTTGTGTAAAAAATTAAATTAAATGCGCAAGGACATTTGAAATGTTGGCTGTGGCCTTTGGCGAGTCTACTATGAGCAGAACACAAGTTCAATTGTGGTATAACCACAACGGTTTAAGGAAGGCCGAGAAGATGTCAATGACGATGCTCGCCCTGGTCGCCCGAGCACGTCAACAACCGATGAAAACATTGACGCAGTGAAGAAAATGATTTTGGATAATCGTCGAATCGTCGAATCACTATCAGAGAGGTTGCTGATGATGTTGGCATATCGTTCGGCTCATGCCAAGCAATTTTTACGGATGTTTTAGGCATGAAACGTGCGGCAGCGCAGATTGTTCCAAAATTACTAAATTTTGAGCAAAAACAACGTCGCTTGTGCGTAAGTTTTTGGCCAAAAACAAAACCGTTATCATGCCTCAACCACCGTATTCACCGGACTTGGCCCCCGCTGACTTTTTCCTCTTCCCAAAACTGAAGACACCGATCACACGGAAAGGAAAGCGTTTTGCTACGATTGAGGAGATAAAAGAAAAATCGAAACAGGAGCTGTTGGCGATACCAAAAAGCGCGTTTCAGAAGTGTTTCGAGGATTGGAAAAAACGCTGGCATAAGTGTATTATATCTGAGGGGGATTACTTTGAAGGGAACAAGATAGTTGTTGATGAATAAATAAATACTTTTTGAAAAATAAATTGAAAATAACGGTTATTTTTTGATCATACCTCGTATATGAATGTGAAGTTTATTTTAATAAACTCATTTCGTTCTTTTGATTAACCGTATACATTTTGGTTGAATCTGTGCGCAGAAACTCTTTTCTACCCAGTTCCCTTTAAACATATAGGAACTTGATAGGTTTATATTTTATTATTAGAAATTTAGCTCAGAAATCCGATATTCTACATGCACTAACTAGATGAACTAATCTACAACAGTCATCATTTGGCCTCAGCTTCAATAGATTATATTTAATGTAAACACCTTTTCTCCCTATGTACCTGCGCAATATTACAAGCTTTATCGTTTGACAGTACATTAGAAAACGTTCTGTTTCTGAAGACTCTGTTTACTAACTAAATATGACAAAAGAAAGCAAATCTAAGTACTTATGGTACATGCATACACGCATAGCTACTCTTTTTTTTTCAAATAATCTGCAGATGAAAGCTTTCTACACACTATATGGTATACATTTATGCTCCTATGGATGTGTCTGTCAACGCAATATGTAATAGTACTGGAAAGAGAAAAAATGTATAGCAAAATGTATACAACAAAAGGAAATATACAAATTTTTATTTAAAACAAACAATTTTATAAAACTTAAATTTTGTCCCATTATTTATTATTTATTTTACTAACTATAGCTTATAATTAAAATTAAATATTAAGTATAACGAGCTTTGCGATGGGCATACGTTAACCTCTCGTAACTCACAAAACAAAAAATGGAATTTCTAAAGGAATTACGATACAGGAAAAAATAAATTATGGTTTTCGTATCATGGTCGTTGTGGTGTAGTGGTAGTGCGTTGAAATGCTACGCAGAGTGTCCGGGGTTCGAATCTCGGCACAGGCAAAATCGAAAAGTAGAAAAAAGAATTTTTCTACACGGCACCACCTCTTGGCAGGCAATGGCAAACCTACAAGAGTACAAAATTGCTATGAAAAGCTTTTCACTTCGCCGTTCGGATTCGGCATTAAACTGTAGATCCCTTCCATTCATAATAATAGAAATATAACACGCACAACATGAGTGGATGCGAAAAGTTCGGCCTAGGCCCTCCATGGGCAGTTGTGCCATTAAAAGTAAAGTAAAATAAAGTATCATAAAAAAATCAATAGAATAAATTTCTTGATTACTTTTTTATTGGTTTTTATAACAAGATTTACACGAGTGCAGTTTTGTCTGGTCTCTTTTAAAATTTGAGAAAAGTCCAACATTCGAACTCACTTTAACATCTCTTACTTCTTTATTCTTTTAATGGCATAACAATCCGTGGAGGTCCTACGCCAAGTGGCGATGTGAAAAGCTTTTCATAGGCAATTTTTACTCTTGTAGATTTGCCATTGCCTGCCAAGAGGTGGTGCCGTGTAGAAAAACTGTTCTTTCTACTTATTATTTATCCTGTGCTGAGATTCAAACCCCGGACACTCTGCGCTCTGCGCTACAGTCCAACGCACTATCACTACGTCACAGCGATCATCTCTTACATATTGTATAAAATTTTTAATGTGTTTTTGAATTTCTTTATTTCAACTATGTACAGAAAAACTGCATTCTATCAAAAAAATACTGGGATTTGATCAATAAAATATACAATATTTATTATTATTCATTAAAATTTATTGTATCACCTTCAAAGTTGCCCAATTCCGAAATAATACACTTAAGTCAACGAATAATCCAATCATCAAAACATTCAACATTTCAAACGCATTTTCCGGAATCGAGTTCAGTTCTCGCCGCGAATTCTCTTTTATGTCTTCTATCGCCTGAAAACGGATGCCTCGATAATTTTAGTTTTGGAAAGAGAAAAGAGTCAGCAGGAGCTGACTTTTCATATCAGGTGAATACGGTGGTTGTTGGATGATATTTGTTGAGTTTTTGACCAGAAATTCGTTCTAAATTTTGAAGATAATTCAGGTCTTTCGGAACTAGTCGAGCGGCAACGCGTAACATGCCCAAACAATAGTGTACAATGGTACGATTTGATTGGTAATTTCGTTGTTGGTGATTCCGTCATCATTTCCTTCACTTTATTGATGTTAACTTCAGTTGAAGACGTTGATAGCCGACTAGGGCAAGGTAAACCTTCCACCACATCTCGACCCCTTTTGAATGCACTGTAACACTCAGAGGCACGTGATTCTGATAAAGTCAATTCACTGTAAGCTCTCTATAACATTTCCATTTGATTCGGCACACGAAATTCCACATGCAATAAAAAATTTGAGACAAATTCTTTGTCCGATATTTTTATTCATTGTAAAAATTTCAAAACACACTTGCGATGAGCTGACAAAATCGAGCAGTGTAAACAAACTAAATGGCTGAACTCACGTCATAAAGATGGTGCCAACTTAGCTACAAAATGAATTTATACAATCCCTTTAAGCGGGCTCTTTAAAGCAGTACTTTCTTGACACACTGTATACTTACACAACTAAATATAAGTAATATGTTATTACGATTATTATTAAAAAAAAAAAAACCAACATTTCATTGCATTGACATCAACACAGCATCCTACTCTCTTGCAGCAATTCAATATCCTGTAGCATTAATGCTTTGTTGTCGTTTTAGCGCCGTTGTTGCTTCTATTGTTTTTATTGTACTACGTACCAGCATTTCCGTCAGCTCCTTCCTTCCGCTCACCACATTATTCTCTGCACTAGAATCATGTTTGTTCTTCCGTTTATGTTATCATTTTTCCCTATGCAAACAAAAGAACTTTTGTCTTCTCTGCTCCCTACGCCTCATTTTTTGCAGTACTGTCAGAAGCAACAGCTAGAGTAACTTATAATCTATTCCACTGGCACTTTATTCCTTTTGTAATTTGCTTACCAGATTTTTATACGCATCTTCGTGCTTTATACTCGTAAGTATGACGCAGCTGCTTCGTTTGAGCTCTGTTTTTATTTAATTTTACTACTTTCAATCTCTCAAGGACTTTCGTTTCGTTCTTCTTTATGAACTTAAACGCTTAATTACCTTTGTAATGTGATATTTTTCTAGACCTCTCGTTTGCATTTGCATTTCTCTTACAATCGTACAAATATTTGCTTAATAAATAAATATTTACAATATTGTTGTAAATAATCTGGAGTCATTACCATTTATGATAAAATACAGAAAATTACCAGGCCCAGCCAGTTAAGTATTTGTCTGGAGGAGTTACACCTCAATATTAGCGCAACGCCTTAATTCCTCACTGGCGACAACGTGATGGGTAGACATGTTGCAGGATTAGGGCTTCCATTCAACGGCTTCTGGCGAGGTTGCGGCACTGAGAAAGAAGAGAAAACATTGCTATGCTTCCTGTGTGAATATCCATCTCTGGCTAGAAGGAGACTAAAACTCGTAGGCTCATCTTTCTTCACTGGTCTGTCTGAGCTATCATCCATAAGTATTAAAGTCATAGCCAGATTCATTACCGAATCTTCATCGTTCTTTTCTTCTTTTAACAACAGCTCATGGAAAGGCCCTTCTGGTCGAGTTTTTTTCGCATTCACTCATGTTGTGCGTGTTATATTTGTACTTCTTCTCTTCTTCATGGTTCTCTACTCCACAAATGGGGAAGTCACACCGTACTGTGGTATCACAATGAGCCATTAAATGTGCTTAAGTGTGCTGTCATACAAAAAAACAAAGAAGCTGTTTGACTGCCCCAATCAACGTTTCATAAGATTTAAAGTCAGCGTTTGATTCAATAAAGCATTAAACAATATTTTTCAAATTAAAAAACTATGTATTCAACTTCTCAAAACTGCCGTTGATCTTCTAAAATCGTGTCTCTCCAGGAGCCGGAATATTTGCATGCCCGCCTTAAATTCTCACGCACTGCTGCAGGTGAATCATATTATTCTAATCCTACATAAGTCCTTAACCTCATGGTCCAAAACACCATTGTACGCCTTCCCAAAAGGTGTCACTCTTTTAACCTTCCGCTTACAAATACCCACACGGGTGACCATTTTATTTTTCATTTGGTAAGTTTGAATCCAATCTTAAAACGACTGAACAAATTCTCAATTTGTTTTGGATAATATAGAAAAAAGTATTTTTCGAAGCAAGTATATTCGCATACCTTCAATTTTGTCCCGGATGACCTCAGACTTTTTCAAGAATATTCAGTTTCAATGTATAGGTACATATTTTAAGTTAGTAATAAAAAAAAAGTAAAGCAAAGCATTTTTGGCTCCTGAAGCAATGAATTGATGAGGATGGACCGAACTGCAATTCTTGTACTTAGTTTGATATTGATTTGCAGTGTGTTCTTTCGGACGCATAATATGTAAAGTAATTTCACTTATGCTTTATGCGGCCAGTTGTGTGTCGCTCCGGTACCTCATTCGCCTAAAATTCCTTAGCATCGTAAGTTTCGAAAACAGGCTTTCCTATACTAAACATTAATTCCAGTAGTATTTTTGTTTTGAAGACGTCGATAGTCTAGAGAGTAGAGGATTAGACTTTCAGCCGGATGATTGGTGGTTCGATTCCCCTCCTAGTTTGGTGGTTAATTCTCATAAATCTTCATAAATTTCTGTCGTTATGAGGTGAGTGACAATTATAAGGAAATGTACAGGTACATATCTTGGTAGGTAATGGCAGAACCATCTAGTGATAACAAATTGCCACCCCGCCGTTTGAAACCAGCATTGAACTGTAGGTCTATTTAGGATATATGACCTCGTTAACCTATACTTATCCACTGAACCCTTCTCCTATCCCTTTTTTTTGCCAAGTAGAATGGTCCAGCGGATTGAGTGCTATGGAAGATCTATGGCCATCCTGCCCACATCGAAATCTAATTTGTACTATTTCAGTTTTTTATTATGGTCAATATTAGAAGAAGAACTCTTGACCCAGGCCATTGAAGAAATGATTTTTTTTTTTTTGCTGCGCAGTATTGTTCTCTTGATGTAATACAACATTTTGCATATCCAGTTCGCCCTTAGTTTTATTGTTATACCAATTTTGTAACATATCCATCTCTGTGCTACTAGACATTAAGAGCACCGAGCTATTTTTGGCTGGGACATAGTGACGTTCTCAGCAAAGCCAATAAAAGTTGAATTCACTTCGCGAGTTGATGATGGTTTCAACTCGTTTGGCATCCTCCATGTCATATTCTAATTTGCCAACTCTTTGAACAATGGCAGTGTGTGTTCTCAGTGCAGACAAGAATATCGCTTTTGTTTAAGCCTTAACACCACGCACATTTACCGACGAAATTTATCTGTTTTACTCGGGTGGGTATCGGTAAACATCGTATACAAAAATCTTTGGTAAGGCGAAGGTTAACGTAGCCATCCGTCCATAGCCTTAAATGTACCCAAAACTGTCACATACTATAACTTACTAGACCTAGAAACATCAAAATTGGCCGAACCTCCTACTGTCAACAAATGTGTACCAACTCACGAGAAAAAGCAGATCATTCGAAGATGAAATTTTCTACAGTTTCTGCATCTTCTAGACATACGATCTTTTTTTAATATCGCTTTATTTCAGCGGCTTCGCTGGCTGTGTCATGTTGAGCGAACGGAAGTAAGCGCTCCAGCTAGAAGGTGGTTTTATTCGAGCTACAGTGGAGGAGCATGCAAAAGAGGACGTCCTTATCTCCGTTGGAAAGACCAGGTACAGGGCGACCTGACTGCAGTTGGCTTTATCTACTGACGCCAGCGCGCGCATAGCAGAGACGACTGGAGAAGCTTTTTAGAGGCGGCCAAGACAGATCATCGGTTATAGTGCCAGCTAAGTAAGTAAGTAAGAAGTAAGTTATTCAGCAAATCGCTTGGTGAAATTTAATGGATTTGATTCTCCTTCATTATTGGTTTCAGGATTAAACCAGCCTTGAACCCCATTTAGAGCTGATAATGAATTATCATCAACGTAACCGACAGTTGGGTGACTAGCCCTAATATCTCACTGATATCTCTTTCTTGGCTGATTGCACACATTTAGTGTTACGGTTCGTAAGAATTGCTTCGAAAAATAGCTTCAAAATGTCAAAACTTTACATGAGCATGTAAAATTCATAATATCCCTCAATATTAAAAATTATTTTTATGCTACATCGTAACTATGACAAAATATTATGACATCAAAAGTGTTACAGATACTTAAAAGGGAAAATTATTGAAGGCATGAGGAAAAGAAAACGAGCAGAATAATAGAGCGCATTGCAGATATTCTGCCTTATCATAATAAAATAAAACAACAACATCTTGAACAATGTTCAATGCATAAAAGAATTAAAGAAGCATGGAAAAACAGATACGTATGAACTTTTGTTGCCGAGTGGCAACACTAACTGTCACTCACTCATTTTGGGGTTATACACGTATGTACGTAAAATGAGAAGGAATGGGTGGGTGGTAGTAAGAAACAAAAAGTTTTAAAATACTTAGGCTGTGGTTATATTCAAATTTTACTCGGCGAACACCATGCAATTATTGTTGCCCGAACACGAAAAAAAAGAGCTTTTACTCACTCTCATACCGAACACGATATGCTGGGTGAAATGTACACCGAGCACGCCGAGTATTCAGGGTGTCAATGAGTTATTCTACAAAAAAAAGAACAAAAATGTATTTAAAATAGAAGGAAAACATACAAACCTATTAAATCATACGCAGAAAAGCGAAGTTGCGCATTTTTTTTAGTTTTTAAAAGTGAATATTAAATATATTATTCATAAAACTATTGAAGAAAAATCATATTATTTTCATAATTTTTCAATTATATTGTTAATTTCACGCTTCATATTAATAAAATCGTTTCAAGTTTTTTTGTATACCATTTAGTGTTGCCGTCGCGCAAAAAATTGTATTACAAAAAGAACTGAATTTCGACAAAAAGCAACTCTGTAACGAAGACCAATGTAACCACTACACCCAGCATGAGAGTAAAATTTAATGTGTTCATCGAACAGCGAACACCAATATAACCAGCAGCTTAGATAAATAATATTGCAGGGAGCCAGACATTATACTTATAAATGAGTATTTTTTATGGTTGAGTGTAATTTAAAAAACCAAAGAAAAAACAAAAACAAAAAAGTATAGCTTTTCAAATTATGAATAGCTTTTATGGATTATTGAAACACAAAGAAATACTACTAACATCACTGATGAGGAACCATGGCTGGTACCGAAACGATCGTCTTATCTCTCTGTTCTACTTAGAAATACATTGTTGTTATTCTCTCTATGGCAAACCCAACGTTCATTAACCCTCTACCGCCTAAGACCGCCTGCAAACGGGCAATGGCAAAATTAAATTGAATTATCCCTTAAAAGCCAATTTGCATCGATCTCTGTAAAACCTGTTTAAAAAATTTTGGTCTTGTTCAATTCTTTTTCTTCTTTTATTTCGAAGTTATTGTTAGATGAACTCAAAAAGTACTTAGATAAAAAATAACTAGTAAAAGTGAAATTGGTGGAATTCAAAATTAAAAAAAAATTTATTTTCTAAAGAGGCTTTATGACTTGCAACTGGGTTTCAGATTCATGTTCAGCACCCCGAAATAACTTTTTGAAGAATTTACTACAGCAAAAAAAAAAAATTTGTCGGCAGAGGGTTAAACATGTTTAAAAACATACATTAGATATATGTAAGTACTCTAACAATATGAGCTTGCTAAATTCGGAAATAATTTTCCAACTTAAACATAAATAAATTTTGAACATTTTGTTCACTTTTTCTATATTTCTTCTTTTATTTAGAATTTGTTATTAGTTAAACTCAGAAAGTGTAAAGTGTTTGAAAAAAAATAGCAAAAGTGAAATTGGTGGAATTCAAAATTAAAAAAAGAATTAAATTTCGTTGACACATGAAAGTGCTAGAGAGTTTTTATAACTTGTAACTGAAAAATGGGTTTTAGATTCGTATTTAGTAACCCAAAATTACCTTTTGTTGAATTAAATATTACAAAAGAAAAAATTGGTCGTTCGAGGGTTAAACATGTTTAAATACATTAGATATACTCGATGATAATTTTACAAATTAAACATAAATAAACTTTGAAAATATAAAACTCTTATATTTTTTTTTTTTAATAATTAATTTAAAACGTTTTTCCCCCAATCAAGCGTATACAAATTTCGACACTTTTAATGCAGCAGACACACACACACACACACACACACTTTGTATATGAAATATATTTTGCTTTATTAATGATGATAAACAAAATTGGGAAAGTGGGAAAATAGAATTGGATATTTGCGTGCAAATTATCAATGACCATTAATTTATTAAATGATTGCGTTTATTATAACAATTAAATTATAAATTTAAGCATGCAATTGCGAATCGTAAAATCGTTAATCGATGAGATAGAACAATGCCTGAAAGAAACGAAAGTGTTCGTAGATAACTGAGAATTGTTCATTTAAATAAATATGCACCTGAAGAAGTTCGAAAATATCAAGCCCTCGTTTTTTCTGCAGGTCTCAAAATCTCTTTCTTTAGATAACAAATACGTCAACAGAGTATTGAGATTGACTTTAGAGGGCCTCCCCTATTCGACCGAGGAATGATACGACAAAGGTTTTGAGTTTATATCCAGCTGGGGCTTTGGTTTCTCGCTATCAACTACCCAAATAACTTGTTGGTAACTACGCAACAGAAAAACAAACTTTTCTTTTGTGTAAATTTAAAAATAATTTCCAATAATTTCCACCTGTTACACCCACTTGAATTTTCAGCGCCATATTGGTAGTTGAATAAATTTCACCTTCATTGCCGAATATGGTAAATGTCAATAGGCAATACTACAGGGAAGAGAACTGAAGGGCAGCTATGGCAAAGATAAAAAGGTGATATGTTTTGTGAAAAGTTTCGCGCAAAGAAAAAGAGCACGGTCTAGAAGTAACAAAAGTGAAAGAAATGAAAAAATAAAGGAATCAATAAGAAAAGTTAATAAATTAAATGAAGTCTCAACAATGAAATCTTAAAGTTTATTATGAACCCCCAAAGCAAAAGGAAGAAACTTTCCGCCGGCACAAACAACTCTTTAAATTTATTTTAACACTGTGTTTGAATTTGAAAGTTTTTCCGTTTTTTTTCATGTTACATATTGAATTCAACGCACTCGTGCATAAAGTGAAACTTTTTATAATATTCAATAAAAAAAACCAATTTACTGTTGCAAAAAAAATTATTTTGAAAAATAAATTTATTCAGCATTCTTTTGAATTAATATTTTTTTTACCATGGAACCGTTGAAAAATGAGAATGTTTTGGTTATAAAGTGATGATCATTGTATTTAGGTATGACTTTGGCCGGTATAAACTCACACCTTTCTCTATTTGGAGACCATAGAGTTGGTTTTTTGTATCAACTAGTGATACACGCTGGTTTATGGGTCGCTTTGATGTAAAAATATTGTCACTGCGCCGTTCGGCTTCGGCATAAAACTATAGGTCCTTTCCATTCATGTACAAATATAACACGTACAACATGGGTGGATGCGAAAAGCTCGGCCTAGGGCTGTTGTGCCATTAAAAGAAGGAGAGAAGTGGTGAAGTTGATAGTTCTGCTACGCAGAGTGCCCTAGGTTCGATTCTCGGCACAGGCAAAACCAGAAAGTAGAAAAATTAGATTTTAAAATTACTAACTGAGTGCAATCTCTTAATACAAAAATAATAACAAAATTGTCATTTGCAGATTGATGATTAGAAAACTATTCACACCTACTACATACTCGTACACTCGTATTGGCATTTGCGAGAAGTTGCGAATTTCGAATGAAGAATACCACAAAATGCATGTTTGCAAACATATTGACACCATTTTGAAATAGGGGAAATGTACGCACAAAACAAATGTTTTCATTTGCAACAACAGTAACATGAACAATGAGCATCATTTTCAAGGACAAAGTGTGTTGAAATGTGAAGCAAGCAACAGCTTAGGGTGAGTAAGATAAGAGAAAAGAAGACAGTGTGGCGGATGTCGTTGGCTTACATTGAAAAAGGCGGTAATGCTTTGCTCATTTATGATTTAAATAGTTTGACAGCCATATTGTGCATTGATTTGTTACACTTCCGTTTCTTTTGCTATCAGTTTCTAAATTTTGTTTGCAGTTAGAGTTTCCAATTTTTTGACTTTTCACAAAACTGATTATCGAATACGAATATTATTCGATAAAAAATTACAATAGCCGGTTTTCGAATACAAATAGTAGGGAACCGATTAACCTCATATTTTAATAAAATTAAAGAAAAATCTATTTCTAATTTTTATTG
Organism: Palloptera scutellata; assembly: GCA_958295655.1. Lineage (NCBI taxonomy): Eukaryota > Metazoa > Arthropoda > Insecta > Diptera > Pallopteridae > Palloptera > Palloptera scutellata. Next base: position 27,056,837 of record OY282449.1, on the reverse strand, counting down.
AGATCAGATATTTTTGTTCTATACTCACCTGAGCAAGATATACCCCACGCACACTCTAAAAAAAAATGGTACCGCGGCTGGTTCGAATAAATTCCAGCCGAGAGGCCCAATTTTCGAACACTTTTTTCAGCAATTGGCGTCGTATGTCAGTAATAACGCGACGAATATTCTCTTCCAAGGACTTCACATAACCCCACAAAAAATAGTCCAGCGGTGTTAAATCGCACGATCTTGGAGGCCACGTCACAGGCACCCGACGCGAGATAATGCGCTCACCAAAAGGTTTCTTCAATAAATTGACTGTTTCGTTGGCTGTATGGCATGTAGTATGAAAAAGTCATTAATCATGGCTCTATAGCGTTCCCCATTGACTGTAACATTATGACCGGCTTCATCATTGAAGAAATATGGACCAATGATTCCCTCTGCCCATAGAAGAGCACACCAAACAGTGACTTTTTGAGGATTTAACGGCGTCGCAACAATGGCTTGTGGATTATGATCACTCCAAATGCGACAATTTTGCTTATTAACGTACCCATTCAACCAAAAGTGAGCTTCAGCACTGAAAAATATTTTCTTGTGAAAGTCCCGCGAACCGAACCATTATTTTGGTAATAAATTTGCACGATTTGCAAACGTTGTTCAGGTGTAAGTCTATTTATTATGAAATGGCAAACCAAATGGCTGTCAAAAACATCAATTCCGAAAAAGGATTCAGAATTTCTTACGTTTTTTTAGTTATGGCAATCTTACAGCAAACGAACGAAATGTCGTAAGGTATGTGTATTTCTTTAACCTACATACATTAAACAATATTGTGTTTTTGCAAGCTTGCTCAGTCCAGAAAAACCAGAAAATAAAAAAATTTAAAAGGCATTAATTTGGTATTCACGTTGAAAAAATATTGTACAATATCCTTACCCCCTCAATCATATAACCAAACTATTGAATGCAATTCTAATTCAATAATTTTTCCCCTCAATGTATATTATTATTTGGCGTTCACTCTACATTAAATTCATCCCTGTGTTGTGAAAAATGCCGCATATTGTTATCTCGCTCAACCGCCATAAAAGCAAACACGCTTTACACTGTTGTAGTTATTGTACTATACGTTCACATTTTTTACCAGTTTCATAAAAAATTGCACAAAATGTTAAAACCGCTATACATTATTAAACAAATGCTCATATATGGCATAACTAAAAAAATGGTTGATGATTGACTATTATTCAATAGCATTTCAAGTAATGCAAGATTCTAAACAAAAATTATCTAGACTGTAAAGTACTAAAAATGCTACTTTGGGCCAACGCATGCATTGCTGACAACCAGAAAATATACATGTGGTTCGATTGCAACGAGTTCATGCTCGCCACTCGTTACTTTGTTTTCAGTTGGAAGAAGATATTGCTAAATGGAGGAGGAGACTGTAAAGTTGAATTTCTAAATAATTTTTTCACGAGATTAAAATGTAAATTCGAACGCGAAAATATGTAAAAATTATGCCAAAAAGTGTTTGCTAACTATTTCCGCCATTAATCTTTGACAAAGTGTGTAGAAAACACCAATAAACATAGTGGAAAATTTGGCTATTAAAAAACGCATTGGAAGCGAATTGCAAAGCAATGAAGTAAAAGTAAGAAAAACGTGAAAAAGCCAACAAGAAAAAGTACGCGGGGCAACAACGAGTGTCGAAACGGAATAAGCAAAGCATCAAAAGAAAAAAGAACGTCACGAAAAAGGACAAAAGCGCGATTACAACATCTACCGTAAACAAGAAGACGAAAAGACGCTGAAGAATACCTCCATGGAAGCGTCTCGGCCACGGAAGCCAGACTAAAGTCTTACTTAGCTACTCTTCGCATAGCAAAAGTTACACGCATCCGAAATATTTTTCGGTGCTTTCAAATTGCCAAAAATCATTTTTCACTCTCGTATACGTAGCGTAAATCCTTCAAAATTCCTCCACAAACTCCCACCTCAACCGCCTCCATGCCCGTCTCCGTGGTTTGTGAATCTTCGGCAAGTGTTAATGCAGCGCTGCGTGAGTCTCTTGGTAGCAGTTACAGCAGTGCTGCAGGTAATGACGATGGAAAAGCTGGTGGCGGTGGAGCCTCTGTCATGTCCTCCGGTGGTGGCAGTTCAGATGAATGCCTGCAAAGCAAATTGGTAGCATCCGCCAAGCGTGTGCTACTCTCCAAAATTGAATATGAAGAAGTTAGCAACTACGGTCAATCCGTATTGGATTCACTTAAATCCAAGTATATTGTGCTAAAACCAGGCACAGCTGTGAATGGCGATGGCATTGTTAATGCCGAAAATGGACAGTCTTCGCCAGCAACTGGCAGCAATAGTAGCAGTAACAACAACAACAACGGCGGCATTAATGGCAGCACAGCCGGTAAGTGTGTGTACATTTTGATTCACAAAGAGAATATTTCGTATAAGTGGAAAAGTTATTTTGTACATGTATGCGTTTGTCAGCGAGCGTACAATCTTTTTATAGGTAATCTTTGTTTGTAGTGTTGTTGAATTTGTTTGTTGCTTGTAAACTCAGTTTTGTTGAAATCATCGAGCGTTGCCAGATAAGGATCGTGAAACATGTTGTATGTAGATTTATGATAATTACCGTTGTATCCAATAAAAGGAAATTAGAAAAATTTTTGAATTAGTTAATAATTACTTTTACTCCAATATTTATCTTTAAACTCATATAATCAAGTGCCAAGTGTGAGTTCATTGGTTGTAATGTGCTATTGACCAAGCAAGCAAAAGCAAACGCAGTCAGTCAGTATTACAAAAACAATTATTTACAAGGTGTCTTGCTACTCACATTGTATGTATGTATGTATGTAATTGTGTAGGTAATAATTGCTCTCATGTTCTTCGCTGTTATATGGTCTTGTTGTTGCCAGTACTGCCGTTCCTAAAAGAGGGGTACGACTTTATTTTATAATGTACTATACAAAAAAATTAGATCTTTCTCTTAAAACATCAAGTTTTATTTTAAAAACAAACCTATACAATTTATTTGATTTTTCAACGTAAACGTAGTATTTATTGCTTAAACTAAACTTAATTAGAAAAAAGTTCCACCTATAAATTTAAATTGAATTTAAAAATAAAGTCGATTCCTGGAGTATAAAATAATGATTGAAATAACTAGTGATAGATTTTGGAAAATTCCAAATAATACGTGGTAAAAGTAATAAAACTCCAAAATGGCACATCTACCATAATTGTGGTAAAGTGCCAGCACTGGCTGGTGCTGTTTCTGTTGGTTATGCTTACATACATACACTCATTCAACTCACTCAACGACGTGAATAAACAAATACAAAAAACTGGAGAGCACAGAGATATGAAAAAATATGAAGTGGTAATATGTAGCATAAGAAAACTGAAAACGAACGATAGTATAAGCACAAAAATACATATACACAAGAACAGAGACCAATAACAGAGACAATAGTAGAGACAGCAAAAATGCCAGAATACTATTTAGCGTTGCTACCTATAGTAGAATAACAACAACAATGACATGAAAGCTACTAACGAGAACAACAACAACATCTCGTTGACATTGCGCCAAGTTATCTTTTAGTTTGTACCATTACATTTCAGACAAGCAAAAGCAAAAAAGAAAGAAAAATAAAATGCCGCGTATTATTTTTATGGAAATGAACTACATTACATATATTTCTGTTTTTGCTCGTTGCTTTGTTCTGTCAATTTTTTACGATTTTCTGTTTTTATATACAATTTTATTTTGATCTCATGTGCTTTAACATACATATGTACACATACTTTCTTCTTTTAACTAATCAACTTTAATCAAAATAGAAGCGATTGTAAAATGTATAGAAAATATTTCAGTTTAGGGAACACAACGCATGGAATGTGTAGTATCATATCTTTTGATATTACTGATAGCGGCAGTATCCTTCATAAATTATGGATCAGCAATTCGTTTACTTGGGTGTACATATGGTATATGTGTGTGTAAGTATGTAACAGCACGAAACTATTTGCAGAGAAGTAAAATAGGGAATATCCCAAAGCAGCCTATGACATAAAGCCTAAAAACAAGTTTTTACAGGATATTAATCTCAGTTTCAACTTAAATGTGTTCAGTGACTGTCATAGCACCTAAGTGTAAATTAAAATAGAATTCGGAGTTCTTAAATATTTACTTTTAGGTATGAATATTCACACATAATAATAAAAATTGTGATAAAATTGTTAAAGGTTTTACATCTTAGCCGCCTTACCTTTAATTTCAAAACGTTTCCAATTTCAAAGAAAATCTCCAGAAATGTTTTTTTTACAAGCATCATTCGATCAAACCAGAATTCTATCTAACTTTGTAGATTTTCAGTTTGTATTCTTTCATTTGAGAAAACTCTCAGACAAGAGAAAAAAGTCTGGCAAGTCAGCATGCTGCTATAATTTTTCCAGTGTTAACCGTAATCAATACCATAAAAATTTTTCTAGCAATATTAAGGTTTTTCGTAAAAGATGAAATTCCATATCAAATTAAATCAGCCTCGCCGATGGCTCTAGTGGTCGAGTTCAGTAGGTGAGACAGATAAAAATTTTTGTTCGCCAATACAAAACTAAAACATAGAACGAAAAAATTGCCGAATAATTATAAAATTTTAAACAACTTATAATAGATAAGCAAATTTATATGTTTAACAATGTTCAATCATATTGTGAACAGGGTCGTTCATTCGTATTACGTGTTCGGCTTATCCAGTAAGGTGGCGGCGTAACCAGCATCGGTTTCTGGTTTGTAGTTAAAACAAATATATGTACATAGTATAAGAAACCCTAAACAAATAATGGTTGGAGAAAAACAAATCTCTGTGGAGTATACAATTGAAGAATTTTTTTGATTTATGTCAACATAAAATTATGCCAATTCCCAATTTTTCTTGCCTCCCAAAAAATTACCCCAGCTGCTGTTTTTCTAAAGTATTACAGAAAATAGAAAATATATACACGCAAAAGTAACGAATCGGCACGTTTTTAACTTCTGTACGCCTGTACAATAGTCGAATCATTATCACTAGTCTATAAAAAAAAACTGTACCATTTGAAAAATGTGTTTTCTATTCTAGACTAATTCTTTTCGACGGTATACTGCTATGTAATTTCAGTGTTAAAATCTATTGATTTACAGCCGATGAAAGTTGAATTTTCAAACGTTTTTCAAAATCACTTATTACTAGTGGCGTATCATATAATGTACAATCTTATAAATAATTAAACTCTTTTTTTAACCTAAAAGAAACTGAGTGTGGCAACACTTGTTACAACCGGCATTAAAACAAACTTAAATTGTAAACTTTTGTGCTGGCAACACTCTCAACACCTTGCTCTTTATGCGGCGAATTCTTTCGCCTCACAGCGAGGTGCGCTTATCACGCAGAAGTAGAAAAACAGTAAATACACATCATTTGTTTGACAATTTTCCTCTGTGCATGCATTTTCTTGTACCATTGCCACACATTTTGCTGATTCTGTTGCGTTTTCTCTTTCGCCCAAATTTTTATTTTTCTTTTACTTAGTTCCTTTTAATAATTTAGTGGAATATTTGTTTTAAATAAGTGCTGAGCAAGCAGCAATCAGGCAAAATAATACTACTCAGTTTTAGTTAGGTGCGCTCGTGCTGTGCGTGGCCCTAATTAACTTACGGGCTACGATGAAAAAGGAAAATGCCTTCAATGATGGAATTGGATTATTTGGCTTTATGGTTACTTTTTAAATTTGTCATAAAACCATTCTACACGTACATAAGAAATCTGTTTTACAAAAACATTACATTCGACTCTTCTTTTGATTCTAAAATTGGCACAGATCCAAATGGCAGCAGCGGCAATATCACCAACTACAACAACAATAACACCTCGAAGCGTTCAACCAACATCTGCAACAACAATAATAATCCTAATGAGCTGCCACAACCGAAACGTATACTATATCCGCGTGAAAATATACGCATTGGCTGGAAGAACTCGCCACGCAAATGGCAAGTGGGCGTCGGTATGATGAATGTAGGCAACACATGTTATCTGAACTCCACTCTGCAAGCACTCTTTCATGTGCCCTCGTTGGCAAATTGGCTGATGTGCGATTCCCAGCATATGGAGCACTGCGACTCAGCTGATGCCGGCTGCATTATTTGCGCCATGGCAAAAACGCTACTAGCTTCACAGAACAGTCAATCTGCGATACGGCCGTACTTCGTATATTCCAAGCTTAAATCAATATGCAAGCATTTGGTTATGGGCCGGCAAGAAGATGCACATGAGTTTCTACGTTACCTTGTCGAAGCAATGGAGAAATCGTATCTGTCACGTTTTCGCTCGTTTAAGGAACTGGATCAGCACAGCAAAGAAACAACGCCACTAAATCAAATCCTCGGTGGCTACTTGAAGTCAGCAGTACGTTGTCTCTCTTGTGGTCACGTATCCGTGACGTTTCAACATTTTCAGGATTTAATGCTGGACATACGCAAGGCAGATACTGTAGAAGAGGCGATGGATGGATATTTCTCACGTGAACGATTGGAGGATATGGGCTACAAATGCGAGTCGTGCAAGAAAAAGGTTAGCGATTTCATCATTATAAAGTTTTCTAAACACTTACAGCTTTGCTGATTAGATAAGATATTGATTTTGTTTTAATTTTTATTATTTTCAATTTTTTATGGTTAATTTATATTCTTTTAATAATTTACATTTATTCATATTAATCTTTCAAGGTTTCTGCGACAAAACAATTTTCACTGGAGCGCGCTCCTATTGCACTCTGCATTCAGTTGAAACGATTCTCTATGATTGGCACCAAATTAAACAAACAAATTACAATAAAACCACGTCTTGACCTAACGAAATTCGCTTCGCGCAAGAACACTGGCGAGCAGCTAACCTACAAACTTGTTGCCATGGTGACACATTTGGGTGCATCGCAGCATTGCGGACACTATACTGCTATCGGGCTGACCGAATCCGGCACTTACTACAATTACGACGACAGCTTTGTAAGACCAATTTCCGTGCAAAACGTTTGCAACACAAACGCTTACATTATTTTTTATGAGTTGGATAGTACACCGCCCCGTCAAGTGTCAGGCACTGGCGATTCTAAAGAAAACTATCAAAAAATGAACGGATATTCCCTAGGCGTTTCAGCTGGTAACAATGGCATTGCTGCTGGAAGCCCTCGCATTGTGCGCATAGCTGGACCACAACTGCCACCCGGTTACAATAATCCCAATAATAAATCATCGGCAGCGCCGTTGATTAACGGTTCGTCGTACACCAACGGTAACAACTGCAAATTGAGCATCAATCGACAAAGTGGAATACCCACTAGCACCACCAACAATAACTGCACCAACAGCAAAATAATGATACTCTTTAAAAATGGTAACGGAACGACGACGAAATCGTCAGCGACTACTGCTACTGCTATGTCCACCTCACAAACACAGAACGGCAATGGTGGTTACAAGAATAATAGCAACGGCACACAATTACAAAACGGTCTCCTTGTGGGGACCGGGAAATTTCAAGAGTCTACGCACTCGAAGCCTTCATTGGTTGGCTCACCAAATAAAGGACAAAGTGCTGCAATTTCAAATGGCAACGAAAATTCCCGCAACTCCTCCACTAGCTCAGATCACGACGAGGATGAAGTAAACTCGTCCTCACAATTAAATCGCAAAGTATCATCTACGAATACAAGTTCTGCTTCATCGACGGTAGTGACGCCAAAGGCAGCAGCAACATTACCCAGCATGCCGAAATTATTTGATAATGGCTCATCCACTACCGTCAGCAGTTCAGTATCCAAAAAGACAAACACCTGCTCCTCAACATTACCAGTAGTTAAAAGTTCTGTTAAGAGTTTGGTACCTTACGAGTCGGAAACAGACGACGAATACATGTCTACGGGAGAAACCAAACATGCTAAATGCAACAGCAACAACAGCAAAATAACTGAAATGACAAACGGAAAGAATATATTAAAGCGGCCAAATAGTTCCACCACATCAAGCGATGACAACGATGATGATGCTAATGTGAAACTAACAAATGGCATTAAGGTGAAGAAAACTGCCGCCACCGCCGCCTCTACATCAAACATCGCAGGCAACACAACCTTAACGTCTTCATCCAGCCAAAATGGCTCAGCTAACGGAAGCTCCTCCTTTATTACACAGTCTAAGGCCAACAAACAAAAGACTGATGTTATTGATGATATATTCAACTTAAATAAACGCAATGCAAATAGTTATAGCAGCAGCAGCAATAACACACCAACAGCAACAACATCCAAGAAACAAAAACCGCATCAGTTCAATGTATCATCGACTACACCCAAACCAGAAACGAACGATGACGATGAAAGTGGTGATGATAGTAAAAGGTCACGCCCACCATTCAAACGTTCACACTCAACACCACCCTCACCGCCGGTTATCAAAACCAAAACAGGCCTCTGGCAAGTGACTGCACTAAAGCCCGACGCCGCAGAGCAACAAGAAAAATATGCTATTACAGTCAGCAAAAATCCGAAAAATCCCTTCGCTACTAAATCTACAATAGATCTGTTTGCCAAGCGTTCAAAATTCAAAGCCGAGAACTCTGAAAAACAACGTACATTTGCTGGTAACGGGTATCTTCGTGACTCTGCCAGTGACAGCGCCGTATCTGAGCTGCTAAAGCAATCCCATCGTGGCTACGGTGCACCTGTGCTCACATGGACAGGCAGTCAGACGGAAATTGAAAAGGAGGTATGTCAATTTTGTGTATTTTTATTGCAATTGTGATCAGTGTTAATTGTTGAATCTTAGGTAATGTATTGCTGTTGTACAGAACTTGGCTAGTTAGTTGCACCTTTCATAACCTTCTATAAACGTTTAGCTTAATTATATTCTCACACGCTCTTCGTCCCTTAAAATGATCACAAAATCGTTAAAATTCATTTATAAATTGATTTTGTTCTATTTAATTTGGATAATTTTGGTTTTATTTTAGTTTGGCCTTCTACATCGAATGCGACAAACTCATACCATTTGTCAATCATATTCTGCCCGTTTATCGCGTCATTTGACTTTGTCGCATCGTGTGTAAGCGGCCCTCTTGATTTGCTCTTAATTATTTTTCTTATTTTATTGTTTGAATTGAAATCACATATCCTGTTTTCCCGTCCTCTTTAGAATTTTAGTTTGGTAGATGAGAAACGGATAGAGGACTACGACGACGTCGATATCATCGTCGATGACGACGACACTTTGGTTACAAATAATACGGAAGAAGCGATGCACGATGGGGATACTACTGCTTGTTGTAATAGTAAAAGACCTGAAAGTGACGGCAATGCGACACTATCAGAAGATTCGTTGGATAATATTTAATTAACGCAAGAAAATAAACGACGAGTCGAGTGTACACATGCGTGCGTCTGCCTTCTGATGATATTGTGATTGTGCAATAATATTTGTATTCTGCTACATGCTACAAATGTATATATGTATATAATATACCTATATAATTAGGCTGTAAACAACAAATGAAAATCAAACAAAAAATTAACTGAAACAGAAATTATAGCATAAAGACCATCATCACAACTATCACAACGACCACCAACCAATCTCTTCATTCATTTGATTACTACACTAAAAAAGATAATTACAGATAATTTGACTATGTAAAAGTACGTGTTGTTTTGTGCCTTTTTATAAATGTATTTATTGTATTGTGTATTTTAAATATTTGCAATGCAAAGTAAAGTGGAGTGAAATTGAAATTGAAAATCATTTGAGTAGCAATAATTATAAATTTGATCGTTCACAGAAATTAGAAGAATTCGTATTTTACAAAATTCAAAACTGAAGTCTTACTGTTGCTCCTTCATATTTTTCATCATCATTTTGCATTGCAAATAGATAGTTTACACATGCATTAAGCTTTCACTTTATTTGCACCATTTCACCAGCACAATGTACTTACGGTGACATATTGCAATTCGTTTCCTTTGCAGATCGCTGACGAATCGCGTGAAATGCGACAACGCGAATGGGAAGAGGAAGACGATAACGAAATGGATCGTGGACGTCAGAAGAAAGTGGTCCGAAAAGATGCGAATGCGCACGCTAACAGTAATCTACGCACTCCCGGCTACAATCCCTTTCAAGAGCACCAGGAGCAACAGCGTCGCTGGAAACATGGCGGCGGCGGAGCGCATCGTTTCTATGGTGGTAGCGGCCATTTTCGTCATCACTTCCAACAGCGCAATAAATACAAATTTCAACGTTTCAACCATAAATTCCAGCGCTCATCAACGGCGCACCAACAGCGCAATAATGGTGGTGGTGGCGGCGGCTACCAAAGACGAGACTCCTAACACTTTAATAGTGCTTGTCGTCGTAATGCTAGCTATGGTTTGGGGCATTTTAACCACCACAAAACTGTTACCAACGCCGTCAACGCCGGTAAAATTTGTACAAATGCATGAGCTGGCGTGGGCATTGGCATTGATTGGACTGCGAGCAAAGCAACTTAGAAACGATTCACACTTGTTTTTCTCATCGTTTTAATTAATTAATGAACCTGCCTAAACGTATGTAGTTGTGTGTGTTTGAGAGAATATACTATTTTATAGTTTTGTTAGTTTTATGTTTTTTTTTTAATTGAGCTTAATTTTTTATGGTTTTTTTATTTTTATTATAAATAACTCTTAAGATGCATACTTATACACACAATTATCTAAAAAGAAAAAAAAATTTATAATATGGCATTGAAATAATACACAATTTATTAAAGAAACCTCAAATAATATATTTCTCAATTTTCTGCGACTTGACCACAACCACACATCATAGAGTTTCGGACTTGAAATTTCCTTTTTGAAATAAATACCTACATAAACTAATCAATGATGATTGAATTGATTGAATTTTCTTCTCTAATTCTTAAGCTGAATTATTAATAATAATTTAATGTCTAAAGAAAATTTAAACTGAAATTAGCGAAGTAAGTTAGTTACGTAAGTTTGTACATATAAAGAAACAATATTTAATCAAACTGTTTTGAGAACGAAAAAATAAAAACAATTTTAAAGAAAAACAATTAATTTTAGTTAGAAAAAATCATCAAAGAAAAATTTTGCTAACTGCGATAATTTTTTTTTTAATTTTGTAATTGAAAAATTAAAATTCTATTGAAAGAAATGAACAAAATACATACATACATTGATAAAGCAACAACAACAAATAATTAAAGAAAGAAAAAAATTTTCAAATTATTGAATACTAGCAAAAATTAATAAATTATTTGACAATTCTAAAACCACAACACAATTTAACATTATTTAAAAACAATTTAGAAAAATCAAATGAAAGGAAATGAAATAAAATTAATTAAGTGTAAGTGTACATTATAAATGGCAAATAATGAAAACACCTTTGCATCTAAATTAGTAATAAACATTTTCGGAACTATATTTTCATTAAATACTTAGGCAAAATTAAACGAAAATTTTTTGTTTTAATTTAAGCATAAGAAATTAATTTTGCTTTAATATTTTGTGTTGTTTTTACAATAATTTTTAGAGAATGGCGACGCGCATTGAATGCATTTATGTAAATCTGTGTGTTCAAGCAGTTTCAAAAACGGAATCTACATATACCTACCTATAACATATTATACATATATAATTGCATAATTGTGTTTATTACTTAGTTTTATATATAAGGAAATTATGCATATTTTAAGTTTTATAAATGCAGTTGCAATACACGGAAACAGCAAAAACGAAATGCTGCATGCATCGCATGTGCCCATGCAGCATTTTTCACGATACACACACAGAGACATGACTTAATGGAATAATGACGTGTTACAGCAAGTTACAACTTATTGATGCACATATACATAAATATATACATGCATACATGTATGTATGTATATGTACATATATAAAAACAATATATATAGATATGTAATAAAAACAAAATGAAAATGCTAGAGGCAATGCAGGAAATATTGAGAAAGAATATATGTATATGCTGATTTATAAAAATATATTAAAGAATATAATTAAAAATTAAAACACAAATATATAAACAACAAATATATTTTAAATAATGTTTGATTTTTTTTAGGGAATTAGAGGTTTTGAAAGAAATTAGATGCAAGTTAAACGCGACTTTAAAGGATATTTACAACTCATTATTGTCGCGTTTAAAGCCGTTGGTGTGCACTGCCTGCCATGACAAATTCTGTTCTATTTAGCTTAGATTAGGTACCTTGTCACATGCTTATCCATACATTACACATGGTTCTAAAGTGATTATATCGAGGTCGAAATTTAACAGCAAAACGGTTTTAGTGGCTGTCGAGGGACATGCTTACGCCAGAACGGCCCTTTATGATACAACTAAGTTGGACCTACAGTTCAACGCAAGTTTCAAATTCGGTCTAGGGGCATGCTTAAGCTAGAACGGCCCTTTATGATACAACTAAGTTGGACCTACAGTTTGACCGCAAGTTTCAAAATCGCGTAGATACCAATTGCCAATAATGAAAATTGGAAAGCCCATAATGACGTAGACTAAAAAATCAGATATAAAAAAATATATATTATATATATCCCATAAGCGTAAGTAATAGAAATCGTCCCTTATACTCATATTATACCTCCTTTTGAGGTGAGTGAAATATACACTTTATTGTACCCTACACTGTGTACAGCGTATATTGGTTTTGAGCGAGCAACGTTTGTTTGTAACGACCACAATTAGGCGTCGCAGGTACAAACATATATGTACATACAATTGTACATAGAAATATTTATTATGTGCCCTAAATACTATATTATATTGTTTACACAAGATTTACTCTCGCTACTATGTAAACCCTACAATAAATTCACAAGCACCCCAAAAAGTCATTAATTTTGTATTGATAAAATTGTATGAAATCGTTTATTTTTCTTTTCAACAAATACATGTATAGGATTCAACTACGTTTCTGCTGGCGCAATTGTTTTCTATTAAGCATTCGCCCCTTACTATAACGATTTGGCTCAACTTTGCCCTTTTTCTTCAGACGTTGATGTTTTGGTAGACTTTTCATTGTATTATTTTTATCGCGTTGCACCTTTTTCTGGTTGGCTTTCTTATCGATACGTTCTTTTTGCTTGAATACTTTGCTTTTCTTAAGTTTACTGAGCGTTTTGGTTTTCATTAAACGATTCAATTCTCTTTTGCTTTTTAATTCAATCGGTTCAGAGGAATCGGATTTCATTTTTTTACGTGATGCCGCTTCATCGTTATCAACTTCAGACGAGTCTTGATCGCGATGTTTACGCTTCTTCTTAACATTTACATCGAAATCCATGCCAGGTATACAATTTGTGTCTTCGGCTACGTCGCTACCACCACTATCTTCATCCTCATCTTGATCACTTTCCTCTGAATTATCACGATTTACACCGAGCATATTATTTTGTGCCGCCAAATCACCTGTTGACAATTCTACTATCTTCACTTTGACATCGTCATCTTCGTATTCATCTTCATTTACTTTATCTTGTTCGGTAAGTTCTCGCAGTGGTTCAAATGACTTCTTCATATGTTTCAAGTTATCCTTGATCTCGAGCCGTATCTTCTTCCGTTCCTCCTTAAGATTGTGGTCCAGCTCTTCCTTGGCCTTCTTTTTTCGTTCATTTTTGCGTTTTCGGAAGCCTGTGAGAAATTCTCTGTAAAACGAAAAATATTAATTAAATAACTACAGGACTATTTACAACACATTAAACTTGCTTTCGTTTTTGTGGATCAAAGACTATTTCGACTTTCTTTTTTACCGTCTTCTTACTACGAGCCATTCTTGGTAATTGTTAAGAATTGTTTTTCTTCTCGTTTTCAAAACGTGCGCGAAATAGGGATGCACAAAAAAAACGATTAGTTAAACCCAATTTTTTTGTGATTAAACCCGGGTTATATCGAGTATCTTTCCAACGGAAATAAGTCGGTGGAAATAAGTACCGACCGACTACGATATAATGCGCTTAGCTACATTCAATTATTTTCCTTGGGTGATTTTAAAGCGAATGTGCAGCAGCATCTCGTTTAGCTGTTTCATTATAAAGAAACAAAATAATCAGAAATGCTATGATCTTAACCCAATATTGTGTAAAATCAACAATGAAAATACACATAAAAGTTGTTATTTGGCAAAATATTTTAATATTTCGTGCAAATTATGTATAAAAAATACCTTTAATAATTAAAAATTGTAATAAAATTACATTGAATCTTTGTTTTACTAGAGTAAATTACTTCACTCGTTGCTACTCGCAACTCGAGTGCCGGTCGATTAATATTTTATATTATAACAAATTAATCGAGTACAAAAGTTTACTCGAATCCCATCACTACTATTGTTTACCATTTCAACTGTCAAGTGGTTGTAAAAATTTAAATGACTTGGCAGCACTACAACATTTCGCGCCAAGAAAAAAGTAGAATAAAGGAAACAAGTCAGCAGAAATTGCAATTGCATTTTCAATCATTTATAACATAACGCATTAGTAAGCAAAAAATATAGCAAAATGAGTATTGCAAAAGAAGATGACCCAAATATAATGGAAACAAGGTTGAATATGGATGGCGAAAAAGAAACGTCCGCAGAAGACAGTTTCACGCTGCATATGTCTGAATCTGAGGATGAAAAAGATTTGTGTACGGCAGAGAATATATCAGAGGAAGTTTCACAAAGTGTGCATGCAGCTGTAGGTGAGAGAACCGAAAGTTTTAAAAAAAAGTTACAATTGCATATTGAAGAAAAAAAAGAGGAAATACTGGCAGATTTCAACTACAGTGGTAAAAGCGAAAAGACAATTGGACAAAATATGATTCAACCTATAAATAAAGTTGTTAAAAAGAAGATATCGATGCTAATAGATTCAGAAAGTGAAGAAGAATCAATAGATCCAATAGGCAAATCCAAACTTATGACGAAGAGAGTCTTAGCTCTTGCTGATTCGGAAAGTGAGGAAGATGCCAAGACAAAAAATATGAAAGTGTCATCATTGTTTGTTTCTCACGATGGAGATCCTGCCGAGGATAATCAGTTTTCTACAAAAATATCAGATACTGAAAGTGACGACGAATACAAAAGTAAACAAAATGTAAAAAAACCTGTAATGAAATCAAAAATTTCGGAATTAATTGATTCGGATTCAGAATCCGATGCAAGCGACTCTGAAGCGTTGGGTGAAAAGAGTGATCTTGCATTGTCCAGAAACTCTAATGATGAAGAAGATAATGAAAGTGGAAAGGTATTCAATAAGAAGCCAAAGAAAATGAGGGTAACCGTTAAAATGTTTTTATAAGATTTTACTAACTGAATAATATTGAATTAATTTTCTTATCACATAATTTAGGCATCTGCCAAAAAGGCCATGGATGAATTGCAGGCCATACAAAGTGAGCAACAACGTCTACATAGAGAGGCGCACTTCACGTAATTTATACAATATTTTCCTCATAGCTGAATGATTTTAATTAATATGATTTGTTAGCATTCCTTATCATAAGCCGAAAAGGTATACTCTACAAGAGTTTCTTAAGCGTCGCACTATTATAAAACCACAATTGCAAAGCAATGACAGTAGCCCAGCTGCAGCCATTGTGCGATCCAGAAATCTAAAAATGACACAAGAAGAATTGGAAGAGTATGCGTAAGTATAAAAAATTGTAATTTATGGGCTTTAAAAAATTTTAAACTACACACATTTAAGTAAACTTATGGATGAGCGCGCAAAGGAAGCAACAGAATTCTTCAAGTCTGAATCAGAATCTGATGAAGAACTAGAATTTAAGGATAACGAAGGTGTTCTAGATAAAGAACAGCAAGCAGATGCAACTGGAAAAAGTCCTTATAATATGGTGCTAGTACCAAATGCAGATATTACAGCTGAAAATACAATAAATTCACAAGAAGCTGTGAATTTTGAAACTAACATTGAAAATCCTATACTTGCTGCTCACGAAACTTCAAGGGAAACTGCAGACACTTATGCGAGACCATCGACTGAAGTTGCAGAAGGTGAAAATATATTTTACCTTGACGAACAAGCTTCTACATCTAAATCTATAGTAACTGCCGAAGTCGATGCAAAAGTTACTAAAGAGAATGATATGTTTTACCTTGATCACCAATCCGAAACATCTGAATCTATAATGACTGCAGCAGATATCAATAGTAGAGCGACAACAGGAAAAACTGACGATGATGATATGTTCTACCTTAACGACGAATCCTTTACATCCAAACCTATAATCACTGAAGTTGTTCAGTTACCAAACATCGATATAAACAGTTTACACTTAAATGCAACAACTTCAACATCACCACAAGCGCAAAATATAAATAAAAGAAATAATGTCGATATAAAGCGTCTTATTACAGAGCAACATCTAACAGAAAGCCCTTCTTTAAAGGGCGATGCGAATATGTTGATCGATTTGGAAACAGGTGATTTAATAGTTAAGCAGCCAACTGGATTGGATAAATTACTTGATAGATTCATAGCGACAAATAAACCGCGTAAATCAAGAACCACAGAAACTGTAGAGTTAGTATGATACAAATAACAACAGATTCATCAAATATTATTAAATTGTATGTAATTCCAGCATATTATCTACTGAAAATGGTATATTGGAAATGTCCAAAGTCAATATACACGTCCACGAAGACAATGATCCAAATAAGGAGCAAAAACCAGGAGCAGCATATTTAAAGCTAAAAGAGAATTTAAAATCAATTATTAAAAAGAAGCGTCTCGAGGAATTACAAAAGAAACAAGACGAAGAAAAAGAATATAACAAATGTCTTATGGATGACGATGATGAGGAAGAAGGGGAGATTGAAGGCGATGAATATGAACCCGAGACAAAACCAAAAAGAAAAGAATTTATTGACAGTGATATACTTGTAAGTGAATAAAACCTTCATTTAAACTGAAACATCAAATTAAATGAATATTTTATAAACAGGTCGATGATGAGGAAAATCGGCTGATTGAAAATGAAGAAGATGAGGGAGTAGACTTGAAAGATGAAGAGAAAGAGATCATAATTAATGACAATGGAGAAGAAGACAACGAAAAAGAAGATTGTGAAGATGCTGATAGCGAAGAATCTGATAACGAGAGCTATACCGATGAAGAAGAAACCAATGATGTAAATATCAAACGGAAAACTCGTATTTTAAAGGGATTCCAAGATGATTCTGATGAGGAAATTGATTTTCTTAAACCACAAGCTCCTATCACAATACCCAATGCTCTTACACTGTATGAATTGGAATCAAATAGTCCTCAATGCGATGCCGAAGATGAATTAATGGACTTATGTTCCGGTCAGTTTGGCTTAACGCAAAACAAAGATGTAGCAACATCTATTATAAGTCAAATCCCTATGACACAAATGCATATGGGAGGTCGAGATGAGACTGAAGAATTGCTAGAATTGTGCTCTGGCTCCTTTCATAATGATGAGGACGATCAACCAACAAATCCTGCACCAACCCAAGTGCATACTTCTTCTGAATCACAGTCAGTAACAATAGCTGCGTCACCTTCAATACAAATATGCAATAAAATTCTTTCTTCGGATGAGGAAAACTCAGCCAATGTAGGAAATGCTGCACATTTACAAAATCGCATAAAGAAACTAACAAAACGAATGAAAAGAAAGACAGCTAAATTGAGTTTCTCTGACGATGAAGAAGACGACGAAGAATGCGCTGTAGATTTATCAAATTCTGAATATGAAAATGTGGAAAATGTAGCAGAAACATTCATCGATTATGATTCAGAAGAAAATGAAGTAGTCGTGCAAATGACAAAGAAAGATTTCAAACTACGCGCAGAGAATTTTGTTGAAAAAGAAGCCGAACTCTCAGAATCCGAATGGGGTAGTGCAGATGAAGATGAACAAAATCTAGATAAATACGACATTGAATTGGGTGACGAAGATGAATTCGACCGTGAAAAATTGCGCAGCGAATTGGGACAAATACACGCGTAAGTGAATAGTTGATATGTTAAGATAACGATAAACAAAATATTTTCTTTTCAGACGAAAAATGCTCGATGAAGACATAAGAGAAGTGCGTAAAATACAAGAAATGCTTTTTGAGGATGAGGAAAAAGACGGCGTCGGCCGTCAGCGGCAATTCAAATGGAAAAACGCGGAAAATGGCTTCAGCTTGGACGATTCAAATCGTGAACATAATGGTGATGGTGATAATGGCGAAAGTGGCGACGAAGAAAATGAGCATATATGGCGAAGAATACGTTATGAAAGAGAGAAATTGTTAAAGGAACGTGGTTTAATAGAAGTAATATATTTGTACGACATTTTTAAACTATTTTGAATGTTATCAACTTAATTTTAGAGCTCACAAGATCACACATCCACCACGCTCATCTGTTCCTCACTTTCGACGACAATTGATGTAAAATCATCCAATCTCAACAACAACATTAAGAAGAAGAAAATTAATATAACCACAACAAAGAAAACCTCAACAACAATTGGCGAGAAAAAGAATTCACCATTTCTCATATCAAAGGTTCCAACAGCATCAACCGCAAGAGAAGGAACAGCAGCAATAAATAAGAAAACAGTGCGTGGCTCATTTTTGGTGCGAGACAAAGAAACTCTATCGAAACTTGCTGGTCTCACAAAAAATAATAATAGTGGCATGAATGATGAAAACGGAACAGGTGGCACTATTTCGGTGAAGGCTATAAAATCGAAGAATTTCGTTTTTGCCACACTCACCGAAGAGGAGCACGAGGTAGAAAGTTACGTGACTGTGTGCAACTATTTATTAATTTTGAAGTTGTATTTTTGCAGAATCTGAAACGAAAAGCTGATGACTTGATGAACAGCAGCAATGAAAATGGCATAAACTACATGAAGAAACCAAAGTTTGAGCCAAGACGTGATAAGTGCCTTATTGATCAGCTGTTGTAGAAAATTTAATTGATTAATCATTTAAATAATTTACGTTAGTTATAAGAAAGTTGTAATACAAATATAAGCGAGACATATTTTAAATCAATGTAAAAATTTTATAAAAAGTTTTCATGGCGAAACAATACCACTTCCAATAGAACTTACACAAGACGTTTTTCATTTGGAGTATTCACAAGGTGTCTTATTTTAAAGTATTTTTATTATGTCTTAAATTTGTTCTTCATGCGGCCAGTTGCATTCCGCTTAGGAACCTCAATCGCCTCAAACTCGCTGTCCTCGTACGTTTCAGAAACGGGTTATCTATAACAAAAAATAGTTTCTTTTCAACAAAATAACGAATGGTAAATGTAATATTTGTGTTGCTTGATCTAGCCAGTATTAGAGGATAACAAAGCACTTCGGCCAGGTTCTCGATGAACTGCCTTCTTTCGGACCTCCTCACAGAACCCTCTAAATTATTCGCTATATGTTTGTTACAGCAAGAGCTGCCGTGTCCAAAATATTGAAAAACATCGCCGTAGGCCAACGCAGCGGTGCTCTCTTAGTGGATTACTGCGACAACATTTTGTCGTAGTTTAACGAAAATTTGATAGGAATATTCAAAAAGTAGGCGCTGTTTGTCAGTGCTGACAGCTACATCGCTCTTATTTGAGCCTTTGCACAAAGAACAAACAATAAACTCAAAAAGCTTTGGAAAAAAAATCATTTGCATTCAAAATTCACCTGGTTCACCCGGATGGGTATTCCTCGACGACGTACACAAAAATCTTCGGTAAGGCGAAGGCTAACAAAACAATATGGCAGAAATGAAACGAGTTGTTTTTATAAATATTTTGTCAAACGCTAAGTTGAATGACCAAAAACAAGCCGGTACCATGAGAGAACAAACAGCTGTACTTGTCAATTCATACTTTATAAGTATTTAATAGGTATATACGCATTTGCGCCTAAGCCAGTAAATGACTAATTTATGTAAACAATAACTACAATATGTATACATACATGGCTGCGAAAGCTGACCAGACAGACAGAATGAAACATGCGATACATTCGCTCTCCCTCTTTTTGAATTCGCTCGCAGAAATTCTCGAGTTTCATTGTTGTTATTATTTCTTCCAAATACTTGCCAGCATTTGAGTATTCGACGAGCAAACGATTTAATGTAAAATAAGTAAATCCGTTCAAAGCATAACAAAATAATAGAAATAATAGAAATCAAAGCATAAAGATACTAATAAATCAAATTTGTGATGCACAACTAAGAAGTGAAATAAATTAGAATAAATAAAATGTTTTGCTCTTTTTTGGTACTTTAAGTTAATCGCATTGGATCTTCAAAAGAATTTGATAGTCTGCAAACATTTCCATACAGTTGGGCTCGTCATCGAATCTAATCAGCTTTATAATCAAACGGACAAAAAAGAGAATAAACTTTAGAATTAGCTTCGGTGTCGCAGCAGCGTCTTGCAATTCATCAATTTACATTGTGCTGCGGTAGCTGGCGGTGTTGTGCTTTGGTTAGGTGAGTAAAGAAAAATAATAGTTTTTATTACTTGATTTGCATAATAGATTTTCTTTCATAGTTCAAAACCGATTCCTGATTGCAGTGCAAAGTTCGTCGCTGTAGAAAAGCAAAAATAAAATGGTGGCACAATCAAAATTAAGTCAAGTCTTCAGTTATCAGTCCTGGATACATGCTGTCTCGGGAGCAGCTGTAAGTCGTAACAAATAGCATATGCTATGTATTCACATTTTCTAAATTCATTCCATTTCTAGGGCGGCTGCATTGCTATGAGCACATTTTATCCATTGGACACAGTGCGTTCGCGTTTGCAACGTAAGTGGACAATGCAACCATTTTTTATACCCACGTGTCCAGCCGTGTGCAACGATTGCAACGATTGCACACGGCTGGACGATTAATTGGAATGATAAATATAAATTCATAAATGTGTTAATCTTTGCGATAACATAAATACGATCACTGCCACATGGTTCAAAGATTACTAAATAAATAATTAGAGGAACTAATTAATTTATTACTTTTCCATCCTTTTAGTTGAAGACCCTGCAGATGACGAAGTGCGCAGCACCATGAAAGTAATCAAAGAGATTGTACTCGGCGAAGGCTTCCATGCGCTCTACCGTGGCCTTGGACCGGTTCTTCAAAGTTTATGTATTTCCAATTTTGTTTATTTTTATACATTCCACAGCTTAAAAGCATTATACGCCGACGGTGCCCGTGGTTCACATGCCCAACAAAGCGCTCTCAAAGACCTTGTGCTCGGCTCAATTGCGGGCATCATAAATGTATTCACAACCACTCCTTTCTGGGTAGTAAATACCCGCTTGCGTATGCGTGATGTTGCCGGTACTTCAGATGAAATTAACAAGCACTGTTATAATTTACTTGCCGGTCTCAAGTACGTAGCCAAAACAGAAGGAATACGTGGTCTATGGTCTGGCACAATACCTTCATTGATTCTTGTCTCCAATCCTGCATTACAATTTATGATGTACGAATTATTGAAACGCAAGGTAATGAGATTCTCAGGCGGAGAAATGTCCAGTTTTGGTTTCTTTTTTATTGGTGCAGCAGCTAAAGCATTTGCCACTGTGCTCACGTATCCATTGCAATTGGTGCAAGCAAAACAACGCCACCGTTCAAAACAAAACAGTCACGCCAGGGATGAACCATCAACCTCGCAGCAGCGTCCAGCAGCTCAAGAAACGGGTATATTAGAAATGATGCTTAGCATTTTGCAGCATCACGGATTCAAGGGTCTCTTTCGTGGCTTGGAAGCGAAAATTTTGCAAACTGTACTGACTGCTGCACTCATGTTTATGGCATACGAAAAAATTGCCTCGACCGTGGGCCTCTTACTGAGAAAGACTCCAGCTGTTGCTGTGGTTAAATAGGAGTAGATGGTAGGTTAGCTGCATTGCGCCGCAGAATTCGCACTGATGCTTAGCATCTTAGTTGAGGTTATGGCTTGAACAAATCAATACCCAAAGTTTTCTTTTAGTATTTATAAAGTAGGTATATGTGTATATGTTCATAATTGTACAAATCAAGGTGTGATTCTTATATTTTAAATGTGTCCTAAAGGGTCTAATATGACAAATTGGTGAGCTTCAGCATTTTTCATCCTATAAAAACGATTTCATTAAATAAATTCAGTTCTTCAATGGAGTTTATTTCTGTGTTTTAATTACAGTTTTATATAAAAAAAAACACTTTTCAAAAACTTAAATTAAACTTCAAGAGGTAATTAAAATAACAAAAATATTCTAATTCTGATTACGTTTATATATTTACTCATCATTCACTGGATAGGGATTCTTCATCGCAATTTTCTTCATTGTCATCAAGTGTCTCTCCTTCCCCATTACTTTCTTCTTTTGCTTCTTCAGCTTCATTGTCTACTTTTTTAGATTCTTCTTTCTCTGCCGAAGGTTCTCCCTTAGACTTCTCATCTTTAACATTTGCTAGTTCTACCAAATTATACTTTCTGAATTGTAAATATTTGTCAACCACCGAAAGGCAGCACAATCCTTTGATCACCTCTACAACTACTGTTTTTGCAGAATGTTTTAAATCAACACGATTGGCCACATTTTTCGATTTCACCAACTCTGCCAAATCAGCAATGACTTCATCGCGTTGCAAAACATTATTGTATCTCTTATTGAATACAATTGAAAATGACGAACTTTCCTTCAGGAAGTACTTATCAAAAAGCAGTCCTCCAGCTATTACAATATCTGTGCGGTTTGCACGACAAACCACATCGATAGGAATGAGTCGAAGCAAAAAACGCGATTTCTGTTCTCGTGTATTTGCAATATCAGTAACGATTCGTGTGCCTAACTCAACAGGATCAGGCAGTGCAGTACGTATGAATATGAAGTTGGGAGTACCGGTATCAACTACTTGAAAACGTAAATTTGCTGCATCTTTACCGTTATTTTTAAGTTTTGTTGCGTCGATTTCCTTTTGCAGCTCATCTGTAATGTCACCAGTGTCCCTTCTTGCATCTCCAGTTCCTTCATCTTCTTTATTTGCCGCAAGGCTAGATGACTCCTCTGGACCGTACAATTCATCAGCATATTGATTTAATATGTTCAGACTCTCACGAATACAATCTTGTTCACGGAAATTGCAAGTGGCCAAAAACCCACGCTGGCCCACATCAAGACAAGTTCGTTTGAACATTTTTTTTGGTTTATTGTTGACGACATATTTACGCCTTTTTGAATGTGCACTCATTTTTGCAGAGTATTTCTTAGAATTATTAGTAGAATTTAGAGATTCCTTATTAGAGAAGTTGTATTTCTAATCGAATATAAATTTGAGGTTATACCTTTTGAACCAGTGTTGCTGCTGCGAGTACTATAAATGCAACACTACAATTACGAAAGTGAAAGTATAAAGAACTCTCAGAGCTTGTTTGCACGAATCGTACAAGAATAATAATCCTGACACACGTAGCATTCCCATGAATGCATTTCGAGTTATGGATGAAATGGTGAGAAGCTTTTGGGGACTGCTATAACCTGCAATTTCTTTACAAAAATGGCTTTGAACAGCAAACAACAAAAATGCGTTTTCATGCAGTTCAATTTGTAGGTTATCATAATTGTATAGGTATAATATGACTTACCACTTTTCATCCTGTTTATGTAATCGGGATGTGGCAAATTATATAAATTTTCGTGTGCTTGGAAACTGCTGATAAGCCTTTTAACAGCGTATCTATCTATATCTATTCAGTTTAATTTTTAACATTAAGTTTACAGAACCATTGAAAAAACCAATGAAATTTTTGTTTTTATCAACGGAGGTCTTCATATATTTAAATTTTGATGTATGCTGCGAGCTCAATAAAATCAGAATAAGAATAAAGCAAAAAATTGGTCCAGGGTCGAATCTCGACACAGGCAAAATCAAAATGCAGAAAAAACAAATTTTCTGCACAGCACCGCCTCTTAACAGGCAATGGCAAACCTACATGAGTAAAAATTGCTTATGAAATGCTTTTCATTTCCCCGTTCGGATTCGTCATAAAACTGTAGGTCCCTTCCATTCATGTACAAATAAAACACGCACAATAAGAATGGATGCGAAAAGCTTGGCCTAGGCCCTCCACGGGCTATTGTGCCATTAAAAGAAAGAAGGTAATATATGAAACAGAGACATTAGAAATACATAACAAAAAAGTTGCAGATCCAATCTTACCCAAAAACTTATAAACGAAAGTCTACATGCGAATGCAATGTGTAATAGTTCGCTTCATGGGACTTACTTTTTAACATCCTCTTTTGAAGTTTTATAAAGCTTTTATACGAAAAGCTATGATATCATGAAACTATGATATTTTTGTTATTTAATAAAAAAAAATTTGTTTTTTAAACACTTTTAACTTATTATATCTGTTATTAATTTACTATTCAAACATTAAACAATTATTATTCGATGCGATCTACGTGCTGCGAGTTTTAAATAAATTGAAGATATATTGTCAAAACTACGAACATTTAAATAGAAAAACGCAAAAACAGTTTCATCAAAATGCAGCCCGAGAGATTTTGTTTTTTTTACGAATGAAAGAGGCTTTTATTGTTTGCTTACCCTGCGTCTACACCTGACAATGCTGTCATGCCAAAGAAAATACGTATTAGCTGTCAAAAAACTGAAAATTTTTCTATGCCACGTAGGCATCCTGCCAACTATGATGCCAGCTGATAGCCTCATTGTGATCAAAATTAACATGCAAGCCACTCTACTTATGACGAAAAATTGTGTGCGTCAGTGGGATGGCCAAAAGAAGTTTACTTCTTCAGACGTTTGCGATTTGGGTTTTCAGGTTAGGTTTAGCAATCTTGTCTATCGCAGATGGAATTTTCAACGAACATGCAAGCTATAAGCCTTGTGTTGTTCAGTTTGATGATTATCTCATCCTAGGTGTGCTACATCTGGACTAACTTCATTTTTATCGTTTATTTTCAGGCAAATTTTAAAGTAATTCTTCTACCCTCCTCTTTCGTTGAGAAGCTGGGAATTCGGCCATCTCAATGACTACCTGGTGCTGTATAATCTGAATACCTTCGTAGGGACTCAATGACATTAGTGTTGTTGCTATTATTGGCCCTAATGAAATCATTTGCCATTCATGTTGCCTCTCCGCATTAGTCTTTGCGAGTTGTTTTTCAATGAAATTCGATTTCTTTTGTGCTTCAAGTCGCTTGCGAAGTCTACACTCTCGCGATATCTCTGTGCTGGTCTTTAGGTTTTTTTTTTGCACGATAGCAGAATCTGAATTTTGTTGGTCCTCCATTTTTCGACGAAGTCTTCATTCTCGCTGTCTCGCAGCCACAGTTCTTGGTGCTGGAGATTTTATCGTAACACAATTGCCATTTGTTTGTGCCTTGTGATTTTTTCAGTCTATACTGGTTCATTCTTTCAGCTCTAGAAATTTTTAAATGGTAATTTTTTGTTTAAAATTTCATGAGAAACTGATGGGCAGCGACTTCTATCAATCAAGTATGACCGTACTCAGCACCTTCTATCAATCAAGTTGGAATCATATGCGAATCAAATCAGAGTCCTCTATCGATCATGTTTGAAGCATATGCGAATCAGCACCTTCTATCAACCAAGCTTAATTCATACTCATAGAAGTGGATGGATATCTGCTGCCCATAATTTATGTGTATATTACCTTTTTTATAATTTTTTTTTAGGTGCGAGAAAGAAGAAGGGAGAATGAGAGAGGGAATGCAATCACATAGGACACCGATAAAGAGATAGACAGCCATTATGGCCAGTGGTATGCCTATACCACAATGAGCTTCAGTTCATCAGTGTTGACTACTTATATGACCGCATGTAGCGCCATATATATGGTCGCTGTGGCGTAGTGGTAGTGCGTTGGACTGCTACGCAGAGTGTCCGGGGTTCGAATCTCGGCACAGGCAAAATAAAAAAAAATAAATAAAAAAACAACAACAAAATTTATACACGGCACCACCTCTTGGCAGGCAATGGCAAACCTACAAGAGTAAAAATTGCTATGAAAAGCTTTTCCTTCGCCGTTCGGATTCGGCTTTAAACTGTAGGTCCCTTCCATTCATGTACAAATATAACACGCACAACATGAGTGGATGCGAAAAGCTCGGCCTAGGCCCTCCATGGGCTGTTGTGCCATCAAAAGTAAAGTAAAAGTAAAGTATGTAGCGCCAAAGGCCGATCTTTTCGCATTCATCGAACAAGTGTAAATGTGTCGCCAGCGACTAAAATTGCTCTCTCCAGATCTCTTTTTCGTTTTGTGTTTTAATTTTTCATGGGAACTATTTTATTTCTTCTGTGGCAAATGTTGCCAGTGTGATTTTGGCGTAACTAAGCCACACGCAAACGCATTTTAAAACGGAGTTCGATAACATGCGTTTGTGGCTGCGTTTGAAAGCTAAGTTGAAATATAAGCATTTGTATGTAGTAAACTCCATTATTCCATGATGGTTGCCGTGGCACAGTTGGTAGTGTGCTAGCCTGGTACAAAGAGTGTCCGGGATTCTAATCTCGGCATCAACGCAAAAATCCCAACCATTTAAATGCGGCACTGCGGCAATATACATTTTGACAGAGAGTTATTTATAATTTGGGAGTTAATTTTTATAGTACGCATAAATCGCATTTGTCGCAGCCACACGCGAATGTAAGTTATAGAGTTTCACCATAAAACCGTAGTTATATAGAAAATTTATCTCTGCGAACACTTTGTACTGATTTGATTTGTTCAGTGCAACAATATATTGTGCTCACCAAGCAAAATTTTCAATAGAACCACGGCCTTATAAATTCGTAACTCGATTCATAAATCCCCAAAAAAAAATCATATGCTGGACTTGGAAATGGTTCAAAATTAAAAGCTGGACATACTTATGGAATTTCGGATTTACTGATTGTTACTATCGCTCTTTTAAAATATTTCGTAATACTATCAGTTTTACGTTTAAGATCAACTTATCGGTATCTACAGTATTAGTTGTTTATTAATTTGCGAAATTAATTTAATATTTAATTGAAGGTATTGCTAGCGCGACAATTGTAGCTTTTTTTCGTAAATTCATCGTAATAACTATAAGCAAAACGATATGTTCTCTTCAAAACCTTTGTTAATGCAGTTAATGTTAGGACGGATTCTAATTATAAATTCTGTTATAAAAAACAATATATACTTCGGCATAAAAGTTCGCGTACAGTACAATACATTTAATTATTTTTACAAGAACCAACTTAATATCATTTCCTTTCACAGTTCTCCCTGTGCTGATTTTTCTGGTTTGGGCCGTTCATTTCATTTTCGGTTTTTGCTGCGGTTGGACGTCAGAATAAATTGTTACGCTTAATCTGCTAGCATCCGTATGAAGATGAATAAAAATTCATAAAATTATAATAAAAGGTAAACGAAGTTATATGTATTTGTTAAATTTTTCCTGTATTTGTGATAAAAGTTTAATTAATATTTGTGCACGATGTATCTCCAGAGTCGTAGAAATGTCTACGGTTTGGTCGCAATTTTTGACGTGCTAAATTAAAATTTTCTGTTCATTTGCATCGTTTGGTGACACGAAACCCATTACTGTGACCATGGTATTTCAAAGCAGGACAAAAATTCTGCAATCCAATAAAGATAACCTGTTTAAAGAGCCTGGGCGAATTCAAAAACTAACCTAAATTTTTTTTGTGTTTTTTTTGCAGCTTTTGCAAGATGTATTTGTATAACTTAACATTACAAAAGGGCACGGGTGTAACACATGCCGTACACGGCAACTTCTCTGGCACTAAGCAACAGGAGGTGCTCGTCTCTCGTGGCAAGTCATTGGAGTTGGTGCGTCCTGATTCCAATACGGGTAAAGTGCATACACTTATGTCCACTGAAGTCTTTGGATGCATACGGGCTTTGATGGCTTTTCGTTTGACTGGCGGCACCAAAGGTGAGTTTCTTTGTAATTCCATTGACTTTTGAATTGCGCACAAATCCCTATTGAAGTTTTGCATGTGATTAGAAACTTCAGTAAGACTTTTGTAAACGTCTAAGTGCTAAAAAAATTAAAAAAAAATGTCTTGGCGTCGCATTTGATACGATTTTATGTCTTATTGAACTGAAACTCTGAGATACAGAATGAAATATTCATAGCTTAAGCTAAATTTCTTTAATGTTTAAAATTTTATCTATTGAGTTTCTGATTTTAAATCATTTAGATTATATCGTTGTCGGCTCTGATTCCGGGCGCATTGTTATTCTCGAATACAATCCAACTAAAAATTCGCTGGATAAAGTACACCAGGAAACCTTTGGTAAATCTGGTTGCAGACGCATAGTGCCCGGTCAATACTTTGCGATTGACCCGAAAGGGCGTGCTGTAATGATAGGCGCTGTTGAAAAGCAAAAACTCGCCTATCTGCTCAATCGTGATGCTCAAGCGCGTTTGACAATTTCTTCGCCATTGGAAGCACATAAATCCAACACTCTGACTTACCACATGGTAGGCGTGGATGTTGGTTTCGATAACCCAATGTTTGCTTGCTTGGAAATTGACTACGAAGAAGCAGATAATGATCCTACAGGTAAGAATTTGATAATGGAAACACCTCTTTTTATAGGTTGTATATATATATATATATATATAGTATATGGGCACTTTATAGACATGCCAAATTTAAGGATTAAAAACCTTTTCTTTGGCTTTGGCAAAGTGCTAGATTAATTTTTGGCTTCTGAACCATTGGTATTTGTGTTGAAATAATTTGCAAATACTTCACTGATATGTAGCTAACACTTTTTAGTATCTTTTTACTGATATATTTTTAAATCAGTTCTACGCAAATACATTTAAATTTTATCGTTATTTGCAGGGGATGCTGCTCAGCGTACACAACAAACCCTCACCTTCTACGAACTTGATCTTGGTCTCAATCACGTGGTACGAAAGTACTCGGAACCTCTTGAGGAGCATGCTAACTTCTTAATATCGGTGCCCGGTGGTAACGATGGCCCATCCGGTGTGCTCATTTGCTCAGAAAACTATTTGACTTATAAAAACCTTGGTGATCAGCATGACATTCGTTGTCCGATACCACGCAGGCGCAATGATCTGGATGATCCAGAGCGTGGTATGATTTTTATCTGTTCGGCAACACATCGCACCAAGAGCATGTATTTCTTCTTGGTACAAACTGAACAGGGTGATATTTTCAAGGTAACACTCGAAACCGATGATGATGTTGTGTCGGAAATTAAGCTGAAGTATTTTGATACAGTACCACCAGCTATTTCGATGTGTGTGCTGAAGACAGGCTTCTTATTTGTTGCCTGTGAGTTTGGAAACCAGTAAGTTTTGTGTTTAGAATTCTTGTTAAATATGCTCATTGACTAACTGCGAATTTTTGTTTAGCTATTTGTATCAGATTGCGCATCTGGGCGATGACGATGATGAACCCGAATTCAGTTCTGCTATGCCTTTGGAGGAAGGCGAAACTTTCTTCTTTGCGCCACGCCCACTTAAGAATTTGGTAATGGTCGATGAAATGCCTTCATTCGCACCAATTGTTACTTCACAAGTCGCTGATTTAGCCAATGAAGATACGCCACAATTGTATGTGCTTTGCGGGCGAGGTCCACGATCTTCAATGCGCGTGTTACGACATGGTTTAGAGGTATCGGAAATGGCGGTTTCAGAATTGCCGGGTAATCCAAATGCTGTATGGACTGTAAAGAAACGTGTTGATGGTTAGTGCCTTCATACTATATCTGAGTTATAATTTTACGATAACTTATTTGAATGCAAGTACATTAAATGTATTCGAATATTTAATGTACTTGAATTATGCCTGTATTTGTTCATATTATTAATATCTGATTGGTGATTTTGGTGTTTATGCTCATACACTCCACACCCCATTGCATCATAATATCCTATTCTATGCAAACATGTCCAAAAGTACATAAAAATCAAACACCAGTTCTTTTTTATTTCAGGCGGTTAAAACCTGCGGCCGTCGACACGTTTGTCGAGTTGCTCGTGAAATAAAATATTTTTTTTTAGATAATTTCCATTTAAAGTAGTACACGAAAATTTTGTGTGCTTGGAGTGCATAGAATTGAGAGCAGAAATGAACTCTCATCCACTTCCTAATTAAATCACATTTCCCCGCACACAAAATAAATTTTTCTTCAAATATGGGTAAGGCAACATTTAATGAAATTACAATAAAACAAAGGTCAGATTCAAGCTGATAAACAAGATACAGATACTATATAAAGCGTATATATGTAATATGAGCACTGCTGTCACTTGATCTTATTAATGATCTTGCTGAGCTGCTGCGCAAACGAAAGAACTAACTTCACTTTTAAGTACTGATTTGGCAATGAACATGATGTAATTTTCAACCGTGTTTCAGCTGATTTTCTTTGATTAAAGCTTTTGGTAAACTGATTTTTCATTGTCAAAATATAATTTTTTAGTTGTAAATTTGTTTAAATTAAAAGACCTCTTCTAAATCCTCGATTTGTTTTTTTCTCTACACTCGCAGATGAATATGATGCTTACATTATTGTCTCATTCGTAAATGCTACTTTGGTATTGAGTATCGGTGAGACTGTTGAAGAAGTGACGGATAGTGGATTCCTTGGAACTACACCCACACTCAGTTGCTCATCGCTGGGCGATGATGCTCTAGTGCAAGTATATCCCGATGGTATACGCCACATACGTTCAGATAAGCGGGTCAACGAATGGAAAGCACCAGGCAAGAAATCCATCACGAAATGCGCAGTCAATCAGCGTCAAGTGGTCATCACATTGTCGGGCAGAGAATTGGTTTATTTCGAAATGGATGCGGTAAGTGTTAAATGTTAGCAAATATACATGTATTGAATTGCTCCGAACCACTTTTATGAAGACGAAAGTTTTTTTTTTCGGTGCAATTCAATTAATTAGAATTTAAGAGAGCCTTAAAATGATGACAAAAACACGATAAAGAACAATCATGTTGAGACACTCTTGTGTCCTGCAGTGCTGATTAAACACATAAAAAAATAAATGTCTTATGTAAGCTCACTTGATTGCATACCTAATAGCTTTTCTTTTCCCACTCTCCCTCTACTCCTCCTATTTTAGACTGGTGAACTCAATGAATACACGGAACGCTCGGAAATGCCAGCAGAAATCATGTGCATGGCCTTGGGCACAGTACCCGAAGGTGAACAACGTTCTTGGTTTTTGGCTGTTGGTCTTGCTGACAACACTGTTCGCATTATTTCGCTAGATCCTAATGATTGTTTATCGCCATGTTCCATGCAAGCTTTACCCTCACCTGCAGAATCGCTATGTCTCGTTGAAATGGGACACACTGAGAGTACGACTAGCGGGCCCAATGATGAAGCTGGTGAGCGTAGCAATGTTCCCACAAAAGGCACAATTTATTTAAATATCGGATTGAGCAATGGTGTATTGCTGCGTACAGTTTTAGACCCCGTATCGGGTGATTTGGCTGATACACGTACTCGTTATTTAGGTTCGCGTCCTGTGAAACTGTTTCGCATACGAATGCAAGGCTCCGAAGCGGTTCTAGCCATGTCTAGTCGCACTTGGCTTTCATACTATCATCAAAATCGTTTCCATCTGACACCGCTGTCATATGAAACGCTCGAATATGCTTCGGGTTTCTCGAGTGAACAGTGTAGCGAAGGCATTGTTGCTATTTCAACCAACACTTTGCGTATCCTGGCTTTAGAAAAATTGGGCGCCGTATTCAATCAAATTTCATTCCCTCTTGAGTATACGCCACGTACTTTCGTCATCCACCCGGATACGGGACGCATGGTTATTGCCGAAACCGATCACAATGCGTACACAGAAGAAACGAAGATTGCTCGCAAGGAGCAAATGGCCGAAGAAATGCGCATTGCTGCTGGCGAAGATGAACGTGATCTGGCTAATGAAATGGCCAACGCATTTATAAATGAAGTATTACCGGAAGATGTATTCTCCTCTCCCAAAGCTGGGCTTGGATTGTGGGCTTCACAAATTCGCGGGCTGGATCCCATACATGGACATACGCTCTTCAAAATTCCACTGGTGCAAAACGAAGCAATCATGTCTATGGCAATAATGAAGTTTTCAATCGCTGCCGATGGACGCTACTATCTTGCAGTGGGCATTGCAAAGGAGCTACAGCTGAATCCACGCATTACCAATGGCGGATGCATTGATGTCTATAAAATTGATCCAACATGCTCGAATTTGGAGTTTATGCATCGCACTGAAATCGAAGAGATTCCCGGTGCACTGTGTGGCTTTCAGGGGCGACTACTTGCCGGCTGTGGGCGTATTCTGCGTATTTACGATTTGGGCAAAAAGAAGATGCTGCGCAAGTGCGAGAACAAACACATTCCCTATCAAATTGTCAACATTCAGTCGATGGGTCATCGCGTTTACGCCTCTGACGTACAGGAGTCTGTCTTCTTTATACGTTATCGGCGCGCTGAAAATCAATTGATTATATTCGCTGATGATACGCATCCACGTTGGGTTACAGCAACGACGCTACTCGATTATGATACAATTTCAATAGCTGATAAATTCGGTAATATGAGCATTCAACGGTTGCCTCATTCAGTAACCGATGACGTTGATGAGGATCCAACTGGCACCAAATCATTGTGGGATCGTGGTCTACTCTCAGGCGCTTCACAGAAATCAGAAAATATTTGTTCATTCCACGTTGGTGAAATAATCATGTCACTGCAAAAGGCTACGCTCATACCCGGCGGTTCGGAAGCGCTCATCTACTCGACTCTCAGCGGTACTGTGGGTGCTTTTGTGCCATTCACCAGCCGTGAAGACTACGATTTCTTTCAGCACTTGGAAATGCATATGCGTAATGAAAATTCGCCACTATGTGGACGCGATCACTTGAGCTATCGAAGCTCTTATTATACCGTGAAGAATGTGCTCGACGGTGACCTGTGCGAACAATATTTGTCGATTGACCCAGCTAAACAGAAGAGCATTGCTAGCGATATGTTCCGAACACCGAATCAAATTTGCAAGAAGCTTGAGGATATACGCACACGTTATGCTTTCTAAGGTTAGTTAGTTTTGCCATGCCATTTAATTTTTGTTTCCAACTGATGATTTATGTTCTTCAGTCACATATGTTAGAATCTGATCGTAGAATGATTGCAACAATCCGAACTTAAAACTGAATATTTAACTTAATTGAGAATATGTCGAAATATAATATGAATGTGTCCTAAGAGAAAAATTTTCTTATTTGCAGCTGCATTTTTATTGAAGTTATCAACCTGCCGCAGTGGTAATACGATTAGCTCTTTAGGAGGTAAGCAAGCATATTTTGTTTTATTTCTGTTATTAATTTTACTTTTGTGATGATCCACGTTTTACCTTGGGACACCTATGATAAGCTATGATTAGCGTAAATTATTTATTACTGATTTTTATTAGTCATTCATTGGAGTTGAACTACAGAATAGTGCACCGTAATTGTTAAATGTTAATTTCTCTATTGCAGATATTTTAATTTACAATTGAATCTTTAAGGAATTTGGATATTTAAATATTTGGTTTATAAGAAAACATGTAAAAAGGTAAGCAAACAATATCAACTTACTTAAATTTTATAAAACTTACAATTAAATTTTAATGATGATCGAAGTTTTACCTTGGGACACCTATGAATACCCTTGATTAGTGTAAATTATAACTGAATATTTTTTAAGGAAAATATGAATTTTGTGGGATGATATATGATTCATGGTTTCTAATTAAAAATTTTCTTCCAGCTCATACATTTTCCTGTTCTTACTTCATAATCATTACTACCTACTACCTAAATATAAGAATAAGCTTGGAAATCTAATTGAGGTAATTATAATACATAAATAACAATTACAGCTGAAATCTCAATGTGATGACTATTTTTCAAATATGTTAGACTAATGATTTTTTAATGATTCTACTTGGAAGCTGATATTATTTTAACTATCTATATTTTTCTTATTGTGTACTCAGTCTTATATTTTGACTCTTGTTTCATTTGCAGATTTCTTAGAGATTTGTATATCTTCATTTTGGAAACAACCGCACCACATGACTGCCCACTACTTTATATAATTAGCATAATTTATTCTTAAGATAACTAATTCATGTTAATGATTAAACAACAATAACTTATGCAATTATTACTAATAATATAGAATTTTAAAATTAATATAATTAATAAACAATTATAGAAAAAAGAAAGCATATTGTAAAATTTAAATTTTATTTATTATTTAAAGCAATCAGATTCCAATTTGTCCTAGTTTTGGTGCTTGCTTGACTTAAGTCGGACTTTAAAAGCGACGAGTGTTGAAAGAAAAATAGAAAGGAGAATATTCCGACGTCACGATTTATTTAGAAATCTTAAAAAAAGAAGTTGGCAATTTATTAAATTTTGATGAAGCCAGCTTTAAATTTTGAGTCTAAATAAAATATTCCCGGTGAATTTAAATAACCATGAAATATATAAGTTTCTAAGAAAATTTTGTAAAATATACTCAGGTTTTCAAATACTGATAATCTTTATAAGTCAAACTGCAATAAAGTATTTTAATTCAATCATAACTTTAAAAATAGACGAATGCTCCCACTGTGCGACAGTATAGCTTCAGCGAGCAAATTGCTGCGATACGGCATCATCGCTGTGACATGGCATCACCAAGCTGTTTGCCACCGTGAAAACTCGGCGTGCTCGGTGTTCATTTCACTGAACACCGGATTGGATTATGAGTTTGGGGGTTTTTCTTAAAGTTGGGGATTTCGTGACCCCCCAATTGCACAGTGTTCTTCGAAAGAAAACATATCCTCAACACTCACGTGTGTCGTTAGTGGCTAGTTTAAGTTAAAATTGCTGTAGTGATATTGCGGTGTTTTTCAATTCGAAATAGTAGTGCATTCAGTAGATAGTACTGATTTTTGCACCCCTGGTAACAGTATCACTGCAACAGTTTCATGTAGCCCGGCATCACCGCACCTGTTTACTGCAACGTCGTACTGCAGGCAATTGCGTTAAAACTTGTTGAAACACCGCATTGTTAAATTCAATATAAAAAAACGCAAAACAAAATGGATTTGGAGGAGCGAATTATTGAATTCGTGCGTACTAATCAAATTTTAGTTGACAAATGTAGGAGAAAACAAGAAAAAGACAAGAAGTGGAAGGAAATGAGCATGAAATTAAGTATAAGTGGTAATGAATCTTTTTGTTGTTATCGGGGTTGTTTAAAGTATTTTTGATTTGAATATGCATTCTATTCAAAATATACATATTATAGAGAGTAAAGCCAAAAAGAAATGGCGCAACATCAGAGATCGGTATTACCGATTGAAAAAGCAAACTCCCAAAAAGAGACCATATAAATATGAAGCGCTCCTGTCATTTTTAGATGAATGTTCAACTGATAAAAGGTAATTGGAATTTTAATCAGTGTTAAGTATTATTCCTCCTAAAATAAATTCGGTTTTGTTTTTTTAATACAGCAAATTCATGGTACCTTTCATGTACGACGATGATGTCGACTCTTTATGTGAAATATCTGACGATTCTCAAACAGGAAGAAACGAAGAAATTCAATCGAACGAAGCTCGAAGCAGTGGACTGCGAAGCGATACAATCTCTGGCAGTCCATTATTCGAAAAAGTTCAATCGGGTCATAGTGAAGGTATGACTGCAAGTGTATGTGAATCTGATAATCCGATTGCTGCAGATCCCTCAACCATCTTATCTTCATTTAAGGAATCTTGTAATAATACAAAAGAAATTTCTTTCTGTAATAATCTTGCTATCCAACTGCAGGACGCTGCGCTGCCTACTAATATATTTGCCAAATTCCAATTCGAAGTCTATCAAGCGTTTTATGCAGCTGTACGGGAAAAAACAGAAAGAAATGAATGAATATGCTTTTGAAACCTTTTCAAAATCTAACTCAATTTAAAGGCTGTGTCTGTCTGCAAACTAAGCGATTATGATATATAATATTTATCATTACAAAACTCGTTTGGGGCATAGTGAAATAATAATACTGTGTTTTGAGGTACCGTCTTTAGTTCGCGAACGAACAAATTGTAGATGAACTTGGCAAAACATCAGCTGCCATATTTTTTATTCGCTTGGTGTAAACAGCTCAATATAATGTTTGCAAGCCCGACGGAGCAAATTTTCTTTCGGAGCGCGAAAGAAAATTTGAAACGTAGGAATCTTGGAATTACTCGACATGCGGAAGAGCAAGTGAGATTGAACCGCACTTGATTAATTGCCCTTGTATTTTTAAAATTTCATAATTCTACCTCTTCACGTTGTTCAGCACAAAAAAAAAAACACAAGATAAAATATATAAATTTTTTGGTAAAATCAATTTTATAAATCCGTCTCGCATTGCATAATTGACCTACTAGGCTTGCACGTACAAGTAAACGGCTGCAAGTTGAAAATACGAATTATTATATATTCGACAATTAGCTGCTAGTCGCAATGGGAAAGTGGAATAGTAAGCGAACAATTATTTATTAATTCGACTTTTATACATTCTAGAATACATTTTTTTTACACGGCGATGTCATACTTTTGCTATAAAACCGTTTTTCCATTAGTAATCATTGAAAAAATAATTGATCATTAAAAATTTATATTTTCATTATTTTTTTCGAATATCTACAATATTCTAAACTCTTCTATTCGATTCCTGCAATCCTTTTTCAAAATTATTATAATTTTCCATTTCCTTTATATATTAGAACTAACTGAATTAATTTTTTAAACACGAAATACAAATAAATAGAAACCAAAGATTTAAAATTAAACTTAAAAAATAATACAAATTACTTATTTTGATTTATTCATTAAGATAAAGAAAGAAAGAAAGTTGAAGAACGAAAAATGGGCAATCCGGTGTGTGCTTTTGTCTACCCCGCACAATTACTTATACATACAGGGTGTTTTTTTTAGAAGTGTGGTTTTCAAGAAGAAACAAAACGCATTTAATTTAATGTTATGGCCGAGAATTTAGCTTTATTATAAAGATAAGGATTTGCAATTATGTTTTAAAAACGATTTCGGGCAAGTGGCCTGGTTCGAACAAATTCCAGCCGAGAGGCCCAATTTTCGACCACTTTTTGTAGCAATTGGGGCCGTCTGTAAGTAATAATGCGCCGAATATTCTCTTCCAAGGCGTCAATCGTCTCACATAACCCCACAAAAAATAGCCCAGTGGTGTTAAATCGCACGATCTTGGAGGCCTCGCCACAGTTCCACGACGCCAGATAATGCTCTCACCAAAAGTTTCCTTCAATAAATTGATTGTTTCGTTGGCTGTATGGCATGTAGTGCCGTTTTGTTGGAACCAAAGGTCGCCCACATCAACATCCTCCAATTCAGGCACGAACAAGCTCTATAGCGTTCCCCATTGACTGTAACATTATGACCGGCTTCATCTTTGAAGAAATATGGACCAATGATTCCCTCTGCTAATAGAGCACACCAAACAGTGACTTTTTGAGGATGTAACGGCGTCTCAACAAAGGCTTACAATATAGTATTACAAAAAAAAACTGAATTTCTACATAATACAACTCTGTAACGAACACCAATGTAACCACTACACCGAGCACGAGAGTAAAATATGATGTGTTCGTCGAACAGCGAAACACCAATATAACCAGCACCTTACAGTACTTCTTGAGCAATTTGGTACATTTTTTAGTGCCTACAATGAGGACGAACTCATCATCCCTGATTCAAAAAGTTTTGCAACACTGTAATGTTATTATTAGAAGCTATCAGATGTATATATGTATATTTTTTGTTTGTATTCATTTTTGATTTATTTTCCTGTGCTGTGTGTGGGAAATACAATATCATAAAAATACGAAAAAAATAAATACTTTGGATATTCGTTACAAAATACCATACAAATGGATGGATTCCCCTTAAATTTGGTATGTAGAAATTTTTTAAAAGAACATATTTACCAATGTTTATAAATTAAAAACAATTTCTTTCTACAATTATAGGCTCACTTTCATGAAAGGCGTGCCAACAGATTCTTAGCTAAACATCGTTACGATGATGCAGCTAAAGCATTACAAACATCGCTGTTTTATTTGCAAGATGCTTGTAAAACTGTGCGGGCTCGTCAGTCGACGGAATGTATAAATACACAAAAATGTGAATATGAACGCCAATTACAACAAATTTCAATACGGAAGCAGCATTATGAACGCATGAAATATAAGGAAATTGTCCCGCTAACTTTGCTCGTTTCGAAAAACCAAGTCAAGGTAAGAATAAGCCCGGAAAGTGGAGGTGGTGGAGCGGCGGGAGTATCAACAGCACAAGCAGCAGCAAAATCCATAGACAAAACAGTCCAAGATTTCGGTGCGAAATTTAGTCGTTTACAGCTGTCGAGCAAGGAGAATCAAGATCCAAAGGCAACGGAAGAGAAATCTTTAAGGGCTGGAGAACTTGACAGAGACACAAATGAAATGCGCATAAACATTGAAGATGATTATGACAGCTCTGAAATAATATCATTAGCACCGTTGGAGTTACCCGCTTTCGAATATGGTTTTCCCTTCTCTGTGCCTACACAGCTAAATGCAACGAACATTTCTGGAATGGCTGAAAGTTTCCAAAAGTAGGTGACCGGTCACCTTTTATAGTTTTGAGCAAACCACCATTTTAATTCATAAAGATCCTCTAATTTCATTTTGTATTTCAATTTAGTATTTAGCAATAAATGAAAAATATCACAATTATTATACAGTTCAATGGGTCAAGAGGCCCTGCAGTAAATTCTCCATATCCGTCTCGGTTTCCACATCTTTCAGCAGTAGCAACACTTGCGCTTCCATTTCACATACAATCTCTGGTTTGCGATATGTTATTATTAACGTATTGAACTGGTGATGTGTAGAGATGTTAGCTTGGTCCGGCAACACACCACAACGATCCAGCTCTGGGACAGTAATAACTTTAAAATATTTTTTATTTGTCGTTCGCACGACAATTCCGCGCTTTTCTGCTTCAGCCTTTACTTGGTACACTTCAATCGGATAGGGGAGATTACGTATACGCCATTCGATATTCTTCTTGGTGATGCGTTTCGATAGGGATGGTTCAGAGTTGCTTTCCTTCACTGTGAAGCTGGCAGCATCGATGACATTGTCGGCGTTACCACCGTCCGCATTTACCTGGCGTGGCGTATCACCCAATTCAATTTCCCATTCAGGCTCCCCCATCAATTGTTTGCATTTCCGCCAAGCACGACGCTGAACGACACCCGTATCCATGCTATACTCCTCGGCCATTTGTTGTCCATCGGGAAATTTATAAAATATTTTACGACAGCGACCACTAATCATAGAATTCTTTGCGGCACTGCG
Source organism: Palloptera scutellata (assembly GCA_958295655.1). Taxonomy (NCBI): domain Eukaryota; kingdom Metazoa; phylum Arthropoda; class Insecta; order Diptera; family Pallopteridae; genus Palloptera; species Palloptera scutellata. The sequence continues at coordinate 27,017,245 of OY282449.1, read as the reverse complement.
CAAATAATTCAGCCAATTTTGATATGACATTATGTTTATCGTAGACCACGATTTCTAGGATGATTAAAATTGTTGTTTTTCGGAAATCTAAAACTGAATCATTTGTTTGAAAAATTATGTTGTTCGATCGATTATTAAAACAACGCACATTTTGTTGTTGAGACGATGCGATTGTTTAGTGGTGGGTAACAACGCGTTGCATTGCGTTGTCACGCTGATAGACAGGGTGGATACAATTGGGCTAATACACTTATTGGAACTACAGTAACTCAATTACTCAGTCGCAAAAATCGAAAATATTTATGACAATACTGCAACGCTATAACTCAGTATCAACAACCGGAAAGTTTTCAACGCCTTGAGATTATGTATTACTTCTTTTATACAGTGCCTATTTTACGGAAGAGTAATTGGTATTAATCTTTGTTACAGCGGCTCACTTTTATACGATGTTAGAATTCATGCAAGGTCTTGCGTTATTTTTGACACAAAATGCAAATGAAACAACAACATTATTACGTAATAAGTACGAATGTTAGAATGTGAATATAGGCGTCATATAAAAGCAGCCTTTCGGAAAAATAATATTTTAAAAGAGAAGAATGAAATTTTAAATTTTGTATGCAAAATATCATTGCAGCATGGCGCAAATTGCGGTATCTCATTGCGCTCTAAGATCGCTTCATTACATGCGCACAAAAATTCTTTCCATTACCCACTGCGACTGTTGTTGCAACTTGCTAGGTGCTGGTTATACTGGTGTTCGCTGTTCGACGTACACATCATATTTTACTCTCGTGCTCGGTGTAGTGGTTACATTGATGTTCGTTACAGAGTTGCATTTTGTCGAAATTCAGTTTTTTTAATACTATATTGTTCGCAACGGCAACACTAAATGGTATACCAAAAAACTTTAAACGATTTTATCAATATGGAGAGTGCAATTAATAATATTATTGGAAAATTATGAAAATAATATGATTTTTCTTCAATAGTTTTATGAATAATATATTTAATATAAATTTTAAAACTAAAAAAATTCGCAACTTCGCTTTTCTGCATATGAAAATAATAATGTACAGTTTTGCATGTTTTCCTTAAATTTTTTCATACATTTTTGTTCTTTTTTTGTAGAATAACTCAGTGACACCCTGAATACTCGGCATGCTCGTGTTCGGTGTGAGAGCGAGTAAAACCTGTTGTTCCATCTTCGGGCAACAACAATTGCATGGTGTTCGCCGAGTAAAATTTTAATATAACCACAGCCTTACTGAAACAAGTTATTTCTAGCAAGACGTTGTATGTGTCGCCTTGATTAATTTGCACGCTTTGTTATATTTTTACTTTTTCCTAAATTTGATAATTTATTAAGAATTAAAAATCTCTAAGTTAAAATATATTTCTAGTTTCCTACCTTTTTCCATTCTATGTAGTCTGCAATATATTACCAACAATTTTTATAATTTTTTGCGCGGTAAATTTTATATGCTTTTTGTTTGCTCTCATATTTTCTCCAAACGCCAATAAACGTCAAAATTATTGTTTTCATCATTGTCTATAGAAAATCAGAAACAATGATGAGGGTGTATTAGTGAAAAAGTGTGTATTGTCTTGGCAAAACTGTCTGGTGTAAACACTAAGTAACGTTCCAATCGATACAGTTTGACAGGCGTTGCAAATAAATAAACTTAATTTCAAGGCGACTTTAATAAGGTGGTCACGGCGAATTTACATATGGTGATAGCAGCAAAACAACTAAATTCGCCAGGGCAACAACAACGGTCATAAACGCAGTATAATTAGAATGCCAAAGTCAACTTTTGACCACAAGGGAGAAAGACGAGCATTTTGGTGTTACTAGCAATAAGCTCTTCTTCCTTTGTGGGTAAAAGCTGATTTTGGCATTTTAATAATACCGCCACAAAATTAAAATTTTTTTAATATGATTTGCTTGGAAAGTGCTTTGTACGAAAAATAATTAATTTGTAATACGTCGCACAGAAATGGCATAAAGTTGTTTTGAAAATTGTTAAATTTTATGACATAGGCACTGTAAAATTGCTTTATTAAAGATTTGCCACCCGAAATCAAATTTCCCCAATCGTCTAATCCATCCGCGGTCATATAGGCACGTTGTTTTTGCATATTTTGTAATTGAATTAATAGTTATAAGAATTGTTAGACAGCCGTGCCTGACAATCTGCTTGGTTGGAACTAAAATTTAAAATTTGAAGTGTTAATTTTTTTTGAAAACAAAAAAAAATAGATTTTTAGTCTCAGCGTATTAAAATAGCCCATTGGATGTCATTTGAATGCAACACTGAACTAACTAAAGGAATGAAAAAATGACCGGCCGCGAACTGTATCTTTCTCATTCACTCTAAGAGCAACGGAGCGAACAAAATGAAATCTTGCTGGTGCGAAGAATAAAAACTTGAATTGTACCAGCAATCGATTTACTAAATTACACATCATCGCTACATTTCACAAAAGAACTGTATATAAAAGTAAGGTATTTTTCATTTACTAGGCAAACAAGTTAAAAATAGAATTATAGAGTACAAGACAAGAGAAGACATAAAATATATCATTTATTTGTAGGAACGAGCCGGAGATAAAAGTGTTGCTAAAGCAGAAAAATTGCACTTGCTTCAGGTACGTATTAACGACACCAATACCATCAAAGGGAAATTAATTTCCATCCAGAAAAAAAAAGAAGTTAAAAGTATTCGTCGCATAAAGAAAGCGCCACGAAAATGAGTCTCGTCTGGACTTTGATCGCTACTTTCCTGTATGCTGAGATTGGTGTGGTACTTCTGCTGGTACTGCCAATCGCCAGCCCCTACAAATGGAATCGCTTCTTCAAATCGAAGTTTCTAGCGATGTTAGCGCGACAAGCACATCTCTATTTCTTCCTAATTATGGGTGTCTTAGTGCTTTTTCTGCTGGATGCCATACGTGAAATGCGAAAATATTCGTCAAACGAAGTGGGCGGCCATGAGCACTTGAACGTGGAGATGCAGCACAGTATGCGGCTTTTCCGTGCTCAAAGAAATTTCTACATTTCCGGGTTTTCCATCTTCCTTGTGTTGGTGATTCGTCGTTTGGTGACACTGATCTCAGCACAAGCGAATTTGCTCGCACAAAGCGAAGCTTCAATGAAACAGGCACAGAGTGCAACGGCAGCCGCACGATCACTGATGCAAGACAAGTCCACGGATAAGGCTAAAGAGGCTGTAGAGGACAGCACATTGGGCGAGGTCAGTGTTAGAGTGTATTTTAATTTTTGTTTTTTTATAGAATCATTTTTGTTTTTGAGTTCTTGTACAGAAGAAAACGAACAAAAAATCGTCAGAGCGTTTTGTTGGAGTACAATTAACAATCGCTTGAAAAAAGTGCAGCTTTAAAATTCGATTTTTGAAAATAAGTATTTAAGCTTTTGTAAAGAAATATTTTTCATTTGCTAAGCATTTGCCCATATACATACCACATGTATTTATGGGAATTCTTATCATTTAAACCATCGAACTAACAAGACCTTTGCTCCAATGCAATCAATAACTTCATATTTTTGCTTAACAAATACACATAATGACACATTGTATATTATACTCAGAAAACAAGCAATATAGATGCACAAAGTTGCTGATTTGTGTGTACAAATTTTTGAAAACTAGTTGCATGCCATCAATTTTTGTCAATTAATTGCGAATCTGTAAGCATTGTATGGTTTTCGCCAAATGTAAAAGGTCAATTTTATGCCGCACACAGTACTACTACTAATTGATATTATTAACTTTCAAATACTATCTTCACTTTCAAAAACTTTCTTCTTTAAAATAATCTTTTGCACAGCTGTCAAGATTGCGGAAACGTGTACAAGGACTCACAGCCAGTCTTAGATAAACACATAAAATGATCAAAATACAATTAAAAAATATATAAAATGCCCCCAAAAAGTACAAAATGTTAGTTACTAGACTAAGTAGACTCCAGCGCATTTTAAGTAATAGTATCCTTATTCCTACTCCTTACCTTCTGCAGCTCACTGAATTGCGTACACGCGTGCAAGAACTCACCGCCAACTTGAATCGTGAGAAGAAGGATAAAGAAGCCTTAAAATCGCAAGCTGAAAGTTTGAACAAAGAATACGATCGTCTGACTGAAGAATACAGCAAGCTACAAAAGAAAATCACAATTAGCGACAGTAGCAGCACCAGCCATGCTGGAAAAGATGATTAAATCAGCAGAGCATCAAGTAGACATGAAAACAAAAAATGCCGAACAGTGTTAATTTTCCTGTTATAATAACTGCAAAAATTCAGCTTAAAACTGCATGAAGACTTGAGTGGTTTACGTCAGACGTTGTCACGGGAAGAAACGCGTAAATCTTTTTTGTGAATCTTAATTTAAGAAATTCTTTTTTCTATTATTAAATAATATCTACATATAAAAAAATAATATTTTTCTTTAATTCGTTTTTAATGCATTACATAGTTTACTAGTTTTGGATTTTCTATACCACACAGCATAATAACAGATTAAAACTTTTGTATTTTTTTTGTATTAATATTTATTTTAAAATAAAAATAAACTTATGGTTTTCTGTTAAAAAGTACCTGGATCTTTTTTTTTTCTTTTTTCAATGCACAGTTACAAAAATAGCAAGTATTTTGCGTATAAACAATGTATGAACATAGTATACATATGTATGTATACAGTACTTTTAGCTTAAAGCAAAATTTAAAGGGATACTCATGTTCGTTACGAGTGCAATTCGAAATAATTGAAATAAAGGACTTCCAAAAGTTTCAAGCACATAGTCATGAAATTTGGTAGCGCATTCGCATTACACATTGTTTTCTGGAACCGAAAGTGAAAACTACTTTAGGTATGTACATATGTATGGGTATGTATGCTAATGAAGAGCTACACACAATTTATTTGTTAAAATTGTGAGTGACAGAGTGTAGATTGAATTTTGTGAATAATACTTCAAATCTATATACATACATAATAAATGAATCATCGTTTTGTTGTATCAAAAGTACACATCATTCTAAACTAGAATTGATAACCGTTAAGAAATGATGAAACAAAAACAACATCAACAAGAGCGATAAACTTGTTTGAGGAATTCTTTACTTTGTTGGGTGTGTTGAAGTTTTTGAGTGGCGCATCACATTTTTTCATATTTTTTGAAGAACGTTCCTGCATTAAAGAACGAAAGCTTTCCTACAGGTTTTTATAATGTTTGTTAACACATTTCTGCATTAGTGAAGCCCGCACATGGCTAAAGTGTGTTTTATTTTCTTTTATCATAAAACGAATGAAATTATAATGCGATGACATCACTGTGGATTTTGCTAAACTTGCCAAACAATATATTTTCAATGCTAAGGTGATTCTAATGAGAAATTTGCTATTACATTGCGCAATGTGATATATGCAAATAAAATGCATAGCATTTTAGTAGGTGCTTATCAAACAATAAAAAAACCATTGGCAGTACAACAGAAATGTGTAATTTATTACGCATTTCGAAATTAAACACAAATAATATTGTATGCATTTACGCAAATTTATTCCCACCAAAAACTTACCGAAAAACTTTCACTTTCTGAGCGTACATAATGCCACCATTTTGGTGGCATATACAAGCAGTCACCCGCTTGCAATGTGAGCTCATAGAAGCGCGCATTTGCTGATAGTGGAAATTTAATAAAATCTAAATTAGCAGCATCCACTTGCGAAGTATTACTCAAGAATTTCGTCTCATGTGGATATAAATTTACAGTATCCATAGGAGAAGCAATAATAATTTTCTTTGCACCAAATACTTGGCACAGCATGTTATGTTTTGGATCGTAGTGCAGCGGTGAAATTGTACCTTTAGGACCAAGCCATGCCTTTATATCCACTACACTGCACTTTGCGCCTAGTGTACAGTAATCAGGTAGTCGTATATCTGATTTCAACTCAGGTATTTGATCGAATAGTTCATGTTGTGCTAAATATTCTATATTTGTTGATTTTGTAGCAAATTGCCTTCGCAGAAAATCCCTTATTTTCACAAGCTGCTGCGACCATTCATCTGTTGTATAATTAGAACCAATTTCTATAGGCACAGTACGATTTCCTGCCACTTTTAGAATATAATTTAAATCGCGCCATTTCTGCAAAGCTGGCCAGTGGGCTATTGTATTAAAGAGCAAGGCAGGCTTTTGCGCATCAAAACATTTCTGCTGGAATACTTCAATGGAAGGACAATCAATTTGTTCAATGTCACAGGGATATTGTTGACGTTTCAATGATTCAATTGCGGGTAATTCAAAGTCTAGTAAATTGCCTGTGGAATGATATTTTCAAAAAATTGTAAATCAATTTATTTTTATTTAACTTACCCAAGTACTTATTGAAAAATGCATTCAACTCTTTTTGCAAGTTTTCATTGTTTTCGTACAAATTTTGTGTGCATCCAATAAGCATTGCTTCATCTAATATTTCGCTACATTTTTCCACTTGCTCCTTCGTTAAACTATCAATCAGTAAATAGAAAATCTTTTATAATTAATAATTCATTGAAATTCAACATCAGATCTTCTATATTTCTGCCTCACTTTATAATAACAGGCCAAAGCATAAATTTGACGTGTTGCTAGCGGAACTTCACTGAAATGGCCTGTGTGTATTCGTTCCCATTGCTTGTCTACCAAGCAATGTGTTAAATAAAATCCTTCATCCATTTCTGTTGGTTGTTTCATTCTTTTCGTTGCACTTTCTTGTATCTTTACCATGTATGCTGCAGCCATTTTTAATATGTAATCAGCTTCAGGTTCATTTATTAATATATTACTAATTTCATTATATTCTGGCAGATATTTAAACAAATTTTCAAAACCATCCATTGTAAACAAAAAATAATATCACAATAATTTTCCATAACGAAACAGCTGTTGGGTACAATGCGATCCACAATGTGGATTGAGGTTGTGAGGAAAACAGTGTTGCCGTTTTGGACTTTTTGTACCTCATTTAGTAATTATATTTTCTCTTGTAGTTAAATGTTTTTTCTTGCTAGTTTTATTATTATCAGAAGTGTCTCATTACGGTGAAATTTATTGAGGCTAAGTGAAGCAATTTCGCCTAGCTAAAAATGGTTTCATTAGCAGTGTTCGGGCGCGGTCGAACTTTCTAGGGTATATTAATATACGTTTTTGCATTCAACAGTGAGTTAAATTTGTAACTCAAATGTTTGTTGTTTGTTTTTTTGACAAATATTTTTTTTATCGGCTTGACTTATGACTTAATTTTGTATGGGAAGTAGCCGTGGCCAATGATGATAATTTTCGAATCAGTATTTTTGGAATAAATTTTAACTGTGTATACCAAATTTGGTTGCATTTTGCAACAACAGAGCTCGGGCCGACATCACACTGGCAACAGTTGCCGCCGAGGATACAAAATTGTTGTTGTTTCCCATGGCTTATATCACATTGGCAACAATTGCCGCTGTTGAAAATATTCTGTTTGCTTAGTAGTGATTTAGCGACGTAACTTTTGTGAAAGTACTTGAGGTTTTAAGAAATTAATAAAGACATGTGATTGCAGTTTGTTTCACATTGTAAAAGTTAGACTACATAATATATTGCGAAATTATTGTTTTTAGTCTAATTTTATAATAATAGAAATAAATATTACAGTTGGTGTTGGGTTGCCAGGCGGTTTGGATTGTCCAGAAGATTTGAGAAGAGATTTCAGATCTCTGAAGTTTGTCCACATTAAATTTGCGTGAAGTTTAATGAAAATTAAACAAATTAAAAATGTACTAGAAGATTCAGGCGTTGAAAATATTCACTCATCGGCTCCATTATTGGAAGTTTGAATGTAGACAATATTGACGATCAGCTATTTATTCAACGAAAAACAGTGAAACTATTGTTGTCAAATTGTTTTAATATCCAGGCGAAACCTGTATAATTTCGATATTTTCTGATCGTTGTGCATGTGAAGCCCGATTTGCATCTAGCAATAGAGCAGTGTTACCAATGTCTTCAAAATAAATGTATCATAGGCCGATATAACAATGGCAACAGTTGCCCCTGAGGAGACTAAATTTTTGTTGTTTCCCATACAAAGCAAAGTTTAAAAAATGGAAGAGGGACACGGAGAGAATAATTTTAGATACTAGAGACAGACTTGTTAGTGTGCTACCGACTAGACTGAAAGACGAAAATGTTTTAAAAGGCGTTCTTTATCAAAATTTAAAAAAATACGATGAAATTATTTTGATTTTCATTGAAATGATGATAAGTGAAATCGCAAAAAGATCCATTATCTCGAGTCTGTTAACAAATTTTCTAACGTCATTTATTTCTGAGATTCAAATTTTTTAAATGTAGCCTAAAGATGAATTTTGCTAAAGAAAAGACAATGTTTAAACCGAGATTCATTTTAAGGGAGGTAGGGTAACCGGTTTTTTAGATGGACTGTGAGGCGTTTTATTTTGTTTACATATAAGTATGAATATCTCGTTTCCTCTGCCATCTCAAGAAACAAATAAATCGCACGTGTTTAATTATT